>OX940878.1:77082777-77482777 GCA_954870665.1 Stratiomys singularior | reverse complement strand
CTATTCTTATTTTATATTGTACTTCTATTACATTATCGTCATTTATTCCTTCATTTCTTAACAGTGTTTGAAGTTCATTTGTCATTTTTGTTATTTTATTTATTTGCTTGGTGTGTATTTCATTTGTGACTACTTGTTTATTATTATTATTCAAAACATTGGTTACCTTTTCTTGTATCGTTATGAGGTCTTCATGGTCAGGAGATGTCCACTTCCATGCGGACCCGAGAAAATCGAGTGATCTTTTTGCCTTATGTGGTTTTAAATTTTGGATCATGGTTTCGACTTGGTGTAGTTCGTGCCTTAAGTATCGGGAAAGGGGATGATGTTAGGTTGTTGAAAGATTAAGAATGGGGTACATATCTGCGACAAATTGTTCGTATTGGTCCAGTTCTATTACATGTATGATTTTATAATTTCCGTCTTTGATTTTCGTCTGTCCGAGGTAGAAGGAGACAATTTGTGAGTTCGAGTAGTCCAGTATTTGTACGTTAACATACGTCATGTAGATTACGGATCTGGAAAACAAATTAGTTTCTAATTTTATCTTTATGGACAACTTTTTCAGATTCTGTTAGTATCGTCGTGTTTCTGTTCTCTTTTACAATTTCTTGCCGGTATTTGGGGGTTAGTTTTGATCCAGCTCTTTTATTTTGTCGGACGTAAGCAACTTGTTCTATGTCATAACTTTTTATAGTCTGCCTTTTCTGGTTCGCCTATGAGTTTGGAGAATTCTTCCTTCCTGTTGTGCTTCGCTGGGGATGTCTTCCACTTGCTTCCGTGTAAATCTAACCTTATAGTCCCGGAAATGGTGACGGTATACCGTTTGGATGATTCCTAATGTCGGTTCGTCGGTGAGCAATCCGTTAATTGTGTAGGGGTTAAGATATCTTTTAAAATTTCGATTATATCCTGTTCGGAGTAGTCCGGTCGAATAATTATGTGTCTCCTGAAATTGTCGAAAGGGTTTTGAATTTGGTAACTATTTTCGTTACCCGTTTTAAGGATGAGTTGGTTTCTGAAGGCATTGATAGGAGTCTCCATGGACATTATTAAGTTTTGTCCAGAACTTTCGTCACTGTGTTCTGTCGGTGTCATCGAGTTAATTTCGTTAACGTCTTGTGTTGTGGTACCTGTCAAATGGAGTCCAAGGGTGACCTTATTTATTGTTTAGGGGGGCCTAGAAAGAGAGTCGGCAACGACATTTGCCTTGCCTGATTTATACTGGAGTTGGTAATTGTACTCCTCAAGGATCGCTTTCCATCGCTTTAATTTAGCGTTGGTATTTTTGGGACTGAGGGCATATGTGAGTGGTTGGTGGTCTGTAAAAATGCGGACTTGGCTTTCACCGTATAGGTGATTTCTAAGGGAGTTAATTGACCAGATAATTGCTATAATTGATAATCTTTCTCGTTTGCAGCGTAGTTCTCTTCAGTTTTGCTGAGAGTTCGAGATATGAAGGAAATATGTTTGTTATCCTGGGATAACACTGCGCCAATTGCATAATCGGAAGCGTTGGTAGTTAACTCAAACGGGTTTTAAAATCAGGGTGTGAAAGGATCACATCTTTGGATATGAGGGCGTTTTTGAGCTTTTGGAATGCTTCTATTACTTCTTTGCTGAGCGAAATGTTCTTATTTTTGGATGAGTTTTTCGATACTCGTCCATCTTCCCCTCTTAAAAGGGATGTCAGGGGTTTTGCGATCTTTGAATAATCCTTTATGAATCTGCGGTAGTATCCTGACATACCGAGAAATGAGCGCAGATCTTTAAGTGTGATGGTAAGAGGGAATGAAGCAATTGCTACAACTTTTTTGGATTGGTTTTAATGCCATCCACGCTTACGACAAATCCTAAAAATTCGACTTCCTTTTTAAGGAACTCGCACTTATCGAGATTTATCTTCATGTTTGCATTTTTAAGAGTCCTCAGGACAATATCTAGATTCTCGAAGTGGTCTTGTTCGTTTTTGCTGAAAACGATAATGTCGTCGATGTAAATTCGACATCTTTTGCCGATGTGTTCCCGAAGCTTATCGTCCAAGGCCCTTTGAAATATGGCCGGGCCGTTCTTCAGTCCAAACGGGAGGCGAAAAAATTCGTATTTGCCATTGTTAATGGAGAATGCTGTTTTTTCGATGTCTCTTTCCCGTACAGGGATTTGATAAAACCCGCTCTTAAGATCAATAATGGAGAAATACTGGTTTTCACCTAGATTCAGAAGGACGTCGTTAATGTCAGGAATATGGTATGTGTCGGCTACAGTGATAGAGTTGAGTTTTCGATAGTCGACGACTACTCGAAATTGTTCGTTTCCTGATGCATCCTGTTTCTTTGGAACAATCCAGACAGGTGCATTGTAAAGTGACTTGGAAGGGCGTATGATGTTGTCCTTAAGAAGTTGTTCAATTTCTTTTTCCACTACGTCTTTTAGTGGCATCGGGTATCCGTAGGATTTCTCGTAGACGGGGTCGTTAGTTATGGTGCGGATTTCTCCTTTAACGTTGGTGATATACGTTAGACTTCTGTTAGGTCCAGAGGCCAAATTTGGGTATCTACCCAAAATTTGCTTGAGTGTTTTTATTTGAGAGTCCGTCATATGGTCGGTTCTTACGTTAAGGTGGTTAACTGTCCGTGATATAAGTCGTTTTAGTTGAATTTGCATGTTTCCCTTGACTGTCATAAAGTCGTTGTCGGTGTGTATGATTGCTTGGAGTTCCTTCAAACTATCGTTCCCGATTATTCCTGCAAACGTTTTTAGCGAGGGCAAAATGTAGAATTTTAATTTTTCAATTTCAGGTCCAAACAAGTTTATGAAGGAGTGGTGTGTAACGCTTATGGATCCTCCGACAGAATTAACGCTAAAGGGGTTTTCATTCAAAATAGGATTTCGAATGAATTTAGGCTGGATGTAGTTCTTATTGGACCCAGTGTCGATTAAGAATTTTAAAACTTGACCGCTCTTCGCTGTGTGCTCTAAATAGGGAAGCGAAGAGCTCAGCAGTCTAAAAAATGTACCTCAACCTGGTTTTTTTGTGAAAGTTTTTCGGTTTTTACTGCAGTCTCATTGTCGTAGTCGATCGGTGGTTCTTGGTAAAAAGTCATTTCGTCGTAATCATATTGTTGTGTATTTTTCTCATAGTCATGAGCTTCATCGGAATCTATGTTGGGTTCTAAATGGAAGACTTTTTGCTGTTTATTTGATCCATGCACCATTTGGGATGTTGGGCGTTTCTGCGCGAAGGATTGAGGTTGCATCTGTGGTCGATTTTGATAATTTACAGCCCTTGAGTGAATGGAGGGGTCTACGTCCATTGGCTCGTATTGTCTAGGTTTAGAGGGTAGTTGTCTATGATTCTGGTTGAATCCAAACGGTCGATTGTTTTGATTGAAGGGCATGTCTTGTGGAAATGGTCGGCGAAATTGTGGGGGCTGAGGAACGTTATGGTTGTGAAGTAGTTCAGGGTAAAAGTTTCTTCTTGGGGCATAATTTTGAGCAGGTTGGTGATACGTATTAATTCGTTTTGGAGGTAATGGCGGAGGTTCACGTGCGTAATTCTTTCTGGTAGGAATTTGTGAGCTTAAGGCATGTTGCGCTCTGTAGTCCACATTTTGTAGTTTCATGCAGATGTGCAATGCTTGTGGGAGGTCAAATGGTTCTCTTATGCTGAGTAGCCGTGGGAGATCCCCGTTGAGAGCTCGCACAAATGTGTCCAGTGCTTTATCTCGATAGCACTGAGTCATATTACGCATTGATTCGGTTCCCATATCCATGGAAGATAGTTTATTTAAAATAAGGGATAAATGGTGGTACACAATGTGGTAGAACTCATGAATTGTATTGTTCCCTTGTACCAATGTTGTCATTTGGTACTCGAGGGTACCAAGATCTCGTTTATCAGCGTAGTGTAGCGTTAGGCACTTAGAAATCTTTGGCCAATTTAAGGGTGTGTTGTAAGACTCGAGAGCTATGTCCGCTTGTCCTACAATCTTATTCCTTATCACAGAAAGTATGCTAACATATTTAGGTGTGCCTTGAAGGTGTTGATAAATCGTAAGAATTCTCTCAACACTTTTCTTCCAAGATGAGAATTCACTTGGGTCCCCAGAAAAAGTGCGAAGGCTTTTCACAACATCAGGGATCTTATCCATATCAGAAAGATCCCTTTCGGTACCCGCGTTTATCGGAATATTGTAGTCTAGATTCGGGTCGGAGGCAGGATTCATGAAAGAATCGAAAATTTGCCTTCCCTGTATTTGCAGAGTTTCCGACACTAGACGTGTAATAAGGTCAAAGAGATTTTCATTACAAGGATTTACGGGCACTTGTTCACCCTCTTCGATCACTGGTGGGTGATCATCCACATTCAGACGCGCGGGTCTGATTAAATTATTGGTGTTGGCCATTTCACAGGTGTGTATGATGTACCACTTCACAAGGGAAAAGGATCACTTTTTTAGAGGCTTAAAAGATCACTTTTGTCCCTTCACTTTAAATATCGCTAGATTACCGATGCTGAAATAAATTTGTATCTATTTCAAATAATAAAATTGATATTCAATAAAAGTTGTTTTGGTTTTGTTATACATGTTTTCCAACTTTTTATAATAAAGAAAATAATAGTAAATAATTGAATTGAACTTTTTTTATTTTAATAATAACTAATTTTTCTTTTGTAATTGTCTTTGACTATTATATATTTTCCTTTCTTGTAAAACAATATGCTTCAATATTCAGTTTTAAACTAGTGATAAGTTTCTTTTCATTGAACTTTCTAATTTCTTTAATTTAAACTTTAATTTCTTTCTAAAAACTTAATCACAAAACTCACAAAATTGCTACAATTTCCTTTATCATTTCTGCTTCCCAGATCTCACGCTGATTCCTATGTCTGCTTATTAAGAGGATCCTTCGGGTTGCTTTCGTTAACCACTGTTCGCACGTGGGCGGCTGTTGATTTGATCCAACGTCCTTTTTACCAATCCAGGTTACTAAGGGGCCTCGTTCCCAGCAAAAACACTACAATTTTGCGTTAAAGTACGTGATTCTCCGTGCTATGAAAAGCGCGACGGTAATTTTTCTTTTCCCGTAACCGAAGGAGTTCTGGCTCACTATCCCAGCCTCTGGAAGTGAATTATCAATCGATTAGGGCTGTTTTAATGACCAGTATCCCTGCGCGAGCACTAACTGTGGTTACTTTTTCGAACGAGATAGCGGTGTCGCGAATAGTGGTCCCTGCTCGGGCGCCAGTTAAATTATTATTTTTTTCATTATTCAAAAAAAGAAGTTTATTGCTTCACAGTACAACAATTAATGTATGAGAAATTCTTATGTTCATTATTTTATAAATGTTTTTAGCTTATTTTGCATTTCCGCAAATTCCGTTGAATCGATACATTTTGGGTGAATTGCACATGTTGCCGCATTTGCAGGAACGTGTCGCTTGTTAACTATCATAATTTGAATCGATACATTTTGGGTGAATTGCACATGCTGCTGCGTTTCCGGGAACGTTTTGCTTGGGTCGTTAACTTGTATGTATGTATGTATGTATGTATGTATGTATGTATGTATGTATGTATGTATGTATGTATGCATGCATGTATGTATGTTGGTATGTAAGTATGTATGAAAGTATGTTTGTATTTATGTAGGTATGTATGTATATATGTACGTATGTGTGTGTATGTATGCATGCATGCATGTATGTATGTATGTATTTATGTGTATATATATGTATGTATGTAGGTATGTATGTATGTATGTACGTATGTATGGACGTATGTATGTATGTATGCATGAATATATGTATGTATGTCTGTATGTATGTATGTATGTATGTATGTATGTTTATATGTACGTATGTATGGACGTATGTATGTACGTATGCATAAATATATGTATGTATGTATTTATGTATGTATGTATGTATGTATGTATGTATGTATGTATGTCTGTATGTATGTATGTATGTATGTATGTATGTATGTATGTATGTATGTATGTATGTATGTATGTATGTATGTATGTATGTATTTATGTATGTCTGTATGTATGCGCGTGTATGAATGTGTGCATGTATGTTTGTATGTGTGTATGTATGCATGTATGTATCTGTATTTGTATGTATGTATGTATGTATGTAAGTATATATGTGTGTGGATGTGTGCATGTATGCATATATGAATGCATGTATGTATGTATGTATGTATTTATGTATACATGTATGTACGTATGTATGTTTGTATGTTGGTATGTTTGTATGTGTGTCAATATGTATACATGTATGTATGTATGTATGTATGTATGTATGTATGTATGTATGTATGAATGTATGTATGTATGTATGTGTGTATATATGTATGTATACATGTATGTATGTATGCATGTATCTATGTCACTATATATGTATGCATGTATGTATGTATGTATGTATGTATGTTTGTATGTATGAATGTATATATGTATGTATGTACGCATGTATGTATGTATGGATGCATGTATGTATGTATGTATGTATGCATGAATGGATGCAAGTTTGTATGTATGTATGTATGTGTGTATGTATATATGTATGTATGTATATATGCATATATGTCTGTATGTATGTATGTATGTATGTATGCATGCATGTATGTATGTATGTATGTATGTACGTATGTATGTATGTATGCATGTATGTTTACATGTATGTATGTATATATGCACGTATGGATGTATGTATGGTTGCATGTCTGTCTGAATGCATGTATTAATGTATATATGTATGTATGTATGTATGCATTTATGTGTGTATGTACGTATGTATGTATGTATGTATGTACGTATGAATGTATGTACGTATGTATGTATATATGTATGTATGAATGTAGGTACGTATGTATGTGTGTGTGTATATATGTATGAATGTGTGTATATATGTATGTATGTATGTATGTAATATTGTATGTATGTATGAATGTATGTATTTATCTATGTATGTATGTATCTATGTATGTATGAGTCTATGCATGTATGTATATATTAATGTATGTATGTATGTAAGTATATATGTATGTATGTATGTATGTATGTATGTATGTATGTATGTGTGTATGTGTGTATCTATGTGTGTAGCCATGTATTTTTGTATGTATTAATGTATGTATGCATGCATGTATGTATGTATGTATGTATGTATGTATGTATGTATCCATGTGTGTATGTATGTTTGTGTGTATGTATGTTTGTGTGTATGTATGTGTGTATGTATATATTTATGTATGTATTTTTATATGTATGTATGTATGCATGTATGTATTTGTGTATGTATGTCTGTCTGTATGTGTCTATGTATGTATGCATGCATGTATGTATGTATGTATGTAAGTATGTATGTATGTATGTTTGCATGTGTGTATATATGTTTGTGTGTATGTATGTGTCTATGTATGTATTTATGTATGTATGTACGTATGAATGGACGTATGTATGTATGTATGTGTGTATGCCTGAACATATGTATGTATGTATGTATGTATATATGTATATATTTATGTATGTATGTTTGTAAATATGTATGTATGTATGGATGTATGTATGTATGTATCTATGTATGTATTTATGTATGTATGTTTGTAAATATGCATGTATGTATGGATGTTTGGATGTAAGTATGTATGAAAGTTTGTATGTATTTTTGTAAGTATGTATGTATGTAAGTATCTATGTATGTATGTGTGTGTGTCTGTATGCATGCGTATATGTATGTTGGTATGTATGCATGTATGTGTTTTTGTATGAATGAATGTATGTTTGCATGTATGTACGTTTGTATGTATGAATCTGTATATGTATGCATGCATTTATATATCTATATATGTATGCATTTACCAACGTATGTATGCATGCATGTATGTATGTATGTATTTATGTATTTGATTTTTTTTTTGTTGTTTTGCCATTTTAAATAATGCTATGTTTTTAATTTTTGACAAATATATATTTCGGGAATGAGTTGCTCCCGTCTTCAGTGTCAATTATTTTAGAAGAATTAGAGAATTAAATTAATTTTTATTAGAGAAAAAGAAAATAATTGACACTGAAGAAGGGAGCAACTCACTCCCGAAATATATATTTGTCAAAAATTAATAACATAGCATTTTTAAAATGGAAAAACAACAAAAAACAAAATCTAATCTAGAAGTGCTAAACACGGGACAACACACACAGTATATTTATGTATGTATGTCCCTATGTATGTATGTATGTATGTATGTTTGTCTGTATGTATGTATGAATGTATGTATGTATGAGTGTGTTTATGTATGTATGCATGTATTTCTGTTTGTATATATGTATGTGTGTATGTATGTATGTATGTATGTATGTATGCATGTATGTATGTATGACTGTGTTTATGTATGTATGCATGTATTTCTGTGTGTATATATGAATGTACGTATGTATGGACGTATGTATGTATGTATGTATGTACGTATGTATGTATGCATGAATATATGTATGTATGTATATATGTATGCCTGTATGTGTGTGTGTATGTAGTTATTTATTTATGTATGTATGTATGTTTGTTTATGCATGTATGTTTGTATGTATAATATATGTATGTATGTATGTATGTATGTGCGTATGCATGTATTTATGTATGTATGCATGTATGTAAGTACAGGGTCTGTATAATAAGTAACCGGACTGAGCCTGCCCCGCGCCGTCAAAGCGTTTGCTTACCGGTATCTGGTGCTGTTGTGGTGGTGGATGTCTAGGGAAAGGGAACCGGGTTGCAGCAGTTGTCTCCAAGCGCTTGGAGAGATAGCATCGAGCGAGAGCGGAGTGCGTGTTAAGTTTCGTCGTCGGAGTGAAAATGGAGCGTACGATCGAGCAACGTATTAGCATCAAATTTTGTGTCAAACTCAAGAAAACGGCCACGGAAACTCTCCAAATGATTCAAGAGGCTTACGGTGAGGATGCTCTGTCCAGAACTCAAGTGTTTCAGTGGCACAGAAATTTCCGGGAGGGCCACGATGACGTCCATGACAAACAGTGCGTCGGTCCTCCATCATACGGACACAAATGTGAAAAAAGTGCGTGATGTGTTGAACAGTGATAGTCGTCTGAGCATTCGAGCTATCGCAGATGAGGTTGGAATTGCTAAGATGACCGTTCACAACATTATTAAGAACGATCTGGGCATGAGGAAGATCTGCGCGAAGCTGGTACCCAAACACCTGACTGATGAGCAACAGGAGCGTCGTGTTCCTGTCGCTTCGGAAATCCTTGATCGACTGCAAACCGAACCAGAGTTTTTTAACCACGTTATTACAGGAGACGAGACGTGGGTTTTCGAATACAGAGTTCGGAGTGGCACACACCGGCGTCACCACGACCGAAAAAAGCGCGCATAAGCAAATCGAAGGTGAAGTCAATGCTCATTGCTTTCTTTGACGTGAAAGGCATTGTTCACAAAGAGTTTGTGCCACCCGGCCAAACTGTAAACGGCCAGTACTACAGAGAGGTGCTCCGTCGACTAACCGCCCGGGTTCGCCGAGTCCGTCTGGAGATTGCCGATTCGTGGATCCTCCATCACGACAATGCTCCGTCGCACACCTGCCTGCTCGTCACCGAGCAGTTGGCCAAACAGTGGAGGACAACGTTGCCACAGCCTCCTTACAGCCCGGATATGGCACCAGCGGACTTCTTTTTGTTCCCCAAGATCAAGAGAAACCTTAAGGGGACGCGGTTCGGGACTCTGGAAAACGTTCAACTTGCTACGACGAGGGCTCTAGACAGAATCGAGATTGCCGACTTCCAGGGAGCATTCGGGGATTGGAAAATCTGGTATCAGCGTTTTACCGACTCCAATGGGGACTACTTTGCAGATTTCTAAAGAAAAATTGTACATATTTTGCCAATAAAAAATTTCCTGAGGTCAGTCCGGTTACTTATTATACAGACCCTGTATTTATGAATGTTTGTTTGTATGTAAGTATGTATGTATGTGTGTATGTTTGCATGTATGTATGTATGCATGTATGCATGTATGGATATATGCATGTATGTATGTACGTAAATATGTTACTATGTATGTATGTATGTATGTATGCATGTCCATATGTATGTGTGTATGTATCCATGCATGTGTGTGTGTATGTATGTATATCTGTGTGTATGTATGTATAAATGTATGTATATATGTATTTATGTGTACGTATGTATGTATACATGTATGTATATCTGTATGTATGTGTGTATGTATGTAAGTATATATGAAAGTATGTATGTATTTACGTTAATACTTATGTATGTATGTATGTATGTATGTATGTATGTATTTATGTACGCATGTATGTGTGTGTGTATGTTTGTATGTATGTATGTATGTATATATGTATATATGTCTGTATGTTTGCATGTATGCATTAATGTATGTGTGCATGTATGTATTTATGTATGCATGCATGTCTGTGTGTATTTATTTATACATGTATGTATGTATATATGTATGTATGTATGTATGTATATATGTATATATGTATCTATGTATGTATGTATGTATGCATGTAGGTATGTGTGTATGAATGCATGTATGTATTTATGTATGTATGTATGTATGTATGTGTGTATGTATGTATGTGTGTATCTATGTATGCATGAATGTAAGCATGTGTGTATGAATGAATGCATAAATGTGTGTATGCATGTATGTATGCATGTATGTAAGTGAACGCACAGATCATCATCTTCAACCAACGATAAATTTTCCCAGCAGTTTTGCACGAATTGCACTTTTTCTTCCCATCAAAAGCATTGCACTTTTCCGTTCCCATCAAAAGTGTATTCGAGGCGTTCCCGGCATGTGTCGCGATTTGGAGAACCTTACACCTGTGCGACCCATCAAATGTGGAATCACGTTGTGCGGGATCAGCAACTAGGAGTTGAAGAGTTAGATAATTTAGGAAACTAAGTCATTCGATTGTTAGAGTTCAACCAATAAAGTTGTAATTTTTTACTAAATTTGCTCCTTGGTGATTTAATTGGCGCCCGAGCAGGGACCGTGACGAATTGACGAAAGTGCCATAACACGAAAGTTAAAAGAAGCACGGTCAAGTCAGTGATTAGTGAAAAGTTCTAGCGCCGATTACAACCACTTAAGTCCGAAGAAAGGAGGCCCCGAAGTAGCAGACACGCAAAACGGAGTTAGCAGTTCTAACAGCCGCTTCGGCAAGAAAAACCAAGGACAGCAATAAAGACAACAATCGAATCGCTAGAGTAGCAGACCAAATCGAACGCATTGGCAATGATCGTCATACCTTTTTTGTAAGGAAATTACATATATTTAACCATTACAATTTTTAAATTTACGTATATTTACGTAATTATTAAATTTAAAAACAAATATATATTTTCCATATATTTATTTAGCCATTACATTTTTTACCATATGAAATAATATTTTTACTGTCCACATAAAGAAAAAAAGGAAATTTATGCGTTTGCTTTTAATAACAGAAAATATTTAATTAAATTTATTGTTTAAGGAAAAATTTTCTATCAGTGTGACTGGTGCCTAGAGTGAAACCTTTGTCAGTTCTTTAAAAGGAAAAAAGCAATTTTTTGCACGGAATAATATTTAAGTGAACATCATGTCACGAGAAAACAATCTGATTAGGCCCCCTCGTCTTTTGCTGGATCAAAATCCGCAAGACCTTCCCCCCATTCCAGAGGGAATAGGAGCACGAGAAGAACTAAGTGTGGAGCATATTGCGCATCTAGTTAGGGGGATACTTCTACAGGAGTGCCCCACCATTGTGAGCTCTATTTTAAATCCAGACGCGGATTTAAGGGCCGAAATAGATCAGTGAATTGATCCTAATCAAATGGGGAATATATCCAAGATGGATAAAATACCTGACGTAGTGAAGTGTTTAAGGGAATTCTCGGGTCAGCCTGGAGAATTCAGTTCATGGAAGAAAGGTGTGGAAAGAGTGCTAAACATCTACGAGCATCAAAAGGGATCACCTAAATACTACGGTATTCTCAATGTGATCAGAAATAAAATAACTGGGCAGGCGGATGCGGTATTGGAGTCGTACAATACACCACTAAATTGGGAATTAATTTCAAGACGACTTACCATCCATTATGCTGATAAGCGAGATTTGGGGGCTTTTGAGTATCAGATGGTCGCACTTGTACAAGGATATAACACCGTACAGGGTTTTTACCAAAGAGTCTACCAGCATCTCTCATTGATTCTGAATAAGATCTCTTTCATGGAGATGGGAGTGGAAGCAATGAATATGATGGTCCAATCCTATCGAGACAAGGCATTGGATACATTCATTCGGGGTTTAAAGGGCAACCTCCCTAAACTATTGAGTATGCGCGAACTATATGATTTACCGCAGGCATTACATTTGTGCCTGAAATTGGAAAATGTTGAATATAGGACACAATACGCCAATAGCTCTAACAATATGGCGCGTTGCACGCCTAACAACGCTGCCCCCCAGTATCACCTAAACCAAGAAACCATCCGGCATCTCCTCCTTCGTTTCCCAGAAATATCTCCTATCCTGGAATTCAATTCCCGCAGTATTATAAACAACAAGCCTCCACTAACACCAGCCCTTACCAATCTCAGTACCCTTTCTATACCAATCGTCGAATGCATTATCTTAATCCACAGCCGCATGGACCCCAGTACTATCAGTCTCCACGATTACCGCCTAAACCTCAACCTAGGCCCGAACCAATGGAAGTGGACAGATCCATTCGTTTCCAATTTGTAAACTATCAGAACCGGCCATCACCCAAACCATCAGGATTCGCTCCAAAAAGACCTTTTATAACTAGGTCCGCATCCATACAGGCGCAGCCTCCATCCAAACAACAGCGCAATTTTCATACACAATCTAGCGACGGAAATTACCAAACTGTAGTGAGATCAGAAAATGAAATGGGTGGACAAACACTTAGTGAATATATGGAAGATGAGAAATTCGATGCTAAAGATATCCACGAAGTTGACGATTTCCAAGACATCCATTTTTTAGGTTAGCAAGCTCTTCGCTACCTTATTTCGAATATAGAGTGAAGAGCGGTAAGATCCTGAAATTTTTAATTGATACGGGATCCAACAAGAATTATATTCAGCAGACGTGCATTAAAAATCCGGTTCCCAATAAAATTCCGTTTATGGTTAATTCCGTTGGAGGTAATGTGAAAATATCCCACCATGCTATTGTAAATCTTTTTGGACCTTCCACCCCTAATTTGAAATTTTTTATTATGACAAATCTAACGTCGTTTCATGGCATTTTGGGTAATGATAGTTTAAAGATACTTCGAGCAGTAATCTACGCATCAGAAAATTGCCTTACCATCCTGAACAAAATTAAAATCCCAATAAAGCAACAAACTTCGCAATCGGTTAGCAATCTTAGAGTTGAACATTTGTCTGAAGATCAGGTCGATAGATTAATGAACATTCTGCGAAAACATTCTGAACTATTTTCGGAACCAGATGATAAACTCACTTATACCACGAATGTAATTGGAGAAATTAGGACCACAGATGAAAACCCCGTGTATATTAGACCATATCCTTACCTTAGAGCATTAAAACCATTCGTCGAAAAGGAAATAGATAAATTATTGAAAGACGGGATAATAAAACCTTCTAAATCTCCATATGATGCACCTATATGGGCCGTACCAAAGAAGGCAGATGCTTTGGGCGAGCAAAAGTATAGACTGGTAGTAGATTTTAGGAAGCTAAACTCGGTAAAAATTCCGCAACAGTACCCCATTCCCGAAACGGATGGAATCCTAGCTAACCTAGGAAACAATGAATACTTTACCGTAATCGATCTTAAAAGCGGTTTTCATCAGATACCACTTAAACCAAAAGATACTAAAAAGACTGCATTTTCGGTAAATAACGCTAAATATGAATTCAATCGTCTCACCTTTGGACTTAGAAACGCACCTCCGATTTTTCAGGCAGCCTTAGACGATATATTAAGGAAACATGTTGGAGAAAAATGCGAAGTCTTCATTGATGATATTGTAAACTACGGTAAAAATGAGAAAGAGCATCTCAAGAATTTAGATCTCATATTTCAAACGCTGAAAGAGGCGAACCTCAAGGTTCAAGTCGACAAGTGTGAGTTTTTAAAGAAATCCGTGGAATTCTTAGGTTTTGTTATATCGCAAGATGGCATAAAGACTAACCCCCGAAAGGTAGAAGCAATTACAAACTTTCTTCCACCGATAAAACTAAAAGAGCTTAGGTCCTTTTTAGGTATGGCTAGTTATTATAGACGCTTTATTGTTGACTTTGCCAAAATCGCGCACCCTCTAACATCACTCTTAAAGGGTAAGAAAGGAAGGGTGACGAAGAATATGTCGAGTACAATCAAAATCCAACTAGACAAAAAGGCACTAGAAGCTTTTAAGAAGCTTAAAAATTCCTTGACCTCCCAAGATGTCATCTTACACTACCCTAATTTTGATAAGGAATTCGAGCTCACCACAGATGCGTCACAGGACGCACTGGGTGCTGTCTTATCCCAGCAGGGTAGACCTATAATGTTCCTCTCGCGTACACTAAGCAAGACTGAGGAAAAATACGCTACAAATGAGAGAGAAATGTTGGCGATAATTTGGGCACTTAAGTCCCTTAGAAATTTACTGTACGGAACTAGGAAGATCAATATTTTCACGGATCACCAACCGCTAACCTATGCCTTGAGTAACAAAAACACTAACTTGAAGCTCAAGCGATGGAAAGCTATTCTCGAAGAGTACAACATCCATCTTCACTATAAACCGGGAAGAGCCAATGTAGTTGCAGACGCTCTTTCCAGACCTCCCTTACGAACCAATGTCAACGCACTCTCTGGAAGTGTTCACAGCGATCAAAGTTCCGGACATGATCTGATACCTTCAGTCGAAACGCCCATAAGCGCGTTTAGAACACAAATCATTCTAAAAACCGGTCCAATGACTGAATATAAGCTGGAAAAACCCTTTACAAATTACGATCGACACGTCATTACGGAACCTCAGTACACGAGGGAAAACCTAATTGGATTATTCAAAAGGTATCTCAATCCTGACGTTATTAATCGTATTAAAGCCGAAGAACCAGTTGTGGGTATTATTCAGGAATTGTATCCACCTTATTTTCGTAGTTACCGGGTCCGTTTTACGCAAAGAGAAGTGATGGATATTACCAGCGAATCCGAACAAGAAGAAGTTATCCTTAGATTCCACAACCGAGCGCATAGAAATGCCAGCGAAAATCGCCTGCAAATACTCGAAAAGTTTTATTTCCCTAAAATGAGCGCAAAGATCAAAACTATTGTTAAGCAATGCAGGACATGTCTCGAAAACAAGTATGATCGGCACCCTAATCGTCCAGCCTTAAGACCCACGCCTATTCCAGAATATCCAGGCCACATTATTCACCTAGATATTTACTCCACAGAGAAACGCCTTATCTTGACGTCGATTGATAAGTTCTCTAAATTGGTACAGACCCGAATTATTAAATCTAGAGCTGCGGAAGACATACGTGCCCCCCTGAGAGAACTCTTAATATTCTATGGGATTCCCAAATGCGTAGTAATAGATGGTGAAAAGTCGTTAAACTCAAGTTCTATCGTGTTCATGATGCAAGATCAACTACAAATCAATATTTACCGAACGCCCGCCTACAAGAGCGAGGTGAATGGTCAGATCGAAAGGTTTCATTCTACGTTATCAGAAATTTTGAGATGTCTAAAGAAGGATGGTATTCATCGAAGTTTTGAAGAACTGCTAGAACGTTCGATAATGGAATATAATTGCACAATCCATTCGGTAACGGGTAAAAAACTTGTTGAAATGTTTTATGGAAGAACAGTTTCCTCTGATCGTAACCAAATAGAACAGTCTAGAAAAGAAAATATGGAAGTATTAAAGAAAAGACAAGACGATGATTTGAGATTCCATAACGAAAATAGAAAAGAAATTAAACAGTATGAAATAGGCCAAGTAATGTATGTAAAAAACAATAAAAGATTAGGTTCAAAGTTAACACCTCGTTTTAAGAAAGAAATTGTAAAAGAAAATAAACCAACATTAATTATCACGGAAACCGAGAGATCGATTCACAAAAGCGATATTAAGAATTAATCTTACTTTTTCAGACTGCTTATCCAACACACCGTTTCGGAAATCCAAATTATTGATTATTCCAACTCGCTACTGGTAGCCGTAAAAATCGGCGTCACCAAAGTACAAAACGGCAATATCAAATTGGTCCACGTATTCCGCACCGAACAGTATCCCATATTCATATCCAACACTGCACTCACCCTGAAGGACCACGTCGATCCGCACAATTCTTTTTACCCCCTCCTGCCACACGAGTTGGAACAGATCAAAAACCTTTATGGAAATATTAGTCCCAGGAGACAAAAACGGTCTTTAAAATTTTTAGAAAAGGCTTGGAAGTGGATTGCGGGCAGCCCCGATTATGATGATTTAGTCCTCCTTCAAGGAAAATCAAATGAATTGATAACAAATAATAATCAGCAAGTATTCATTAACCAAGCATTTAATGAGAGAATAAATACAATAACCAATATAACGAATGAAATAATTAATGGCCTAAGAAAGGATCGTCCTCTCGAAAATTCTTTAGCTCTAGTTACTCAGTATAAGCTTCAAATTGTGAAAGAAGAATTGTTAAATATAATAGAATCAATAAAATTGTCAAAAGTAAATGTCGTTAATCCCAGTATATTGTCAAAAATGGAAATAGAAACTATTATCAAGGAATTTGGCGAAAGTAAGGTACCATACACTAATATTGCGGAAGCATTAGAATTTGCAAATACTACGATAGCTCAAAATTCCACACATTTATTTTACATTATTGATATTCCTGTAACGACTAAGGTTAATTTTGAAACATTCATAATAAAAGCTGTTAAGAAAAATAAAACGATTAACAGATTACCATTTGATTACATCCTTAAAAAGGATGAAATTATTTTTGGAATAGAGAAATTGTATAAGACGATAAATGAATTAGCAATTTGTAACCAAAATAGTATAATAGATATAAGCAACTCTAGCTGTATCCCCAATTTGTTAAAAAGCGAAGTCGATAAATGCAACAAGGTCAACAGTCAACACATTCCGTCAGTTGAAGAATTGCTTCCGGGGATAATCCTTCTCAACGACTTTAACGGCACAATAAACGCAAATGGAACAGACGTCCACATAACCTGAACATACCTTATCAAGATGAATACCGCCACAATTAAGGTCAACCAGCAGAAATTTATCTCACAGGAAATCGAAAACGTCCAAGTTTTACCACCGATCTTTCAGCCAAGAGACAGAAAAGGAGAGATAGAAGAAGTCCTAACTCTACATCAACAATACGAAACAAATTGAAAACATCGAAACGGAGAAAAAGTACGGTAACTGGGTAACCTATAGCCTCCTTGCAGCAATTATCCTGTTCTTGAGCATCTTAAAAGTTATAAAATGTCTGAACATCTTCGGTAAGGATAACGTAACGGTGGAAGTCAAGCAAGCAGAGACAGGGCTACAAAAGTCAGCAATAAACCTACCTGACACGGCAAAAGTGGTCCACACCCGACATCCTGCAAAAGTACCATCGAGCAGAAGCCTGAACAATCTTCCGTTGTTCTAATCGATCGAGGACAATCGATTTTTAAGTGGGGAGGAGTAAACGCACAGATCATCATCTTCAACCAACGATAAATTTTCCCAGCAGTTTTGCACGAATTGCACTTTTCCGTTCCCATCAAAAGTGCATTCGAGGCGTTTCCGGAATGTGTCGCGATTTGGAGAACTTTACACCTGTGCGACCCATCAAATGTGGAATCACGTTGTGCGCGATCAGCAACTAGGAGTTAAGGAGTTTGATAATTTAGGAAACCACGTCATTCGATTGTTAGAGTTCAACCAATAAAGTTGTATTTTTTTACCCAATTTGCTCCTTGGTGAATTAATTTGTATGTATGCATGTATATATGTATGTAGGTATGCATGTATCCATGCATGTATGTATGCATGTATGTATAAATGCATGTATTTATGTATGTATATATGTATGTATGTAACTATGTATGTATGTATGTATGTAAGTATGTATGTATCGATGCATGTATGTATCTATCTATGTATGTATGCCTGTATGTTTCTATATATGTATTTATTTATGTATGTATGTATGTATATATGTATGTATGCGTCTGTGTATGTATGTATGCATGTACGTGTGAACGGTTGCATGTGTGTATGAATGTATGTGTGTATGTATGTATGCATGAATGTGTTAATGTATGTATGTATCTATTTATGTATGTATGTATGTATGTGTTTATGTATGTATGAATGAAAGTATGTATAAATGCATGTATTTATGTATGTATATATGTACGTATGTATGTATGTATCGATGCATGTCTGTATCTATTTATGTATGTATGCCTGTATGTTTCTATATATATATTTATTTATACATGTATGTATGTATATATGTTTATATGTATGTATGCGTCTGTGTATGGATGTATGTATGTATGTATGTATGTTTGTATGCATGAATGTGTTTATGTATGTATGTATCTATGTATGTATGTATGTATGTATGTATGTATGTATGTATGTATGTATGTAAGTATTTATTTGTTTATGTATGTATGGATGTATTTATGTATTTATGCAAGTATGTATGTATGTATGTCTGCCTGTATGTTTGTATAAATGTATGTTTGTATGCATGTATGTGTGTATGTATATATGTATATATGTATGTATGTATGTATATATGTATGTATGTATATATGTATGTATGCATGTATGTATGTATGTCTGTATGTATGTATGCTTGTATGTATGTATGTCTGCAAATGTGTGTATGTATGTATGAATGTGTGTGTGTATGTATGTATGCATGTATGTATATACATGTTTGTATGTATGTATGTTTGTATACATGTATGTATGTATGTATGTTTGCATGTATGTATGTATGTATTTGTGCATGTATGGAAGTTTGTATGTATGTATGTATGGAGGTGTGGATTTATGTATGTATGAATGTGCGAATGTATGTATGTACGTCTGTATGTATGTATGTATGTATCTATGTATGTGTTTCTGTAAACATGTATGCATGTATATATGCATGTATGTATATTATGTATGCATGTATGTTTGTATGTATGTTTGTATGAATGTATGTGTGTATGTATATAAGCATGTATGTAAATATGTATTTTTTTACGTATGTATGCATGTAGGTATGTCCAGTCGCACGGCAATCGTCGCGGTGATAACGCATATCAAATCAGTGTACAAGTGACCCATACATCGCGAATGGTGACATGAAGTGACAAACCTGGTGAGAACAGTGCAACAAACAAGTGTTCAGAAAGTGAGAAACAGAAAGAACGGCACTTGCCGCCGAAAAACAGTGTCTGTGGATGTGAAAGTGAGTGCGAAGAACGCCAAATACAAGGATAATCGATCCGTGAGAACCGGAAAGTGCGGTGCGAAAGGAAGGATAGCTTCATGAGAAGCGAGGAGAACGGCGAGAAAAGGAAACAAGGAGATATAACTCTGGGTGAGTGTTTATGCTTTACTTGATATATCGTAGTCTGTCTGTGTAGGTTAGATATAAATTTATATATTTACTGTATCTGGTGGATATTCACTCGACGTACGTCTCTAAGGGAAGGGATGGCCATGGACGGCGGCAAAAAAGCCGCTCCAAACTTGACGAAGGACGAGCAGATTACTGCACTGCTCGTTCAACTCAACAAACTCTCCGCTAAATTTGATGAGGCTATGGACCAAATAAGGTCGCTCTCAAATGATTTAGCGAGGACAAATGCTGAGCTGGCCGAGCAGCGTCAGGCCAATCAAAAACTCAACGCGCGACTTAACGCTAAGAAGCATGAAAAGAAGACCCGAAATAAAAAGCGGAAACTCCAAACATCTTCCTCCTCCTCCGAAAAATCGGAAAGTCATGAGTCTTCAGCAGAAGAAATAAACGATTCCAGCATGGAATCAGCCAACTCGACCGAAGAGGAAGATAGAGAAGAAGAAGTGGAGTTCCCTGCACTTCCCCCCCCAAAACCATCAGTGTCTTTTCCGGAGATGGCCACTGCCCCGAAGAAAAACATACCACCAAAATCAACCCCCACTACTGAACCCAAAATAAAAGACTCTACTAAATCCGAGAGTGGCACGGTTCCAATTATAATCAGAGAACCAAGCAAGTGGTCGAAGGTCCTGTCCCTTATGACACAACACAGAATTGCACATGTCTCAGCTAAAAGGGTCTATCTTGGCATACAAGTTGTGCCCAAAACTCCAACTGACCATAGACAACTCACCAAACTACTCACCCTCCATAAAATTGAATACCATACCTACACCCTTCCAGAGGACCGACAGTTAAACATTGTGATCCGAGGCCTGCACGGCCTAGCAATTGAAGAAATCACGGATGATTTAAAAGCCCAGGGATTTCATCCAACCGAGGCATACTTCCTCAAAACTCGTGACGGGCCATCCAAACTGCTGAAAGTCCTCCTTCCAAAAACAGAGACTGAAATATTCAATTTAAAAGCCATCTGCCAACTCATATGTACAGTCGAGGCGCAACGCCCTCGCAACGGTCAAGCCATGTGCCATAATTGTCAGCAGTATGGACACTCCGCATCAGGCTGCCATGCACAGTCTCGCTGCGTCAAATGCGACCAGCTCCACCATTTCTCCGCATGCCCCAAAAAGGCAGAAGAAAAGCCTAAGTGCATAAACTGTGGAGGCGAACACCCGGCAAACTACGGGGGATGTCCGAGAAATCCAAAGAACATCAGAAAGTCGTTCGCACAAGTTGCCGCACAACAACCAAGCAGTCCGCAAACAACAAAACAACCCCCTACCACAAAACCACCCACAACCCCAAATCCAGCCTCTAACATAAATACCCCAGATATGGGACTGATGTTCGCTAAAATGCAAACACAGTTCCAAAGTATGATGCAGGAAATGATGGCAAACATGATCCAAACCATGTTCACCGCCACACAAAAAACTGCTAACAAAAAACACTGATGACATCAAAGGATCACATTTCCATACTCACATGGAATGCAAATTCCCTACTTCGGAACTCTGGTGAGTTGAAAAAGTTCATATTCGAACATAAATATGACATCATACTCATCCAAGAGACATTTCTGAAGCCGGGAAACCGATTCCGCATCCCCAACTACATTTCATACAGAAATGACAGATTAACGGGAAGAGGAGGAGGCACGGCAATCTTCGTGAGGCGAAATGTGAACCACGATGTCATCAATACACCACACCTCCATCACATGGAAGCCACGGTTATAAAGGTACGAACCGACTCTCTGGAATTCTTTGTGATCTCAACCTACAACCCCATTAGAACAGAATGCCGTTTCCACGCTGATGACCTCAAGACACTGATGTCCTTCAATGGTCCAATCTTCATCGCCGGAGACTTTAACGCCATACATCGCCTCTGGGGAGCTGTGCGAAGTAACAAAGCTGGGATCGAGCTACATAAGTTCAGCACAGCAAATCAAATAAGCCTGCATATCCCCAATGAACCAACCCACTACGGGCAAATACACGGCCACGCACTAGACATCGCTATTTCACGTAATTTCTTAAATGATGTTCGCTTAGAAGTCCTCGACGAACTATCATCAGACCACAAGCCCGTTCTTTTTCGAGTAGGAAACATCTTTCTAGATGTCCCCATACGGGAAAAAAGAATAACGGACTGGAAAGCTTTCCAAGTCGCATTAGCCAAAGAAATACACCGAACACCTGAAACGGCTGACGACATAGAGAAAACAATAGAAACTCTAACAGATAAAATCACGCAGGCAAAAGAGGACAATACGACCATAACTCCGAGAAGGGAAATGAATCCCTACGAACTCCCAGAAAATATTAAAAAACTCATAAGGAGAAGGAACAAAGTTCGGAGAAGAGCCAGGTACACAGGTGATCCTGGAGAAAGAGTGAGAGTTACACGATTAACTAATGAAATACGTGAAAAGATAAGCGAATTCAGAAACGAGCAATGGGAAAGCTTTCTACTAAGCTTTGACCCTGGCTCAGACAACTTCTGGAGAGTATCCAAGTATTTTCGATTGAGAGACAAGATACAAATACCTCCAATACATGGCCTAAACGGCCTACAATATAACAGTGCAGACAAAGCAGAAGCATTTGCGGACTCCCTTGAAATGCAATTCAAGGAAAATTCGTCCGACGACGAAGACTATGACTTTGCAGATGGCGTATCAGATTCGGCCGACAGGCTCCTGAGATCACACGAGAACAACGACCAAACAATACTGCCAACAGACATCCACGAAATCAAAGGACTAATACAAACTCTAAACAAACGAAAAGCACCGGGAATTGATACAATAACGAATACCATGCTAAAATGGCTACCCGACAATATACTACAAACATTGACGGACATAATAAATGCGATTTTCCAGCTGCGAAAGTACCCCAAAGCATGGAAATCAGCGACAATCATTGTTTTTCCGAAGCCTCAAAAGGACCCAACTTTTCCACAAAATTGGAGGCCAATCAGCCTCCTTTCATCGATGGCGAAAATTGCAGAAAGGGTGATTTTGCATCGTCTTAATGAGGCATTATATGACAGAAATATCATACCGGAAGAACAATTTGGCTTCAAAGCTAATCATTCCACAGAGCTCCAGCTCGTAAGGGTGGTCCAACACATAAGAACGGGTCTAGAACGCAGGAAGTCAACAGGACTGGTTATGTTTGACATAGCCAAAGCCTTTGACAAAGTCTGGCATGCAGGACTAATATTCAAAATGCATGAATTCAACTTGCCACTACAACTCACCCAAATCATTGGCTCCTTCCTACAAGAAAGAACATTCCGCGTCAAAGTCGACAACAGCCTTTCAACCCTGCGACCCATAGAAGCTGGAGTCCCTCAAGGATCACCTATCTCACCGGTCCTTTACAATATATACACTGCAGATCTTCCCACTCTGCCTCGAACAGTAAAAATATCACTGTACGCTGACGACACCTGTATCTTCACCACAGGACGACAAGCAAAAGTCATAACGTCAAATTTGCAACGCTCAACGAACATCCTTCTGAAATATTTTCGCAGATGGAAAATCAAGATCAACTCGGACAAGACAAAAGCCATTTTTATAACCAGAAAACCACGACAAAATCCACAGACAATTACAATCGACAATGAACCCTTAGCTTGGAACAGAACCGCAAAATACCTCGGACTTACATTCGACGACAGACTTACTTGGAAACAGCACATACACAACAAACGAGGACACTGTATTGGTCTCCTATCCTCACTCCACCCACTTCTCGCATCTAAAAAGCTTAGCTTAAAAAACAGAGTGCTTATTTACAAACAGATCATACGACCGACGCTACTGTACGGTAGTTCCGCTTTCTACCAAACGACAAAAACAAACAAAAAAGCACTCCAATCCTTCCAAAATCGAGCGATAAGGAAAATCTTGGGAACCCCATGGTATGTTCGAAATACGGACATATACAAAGACATCAACATAGAGACAGTCAAAAAATACGTACGAGACAAGGCTTTAAAGCTCTTTGACACAATAGACAACCACGACAACAGTACTATGGCGTTCTTAAGAACCATGAAGACTAAACCCAATTCCAGATACCCGAATATCCGCCAGATAACTATTTAAAATTTAAAGTAATTAAAGACAGACCGCGATAGATTGAGTGGGCATATAATGCTCACAGACAAGAGGGAGTCAAAGTGCTAAATCGCACTAACTCCATGAACCACATACTCCAGAGAGTGTAGGTATGTCTTTGAGTATGTGTGTATGTTTATATGAAAATATGAAGGAATGTATATGTGCGTGTATGTATGTGCGTATGTATGTATGTATATATCTATGTATGTATGAATGTATACATGTATGTATGTATGTACGTATGAATGTATGTGAACGCATGTGTGTCTGTATGTATTTACGTGAATATGTGTGCATGGATGTATGTCAGTATTTATGTAAGTATGTATGTATACAGGAAAGTATGTATGTAAGTGTGTATGTATGTATGTATGTATTAATGTATGTATGCCTGTATGCATGTATCCATGCAAGTATGTATGTATGTATGTATGTCTGCAAATATGTATGAAGGTATGCAAGTATGCATAAATGTATGTATGTATAAATTTATGTATGTATGTGTGTATGTATGTATGTATGAATGTATGTATGTATGAATGTTTGTAAAATTGAATATATGTATGTAAGTACGCATGTATGTATGTATGTATGTATGTATGTATGTATGTATGTATATATGTATGTATGTATGGATGGCTGTTTATATGAATGTATGTATGTATGTATGTATGCATGTATGTGTATATCTATGTATGTATGTATTTATGCATTTATGTGTGTGTTTATGTATGTATGTATACATGTATGCATATCTGCATGTATGTAACCATGTTTGAAAGTAAGTATGTATTTATGTATTCATTTATGTATGTATGTATGTATGTTTGTTTGTACATATGTATGTATGTATGTATGTATATATGTATGTATGTGTGTATGAATGTGTGTTTGTATGTATGTTTGCATGTATGTATGCATGCATGTATGTATACATGTATGTATGTATGAATGTATACATGTATGTGCGAATGTATGTTTGCATGAATGTTTTTATGCAGGTATGGATTTTTGTATGTATGTATGTATGTGGGTGTGTATTTATGTATGTATGTATGTTTGTACGTATGTACGTGTGTATGTCTGTTTGTATGTATGCATGTATTTCTGAATGCATGTATGCATGTATATACGCATGAATGCATGTATGTTTGTATGTATGTATGAATGTATGTGAACGCATGTGTGTATGTATGGAAGTATTAATGTAAGTATGTATGTATTTACGTGGGTATGTATGCATGTATGTATGTCAGTATTTATGTAATTATGTATGTGTATAGGAAAGTATGTATGTAAGTGTGTATGTAAGTATGTATGTACGTATGTATTTATGTATGTATGCCTGTATGCATGTATCCATGCAAGTATGTAAGTATGTATGTATGTATGCATATATGTATGAACGCATGCATGTATTTATGTCTAAATGTATGCATGTATGCATAAATGTATATATGTATAAATGTATGTATATATGTACGTACGCATGTGTGTCTGTATGTATGTATGTATATATGTTGGTATGTATGTATGTATGTATGTATGAATATATGTATATATGTATGTATGCATCTTTGTATATATGTATGTATGTATGCATGTATATATGTATGTATGTATTTATGTATTTATGTGTGTAATTATGTATATATGTATACATGTATGTATATCTGCATGCATGTAAGCATGTATGCAAGTAAGTATGTATTTATGTATTCATTTATGAATGTATGTATGTATGTATGTATGTTTGTTTGTATATATGTGTGTATGTAATTATGTATGTAAGTAGGTATGAATATATGTATGTATGTATGAATGTGTGTTTGTATGTATGTATGCATGTATGTATGCATATATGTATATATACATGTATGTATGTATGTATGAATGTAGACATGTATGTATGTATGTTTGCATGTATGTATGTATGTTTTTATGCATGTATGGATGTTTGCATGTATGTATGTATGTTGGTGTGTATTTATTTATGTATGTATGTACGTAGGTATGTATGTATGTCTGTATGGATGTATGTATGTATGTATTTCTGTATGCATGTTTCCATGTATATACGCATTTATGCATGAATGTTTTTCTGTATCTATTTATGAATGTATGTGTGTATGTATATAAGTATGTATGTAGGTATGTATGTATTTAAGTAAGTATGTATTTATGTTTGCATGTATTTGAGTATGTATGTAAGTATATATGAACATATGAAAGAATGTATGTGTGTATGGATGTATGTGCGTATGTATGTATGTATTTATCTATGTATGGATATATGCATATATGTATGTATGTACGAGTGAATGTATGTGTACGGATGTGTGTATGTATGTAAGTATGTATGTATGACTGTATGTATGTATGTCTGCATGTATGTATGTATCTATGTGTGTACGCATGTATATAAGTATGGATGTGTGTGTGTATGTATGAATATAGGTATTTATTTCTGCATGTATGTATGTATGTATGTATGTGTATATGCATGTATGAATGTTTGAATGTATGTATGTATGTATGTATGTACGTATGAATGTATGTGAACGCATGTGTGTATGTATGGAAGTATTAATGTAAGTATGTATGTATTTACGTGAGTATGTATGCATGTATGTTTGTCAGTGTTTATGTAAGTATGTATGTATATAGGAAAGTATGTATTTAAGTGTGTATGTATGTATGTATGTACGTATGTATTTATGTCTGTATGCCTGTATGCATGTATCCATGCAAGTATGTATGTATGTATGTATGTATGCATATATGTATGATCGTATGCATGTATTTATGTCTAAATGTATGCATGTATGCATAAATGCATATATGTATAAATGTATGTATATATGTACGTACGCATGTGTGTATGTATGTATGTATGTATATATGTTGGTATGTATGTATGTATGTATGTATGAATATATGTATATATGTATGTATGCATCTTTGTATATATGTATGTATGTATGTATATATGTATGTATGTATTTATGAATTTATGTGTGTATTTGTGTATGTATGTATACATGTATGTATATCTGCATGTATGTAAGCATGTATGAAAGTAAGTATGTATTTATGTATTCATTTATGTATGTATGTATGTATGTATGTATGTATGTTTGTTTGTAGATATGTGTGTATGTAATTATGTATGTATGTATGTATGAATATATGTATGTATGTATGAATGTGTGTTTGTATGTATGTATGCATGTATGTATGCATATATGTATATATACATATATGTATGTATGTATGAATGTAGACATGTATGTATGTATGTTTGCATGTATGTATGTATGTTTTTATGCATGTATGGATGTTTGTATGTATGTATGTATGTTGGTGTGTATTTATTTATGTATGTATGTACGTAGGTATGTATGTATGTCTGTATGGATGTATGTATGTTTGTATTTCTGTATGCATGTTTGCATGTATATACGCATTTATGCATGAATGTTTTTCTGTATGTATGTATGAATGTATGTGTGTATGTATATAAGTATGTATGTAGGTATGTATGTATTTAAGTAAGTATGTATTTATGTTTGCATGTATTTGAGTATATATATAAGTATATATGAACATATGAAAGAATGTATATGTGTATGGATGTATGTGCGTTCGTATGTAAGTATGTAGGTATGTATGTATGTATGTATGGGTCTATGTAAGCATGAATGTATACATGTATGTATGAGTGTATGAATGTATGTGTAAATGTATGTATGTATGTATGTATATATGTATGTATGAATGTATGTATGTATGTCTGTTTGTATGTATGTGTGTATGTTTGTATGTTTGTATGTACCAGGTTTGCGCCTATGAAACCGGTAATTATTTAAAAAAAAACACGTTTATTGTGAGGAAATGATTACAATTTTATTCTTCAAAGTAATGGCCATCGCTAGCTGCACATTTTTCCCATCTCCTAGGCAATTTATGGATGCCTCGCCAAAAAAATGTTTCGTCTTTTGCCTGAAACCAATCATCGATCCATATTTTGGCTTCTGCGTGAGAATTGAAGCGCCATTCCGTTAATGCGTGGCCCATCGATGCGAACATGTGATAATCCGAAGGCGCCAAGTCTGGTGAGTAAGCCGCATGAGCAAGAGCTTCCCAGTTGTACGATGCAACCAATTCTTTGGTGGCTCTAGTGCGGTGTGGTGGTGCGTTGTCATCGAGGAAAATCACTTTGTGTTGCCTAGCTTCATATTCTGGGTGTTTTTGGCGAATAGCACGGTTCAAATCGGCCAATTGTTGTTGGTAACGTTCACCGTTAACCGTTTCACCAGGTTTTAGAAGGTCATACCATATGACACCACGCTGGTCCCAGAAAACACATAGCATGGCCTTCTTTCCGAAGCGATCAGGCCGTGCGGTCGATTGCGCACTTTCGCCGCGGTTAACATACGATCTTTTTCGTTTGGGATTCTTGAAATAGACCCACTTTTCATCACCAGTTACGATTCTATGCAAAAACGACTTTCTTTTGTACCGGGCGAGCAGCATTTCACAAGTGCTTTTTCGATTTTCTTGCTGCCTTTCAGTCAGTTCATGTGGCACCCATCTACCGACCTTTAAAATTTTTCCCATTGCTTTTAAACGTTTTCCGACGGTCCCACGGTCAACACCCAATTGTTCTGCGAGCTGTTCTTGCGTTTGGCCATCATTTTCATCGAGCAATGCTTGCAATTCGGCGTCTTCAAACTTTTTTGGTGGCCGGCCACGCTCCTTATTTCTCACATCAAAATCACCACTTTTAAATTTATTGAACCACTCGTTACACTGTGTGCGACCAAGAGCATGCTCGCCGTAAGCTTCCACAAGCATTTGATGCGATTCAGAAGCGTTTTTCTTCAAATGGTAACACAAAATTGACTATGTCCGAAAATCGTAATTTGTAGGCACGTAATCCGACATTTTCCGGAGCGTCAAACATTGCGTTGTTGGATGAAACTTGACAAATTGTGAACTGAATATTGTTGACATATGACAGAAGAAGTAAACATGACATTTTTTTCGGTTCCGAAGTTTATAAATATTCGGCTATTTACCGCTAGATGTCGTTACCGGTTTCATAGGCGCATACCTGGTTTGTATGAAGGTATGTGTTCTTGTATGTATGTATGTATGTATGTAAATATGTATGAAAATATGCATGTATATATGTAAGGATGTGTGTATGTATGTATGTATGCATGTATGTATGCATGTAAATATGTATGTATGTATGTATGTTTGTATTTCTGTATGTATATATGTAATTATGTGTGTATGTATGCACGCTTGTATGTATGTAAGTAAATATGAAAGTATGTATGTATTTTTTTAAGTATTTATGTATGTATGTATGTATGAATGTATGTATGTATGTATGTATGTAAGTATGAATGTATGTATGTGTGTGTGTTGTACTACGGCTAGTGAATTAAAACTTAATCCTGCGCTACTTATCTCTACGCGCTATTCCTTGTGCGACGGTGGCCACCCTCGGGGTTCTCCTCCTGCGTCCGTCCGCTGCACCACCCCTTCGCTGCGCTCCGAAGTTCCGCTACCCACATCCGACGTCCACCACGCAATCCAACCACTCACCCAGCTTTGGTTTCTCGTTTAAGGCCGCCTCCTCAGCGCGCACTCTGCGAGGACGATGCACAATGTGTCGCTTCCCTCCGATCGCACTCCGTGTCGCGCACCGAATATATTCACATCCGTCCTTTTCCACGTATATACTATCCACGTTTATGTTCTTCACGTATTCACGACTATAATATCTTCCACGTATATGCTATTCACGTATTCACGTTTATAATCTCTTCCACGTATATGTTATTCACGTATTCACGTTTATAATCTCTTCGACGTATATGTTATTCACGTATTCACGTTTATAATCTCTTCCACGTATATGTTATTCACGTATTCACGTTTATAATCTCTTCCACGTATATGTTACTCACGTATTCACGTTTATAATCTCTTCCACGTATATGTTATTTACGTATGCACGTTTATAATCTCTTCCACGTTCCGCCTCACGGATATCAGCCAGGAAAAAAGGGACCCCGTTGATTTTTTCACTCCCTTTTAAAACCATCCATTTAGCGGGTTTGAGGTCCTCCCGCTGCGGCCGTTCACCCTTCGTTCGTTGACCCACCCGGGCTTTGCACCATTCGCCGGAATCGCTGTAATTATGATGCGGCGAATTCCACCATCCACAGTGGAACGCATCACCCTTCGCCGCAACTGCCGGTTGACAGGTAACCTGTGACAACTGCTTGTTTATGTGTGTTTAAGTTGTACGTTTGTTTATTTGTTTATTACGCGATCCTTGCCGCGGCGGTTCTTGATATGGGGGGGGAACGATATGGGAGTGTCCGCCGAGCGGTTTTGCGGTGTTTTAGTTTGTGTTTGTGTTTTAGGTTTTAGTTTGTGTTTTAAGTTTATTTATCTATTAAATGTCCGTTACCGCGACTATTCATCATGTGAAGGTAAGTACCTCTTTTTTTTTGTGTCCGTGGCTCCTTACGCCCAGCCACAGTTCGAGAATCGCGAGAGGGAGCCAAATTCGCGGCTAAGGGTGTGACTCGGTTTCTCGGTTGTGTCATACAATCATACACTCGGCATACAATCGGTTGAGCTCGTTCCGGTAGCTGAAGTTGGTGTCGGTGGGCCCTTGAGCTGCTCGCTGGCTTCCCTCAACAAGAGACCACGTATGACTCGTCCGTCGATTCGTTGCCACCCCTTACAAACTAACTATCATTCTAAACTTTTACTATTCAAAGAATTCAGTTACTTCTTTTCTTATAAATTCTACACAATTCCTGTCTTAGCTTCTATGATTTACTCCTATCTATTAAGGTTACAAAATTCTGGTTAGTTACGGAATAACTTTAATTTTACTTCCTATGAGTTTCTCTTCGCACCTATCGTTAACGAGCAACAGAATTAATTCCTACTAGGCGGATTAACGGAGGGTAGTGGTTTTGCTTGCTTACCTCATTTCTCATTTACCTTACTTCCGGCAGACGCGTTCACCAGGTTCTTTGCGTGGTGGAAGCTCCCCCGAGGGCAGCGAACCCACACCGTAACAATGTATGTATGTATGTGCGTTTGTATGTAAGTATGTATGTTTGTATGTATGTATGTATGTATGTATGTATGTATGTATGTATGTATGGATCTATGTAAGTATGAATGTATGCATGTATGTATGCATGTATGAATGTATGCGAAAATGTATGTATGTATGCATGTACGTGTGTGTGTATGTATGTATGTATGCATGTATGTATGTAAGTATGTATGCAATAATGCATGTTTGCATGTATGCATGTATGTATGTATGTAGGTAAATATATATGTATGTATCTTAGTATGCATATATGTGTCTATGTATGTATGTATGCATGTATGTATGTATGTATGTATGTATGTACGTATGTATGTATGTATGTATGTATGTATGAATGTATGTATGAATGAATGTCTGTGTGTATGGATTTAAGTATGTATGCAAGTATGTATGTATTTACGTAAGTATGTATGCATGTATGTATGTAAGTATGTATGTAAGTATGTATGTATATATGAAAGTATGTATGTTTGTGTGAATGTATGTATATGTGTATGTATGTACGTATGTATGTATGTATGTTTGTATGTATGTATGCATGTATAATTGTATGTGTAAATGTATGTGTAAATATATGTTTGTATGTGTGTATGTATTAATGTATGTATATTTGTATGTATGTATGTTTGTACGTATGTGTGTATGCTTGTATGTTTTGTATTTATTTATGCATGCATGTATGTATATATGCATCTATGTCTGTAGGAATGTATGCATATATGTATCGATGTATGTATGTATGTATGTATGTATGTATGTATGTATGTATGTATGTGTGTATGTTTGTCTGTATATATGTATGTATGTTTGTATGAAATTATGTGCGTATGTATGTATGTATGTACGTATGTAGGTGTAAACGTATGCATGTTTGTTTTTAAGTATGTATGTATGTATGATTGTTTATATGATTGTATGTTTTTTTGTATGTGTCAACATATGCATGTAGGTATGTATGTATGTATGTTGGTATGTATGTATGTTTTTTGTATCTGTGTACGTATGTAAGTATGTATGTATATCAGTATATAGGTATGTATATATGTATGTATGTATGCATGCATGTTTGTATGTATGTGTTTATGTTTGTATGATTGTATGTATGTATGTATACCTGTATGTATGTATGTATGTATGTATGTATGATTGTTTGTATGTAAGTATTATCGAAAGTATGTATGGATTTTTCTGTGTATTTATATAAGTATGAATGTAAGTATGTATGTATTTACGTAAGTATGTACGTAAGTGTGTATGTATTTATGAAAGTATGTATATATGGATGTATGTATGTATGTACGCATGTATGTATGTATGTATATATGTATGTATGTGCATATGTATGTATGTACGTATGTATGTATGAATGTTTGTATGTATGAATGTATCTATCTCTGTATGCAACTATGTATATATGCAATTATTTATGTACGTGTATGTGTATGTATGCAAGTATGTGTGTATGTCTGACTGTATGTGTGTATGTATGTGAGTATGTATGTAAATATGCATGTTTTTATGTAAATTTGTATGTATGTATGTATGTAAACATATATGTAAGTATGTATTTATTTATGTAAGTATATGTGTATGTATGTATTTGTGTATGTATGTATATAAGTATGTATGTATGAACGTATGTCTGTAAATGTGTCTGTATGTTTACATGTATGTATATATGTTTGTATGGTTGTATGTATGTAGGTATGTTTGTTTGTATGTATGTATGTATGCATGTATGTATGTATGTATATATGTATGTATGCATGTATATAGGTATGTATGTATGCATGTATGTATGCATGTATGTATGCATGAATGTATTTGTGTATCAATGTAAGTATGTATGTAAGGATGCATGTATTTATGCAAGTGTGTATGAGTGTATGCAAGTATGTATGTAAGTATGTATGTATATATGTAAGTATGTGTGTATGTATGTATGTGTGTATGTATGTATGTATGTATGTGGGTATGTATGTACGTGTGTGTGTATGTATGTATGTATGGATGTAAATATGTATACATGTATGTATGTATGTAAGTATGTATGCAATAATGCATGTTTGCATGTATGCTTTTATGTATGTATGTATGTATGTATGCATGTATGAATGTATATATGTTTGCATGAATGTGTGTATGTATGTATGTATGTGTGTATGTACGTATGTATGTAAGCATGTATGAAAGAATGTATGTATTTAGGTAAGTATGTATGTATGCATGTAGGTATGTGTGTGTATGTATTTATGCATATATTAATGTATGTTTGTATGTATGCATATATGTATGCAGGTATGTATGTATGTCTGTAGGCATGTATGTATGTAGGTTTATATGTATGCATGATTGCTTTTATGTAGGTATGTATGTTTGTGTGTGTGTATGTAAGTATGTAAGTATGTATGTAAGTATGCATGTATTTATATAAGTTTGTATGTATGTATGTATGTATGTAAGTATGTATGTATGTATGCAAATATGAAAGTATGTGTGTATGTATGTATGTGTGTATGTATATATTGTGACGTGTTCAGGTCACGCGTACTGTAGTCGGCGTAAACAAAAAGCCGTAAACATGTTTACAACTACCAACCCATCGATTGTTCTCCAATGCGTAAGCATAAACACGTCGCGCGCATCAAGTACAACAGATCCCGGTGCAAGCGACTCGACGCGTACACGCGAGAACAATCCGCAGGGAAGGTTCTGGGAACGTTGGTAGTTGTGTATAAGCGACTACGGCGAGCGACGTGTTTTTTTGAAAGGCAGTGTTTTTGTGATAACTTAATAATAATTTGGTTGTGTCGTTCTCTTTTCAGGTGAATACCAACCATTCAATGGCACCAGTGGGAGGGAAGGAGACTTCCCCAAAGAAGAAAACAAAGAAGAGGCGAATCGATGCAGGAAAGCCGATCACGTCAGACCAAGCAACCGAAGACGAATCGTCCGGCGATTGCAGCGACGACTCAGCGAACACAACGCCAGTAACAGCAAGCGAGAAAGCCCTCAGAGCGCGAATCTCCAGCCTAGAGCGTGCGCTAATAGAAAAGGAAAAATCTTGAGCGACCTCCTCGCGAAGTTTGCCAAGCTGGAAAAGACCCGTGACAAAGAGGTCACACCAGCAGCTAGAAAACCAGCAACAACATCAACCACAACATCAACAAAATCGAAAACAGCAGCAAACGCCTCAACGCAACAAGCCACCACAGCGACCTCATCAGCATCCCCGAGCGCAACATCAAATCAAACTCCTCGTCGGCTCAGGATTCCTCCGATTTTCCTGATGGAGGACTTTCCGGTTCTCCAAGAGCTGAAAAGTAACTTCCTCAAGAAAGAAGTAAGTAATAACTTCCTTTTCAAACATAATGGACCAAAAACTCAATTAATACTTAATAATAAAGAAGATTTAGCGAAAACTAAACAATTCTTGAAAGAAACAAATAAAAAATTCTACTCGTTCACTCCATCTGATGAAAGGAAAAAAGCTTTCATCATCAGAGGCCTTCATACCGCTCATGCAGCGGCCGATATAATTGATCACCTCAAAGCGCAAGGAATTGCGGAAATAGAGTCTGTACGACTCTATGAAACAAACGCCTCCAAGCGCAACAACAGGAACCTAAATCTCTGGTTGGCAGTGTTCTCCCCTGAGTTCTCTCCTTCCCGTCTTGAGGATGTTAACGCAATTCTTAACACAATAATTTCCTTTGAGGAAATTAAAAATAGGGACACTATCCAGTGCAAAAACTGCCAACGCATTGGACACTCGGCATCCAACTGCCAACTGAAATACCGCTGCGTCAAATGCAGCCAATCCCATGGACCAGGCAACTGTACTAAAACTCCCGAAGACCCCCCACTATGCGCAAACTGTGGGTCTGACTCCCACGTCGCGAGCTACAGAAACTGCCTGGCCTTCAAACAATACCGCGAGAATACCCGTAAACAGACGGGAAAAACCCAAACCACCTACACCCCTCAACACAATCACCCACCACCTGTCGCCGCACCCCCCGTCTCTGAATCAATTTCATTTGCCCAAGTCACAAGGCAAAACTTACCTGAGCAACACACGACCCAGAAGCTTGGTTTCCTGGAAACCGAGGTGGATACCCTTTTCGGGTGTAACATGGCCACACTTGCCTCAAAAATGAGAGAATTTATGCCCAGATATCGGCAATGCGCAGACATTTATGAAAAGCGCCTTATGCTTATGCAATTTGTTTGCAGCTTCGATGGGGCTTAAATTCATTCAATTGAACGTCAATTCAATTGCAACTAAAGCCAGACGCCATGAACTCCAATCGTTCCTCAGCGAACACAATCCCGATGTCGTTTTTCTCTCCGAGACCAAGCTAAACGCATGGCACAACCCAACATTCCACCACTTCAAGCTACTACGAACCGACCGAGAAGCTCCCACCAAAAGAGGCGGCACCGCAATCTTAATACGATGCTCGTACAAGAGCACGCAGCTCTTCCCCGAGATCACCTTCAACTCAATTGAAACCACCTTTGCCTCCTTCGAAACAAAACATTCAATTTTCTTCTGTGCCTCCATCTACTGCCCTAAACAATGCCTCTCAGAAGATGATCTCAACGCTGTCGCCACCTATATGAAAAACCAAACAAACCCACACAGCAAAAAAATCTATACCATTATGGGCGGCGACCTAAATGCTAGACACCTACTTTTCTTAGACAGTAGTCTAAATAGCAACGGCACGACACTTGTTAATTGGCAAGACAAGTCCACTCCAACTGAAAATCTTAAGTTATGCTCTCCCTACCTACCATAGAGGAAACCATCATTCGTATCTCGACTTATTTCCCACTAGCACCGATCTCCCGATAGTCTTCAACAACAACACCGCCCCATACTTGCTCACTGTACCCGGCACTAGCGACCACGACGGTATCGTTCTCCACACTCTACTGACAGAATCCCCCATTAAAGTCACCCCCCTTGTATCCCTGACTACCGTAATGTTGATTGGAAAGCAACTAACCGCTCACTCTCGTCCAGACTTTCACAAATCTCACTCCCTACAAATAAGTATGTCACAAACACTGCTATTGACACAACAGTCACTGAGTACACGCAATTAATTCAAGAATGCATCGAAGCATATGTACCAATGCGTAAACTGGGCTACCACAACTTGATATCACTTCCGACTGAAGTAATAAGTGACATAAACCGCAAGAAACACCTTCGGCGACTACAGTTCCGCCACAGATACCATCCCGACTACCAACACCTCCGCAAAGAAATCAATGAGCTCACCAGTAAAATAAGAGCCACAATCCATCGAATATACAACGAGCACCTAGAAGCTAAATTCTCCAGCAATAACACCTCCAACATCTTTCAAGAACTCCGTAAGTCTTGCCCCGGATTAGGCAAACAAAGGAGAAATGCTTCACAACTCCTTCCACAATACCTGACACCATTCGAAAGAGCTAACCTTCTCGCGACCCATTTCCAAGAAGCACACATTTCCTCCCAGCACCTCAACGACCCCTTGACGAGTCAGATCGTCCAAAACTCAATCCACCAAATCACCCGCAATGCTACACATGAACCCTTCCCCAACGGGTCACCCAACTTCCTCATACCACTCACAGCTCCTCGAAAACTCCTAATCGAAATAGACGACCTACATTTTACCACTCCTCACCAGATAAAATCCATCATCTTATCCCTTCCCAGCAAAAAATCACAAGGAGACGACCGCATCCCGATCATTTTCCTTAAAAAATGCCACCAAACTCTTGCTCCATTCCTCTCTAACCTATTCAACCATTGCATTTTAAATGCCCGTTTCCCGCTTGCTTGGAAAGTCTCAATTATCTCACCGATCCCAAAGAAAGGGGAAAACCCACTCCTCCCCAATAGCTACCGACCAATCTCTCTGCTGTCCTCTACAGGCAAAATCTTCGAGGTCGTAATAAAAGACCTCATTGAGCACCATACTACCCAAAACGACATCATCCCTGACTTCCAATTCGCCAACAGACGAATGCATTCCGTCGAACACCCACTTCTTATCTTCAAGACCCATTTGGCTAACCACACCAACCATAACATTCCCACAGCTGCCTGTTTTCTCGATATCCGAAAAGCCTTTGATACCGTCTGGCACCACGGGCTGATACACAAATTGTCCCATATATTCAACTTTCACCCACACCTATGTAGGCTACTTCTCAACTTCCTCTCAAAACGAACTGCCAAGGTGAAACTCCCCGAATTTATGTCTAACACATTTCACTTAAGTGCAGGAATCCCCCAAGGCTCAGTTCTATCTGCTCTACTATTCTGTCTGTACACTGCCGACATTCCCGTACCACCCAGCCCGATCAGGATTCTTCAATATGCAGACGACGTCATGCTTTTCGCTAGTACCCGAAATTTTAGATTCCTCAAAATTCAGTTTAACAAATATATCAACCAGCTTGATGATTACCTTACCAAATGGAAACTCGTTCTCAACCCTATGAAATGCGAATCTATAATTGTTCATAGATTCAAGCGGACCAGAACTGGGTTACGACAAAATATCAACAATTTCAAACTTGATATCAAAGGCTCCCCTATTCCCCGGAAAACGCACGTCACTTATCTCGGTGTCGAAGTTGACGAGAAACTCTCCCCTATTCGCCAAGTTATCCGCAACATACGAAAAGCAACAAACGCCTTTCACGCACTTCTCCCCCTCATGCACTTTAGCAAAAACTTTCCCGCGAAAATCAAATTTTTATACTATATAACACTTATTCGTCCAATACTAACTTACGGCTTCGTCTTCTGGTGCGACCTGTCATGCACCCAAATGGAGCTTTTACGAAACCGAGAGCGACACTTCCTTCGTCACTGTACGAAAACATTCCAAATACCGGGTTCGAGACATACGGTGAGCAACCAACATCTCTACGACAAAGCTCAAATAACCCGTGTCGATTTCTTCATGACACACCAGCTACTCAAATTGCTGTCGAAAACACTTAACCACAACAACACACTAATTCAAAGCTGCAATAATCCTGACATGAGCTATACCATTTCGGTCGCACCAAGACCAAACCTTTTCCCACAATACATCGCCAAACTCCATAGTGAAAACCGTGTATTCGACAGCACAGGTAAAATCATACTGTTCAATATATCCAAAAAGGAGCAGTCTATCTATTCAACCGCTCAGTTCATAAAATCAGCCACAACATACCATCAAAGTAACAACCCCCCCTGAGCAAAAAACTTCATCCCACTATTAAATGTAGTTAGCCAGCATACCTTACCCAGGAATATAAATTTAATTTACTTCTATACCTTATCCTCTCCCAAACCCTACCCATCCCGCCATATGATTTTTCCCCCTCTACCTAACCCATCCACTCTTAGCATTTGGTTCTTTGTGTTTGTGTTTTTGTCTCTTTTTTTTCCATCTTTTCAGGAAACTTGGTGGTTTCTACAGCCGATGAGGAGCAATCATAAAATAAAATTATACTTAAACTATGTGAAAATTTAAAAAAAATGTATCTAAAAATAAATTGTGAAAAATTAGATTAACCTAAGATAAAGCTTAGGCTAGCTAGGTTAAGCATAGTTTATAAGAAAAATGTACAAAATTATTTATTGTAAATATGTAGAAATAAATGTAATGTAATGTAAAAATAACGAGACAAGCAGAACGATCAAAAGATAGGTTTCAACCGTCGGAGTGACAGGTTGTGTTAGCTAGGAATGTGTTTTAGCTAGAAAAGTGATATTATTTAGCTAGAAAATTATTATCAGTGGTCAAACTGAGGCCTAAGCCCTTAAATTCTTGCTGAGGCTGGCAAGGAGCTGATAATATCCATTCATTCGTTTATTATAGTTTCATAATTAGTTTTAATATTATTAGGACAGTGGGCGAACCGAGGCCTAAGCCCTTAATTTCCTGCCGAGGCCGGCAGGTTGCTGAACATAATTATTCATTAATTAGTATATCATTAAGTGTCAATTAAGCTGCCTTGAAGCGGTCCCTTTCTCGATTTTATAATTAGTTTAAATAATAGGACAGTGGGTGAACCGAGGCCTAAACCCTTAATTTCTTGCCGAGGCCGGCAAGTTGCTGAACATTAACTGTTAATTAAAATTTCGTTACATATTAATCAAATTGTCTGGAAGGGGTCCCTTTAATTTAACCCCGCATCCACGCTCTGTCTTGGAAATAGCGGGAATGGGTGACTTAGAAGCGGAGGGGGAGCTTACCGCGGCAAAGGCTGCTTTCACGCGGAAAGCTAAGAAAACCCTAAAGAGGTTTTGCCAAAAATTTGGGGGAAATATCAAGGAGGAGTTCTTGCTAGACCTCATAGCAAGTTGCAAACTCCAATTGCAAGTCCCAGCAGAAGATCTAGCTGTAGATGGGTGTACCACTACAGAAGGAGACGCTCTGACGGATTGTGACAGTGAGTCTGATCAGGAAGAGTCAATGGAAGTGGTCCGGGAGGAGGGTGGTCGGAAAAGGCCAATTGTGTCTCCAATTTCGGAGCCAACATCAAAACGCTCGGTAAACGTGAGTGAAAGGAGTTTCCCGCAGCTTCAGGCTGCGGTCTCAAAAGCTTCAGCTATCACTAAATCTGAAGTCGCACCACCAGGGCGTAGAATAGCTATCGGAGCTAAGGGAAACCCAACTAACATTGCTGCCCCTAAGAAACAAAGGGTTCCACCAATAGTGTGCTATAGGCTTAATCTTAAGCCTTTCAGGGAGAGAATCCATCGAGCATGTGAGAAAAATCAGCTTGATGCTCCAAAATTTGATGTAACCGTCAACAGTTCTACACGAACATCGTTACATCCTAAAACTATAGATGACTATAAAAGTCTCTTCGACTTCTTAAAATGGGACAAGGTGGCATGCTACACCTATACGTTCCCAACTGAGAAAAAACTGACGCTGTTGCTAAAGGGTGTACACACTTCTTACGAAGACAATGATGTCAAGGAAGAACTCCAAGCCATCCTAGGGGAGGATGTTTTGGGAGCCAAAAGGTTCTCAACGGTGGCCTCAAGGAAGGAAAAGAAAACTCTTTCTTCCTTCCTTATTCAATTTAAGCCAGACTTTGACGTCAATAAGGCTATGAACGTAAAAACGCTCCTACACCAAAAGGTACAATGGGAGCGTTTGATTAAATCAAATACCTCGCAATATTTCAATTGCCAACGATTTGGACACGTAGTTTCAAATTGCGGAATGGAACCTCGTTGCGTCAAGTGTGACAAACACCACCAGTCAAAAGGCTGCCCTATTGAAAAGGAAGAGGGAAAAGATGCAATTTTCTACGTAAATTGCAACAGCAAAGGCCACCCCGCGAGTTTCAGGGGCTCTCCTAAGGCCAAGGAGGCTGAGGAGAGGAGACGCAATCTCCAAAAGAAAAAGGAAGAACGGAGGGACTTCGTCACTGCTTCCTTAAAAAACACCATTCGCTAGTATAGCAAGGGTTGCAGCCAAGCCAGCTGCAACCCAGCCTGTACGGCAAGCTAAAGCGAATAATAGTCAACAGCAGCAAAAAGACAGAAATTCTGTCATGAATAACGACTGCAATCAATTCTTTGGGTGTGACTTGTTCACTCTCATCGGCAAAGTGGACTCATTCATTCCACAATATAAAAAACTCACTAACCTGAGTGAGAAAAAGGTGGCGTACTTAGACTTCGCCTTCAAAATCTGTTGTCGCGATGAGCTCCATTAAGCTCTCCATCGTCAACATTTGTTCGCTAGCTCCACGTTTCAAAAGGAACTCTGTTCAAGAATACTTGGACATGTATAGACCAGATTTCTTGTTCATTTCAGAAACAAGACTGAAAAGTAAACACAAAGTTCACTTAGGGAAATATAAAGTCATAAGGGATGACGACCCAGATGGAATCCTTGGAGTAGCTATGGCCTTCAGGGAGCATCTCAAAATTCAAAGACACTGTCTTCCAAGTCTGAAGTGTGCAGACGTCATTATATTAAGCTCAGTTCTGGGAGGGTTCACCTTTGCATTTGTTGGAATATATGTTCGACTCGGATATTCGGGAGGGGATCTCATTGAAGACTTGGAAACAGCCCTTACTTTGTGTGAAAAGTTTGATTTTTTTGCGATAGGGGGTGACTTCAATGCAAGACATCCTTCATGGGAAAATCACGTATCCAATGGATATGGAACGGCTCTGTTCAACTGGGTGCAAGCAAATATGGATCTCATTTTGATTGCGCCAAGCGAGCCCACCTTCCGAAGAAGCTCGTCAACTAGTGATTTTTTCATTGTGTTTGCCAACCTGGTAAATATCTCCCACAGCTGGAGGAACTTCGAATGTGGAGTTATCGACGCCGAGTCTGACCATCTTTTGGTAGAGCTGACCATAAGAGTGAAAAAGGGTGTAAAGCTGGAGGTAGCAAACCCTCAGCTCTTTATCCCATACAAGCGTATCGACTGGGAAGCAGTTAGTGCTGACTTGAGTGGAAAACTTGACGATATTTCAATCAACAGATCGAAAAATCTCACGACCACCGAAATCGAAGAGGGAATCGTTTGTTTAAATTCAACCCTTAATACGGTCATCTCAAAGATCTCCATAAAAAACTCCTCCAGGAATTACCTTTATAGAGATTGACCACAGGACATTTTGGAGCTTCATCGCAGACGTAGCACCCTCAGAAAACTACTCTCAAGAATATACCACCGCAACTTAAATGTAGTTAACTGGGAGTATCAGCGGGTTCACCTCCTTATACTCTCCCTTAATAGAGTGATCTCGAGAAGAACATCTGATTTTGCCAATGAGAGATTCGAACAGACCCTAGCAAACATCAGACCCGGTGCCTGTATGTTTCCGCAAATTAACAAAATAACTGGCCGTAAGCACCTGCCAAGAGTTCTCACTTATAACGGTTCCATGCTCATGGATGACAAAGCCGTTGCTGACTCCATCGCAAACCATTTTGCGAAAGTTCTTCAAGGGGAGAAGGCAAGTGATAACTTTGCCTTCAATTCGTTGGTGAAAAGAACAATATCAACGTTCGACAGGGACCACAAAAACTTGTGCTTGACTAGATTTTCCGATTCGAATCCGTCGGACGCTCCTATTGGCAGTACCCTATTTGTGAGCCCTGAGAGACTCAGGATGCTCGCACTAGAGCAAAATTCCAAAGAATCGGCTGGGGCTGATGGAATTTGAAATTTCTTTATAAAAAAACTTCCCCATACTTATTTTGTTCTTCTCGCAATCCTTCTAAACAACTGCATAAACATTTGCTACTTCCCTCAGCAATGGAAATGCGCCAAAATATTTGTCATTCCGAAAGAGTCCAACAGTACTGACGTAGTCAATACTCGTCCGATATCTCTTCTGTCCAACGTTAGGAAGTTACTGGAAAGAGTGATCCTACAAGGCATCACACAGTTCTCTGAAGAAGCAGGAACTGTACCGGAAAGACAATTCGGCTTTAAAAGAGCTCATTCAACGGCAGACGCGTTGGCTGTTTTTCAAGCCAGTATAAAAAGAAATTGGCAGGCCAGAAAGGTCGTAGTAGCGTGCCTCATTGATGTAGAAAAAGCTTTTGATTCGGTTTGGATCGATGGACTTATCTACAAACTAATTCAATTTTGCTTCCCGGTGAGTGTAATAAAAATAGTAGGCAGTTTCATGAGGGGACGTACTGCCTTTGCGGTGTCTGGTGGAGCTAGTTCTGAACCCTTTGGTATCGATTCGGGGGTCCCTCAGGGGTCTATTCTAGGCCCTTTTCTCTTTAATATATTCACGTCTGATATTCCCGGTATCAGAGATGAATTTAAACCTGGAATCGAGGTGAATCTCTTTGCTGATGACTTATTGGCGTGGTCATCTGAGCACAATCTCCGCTTTGCGCGAACGAGACTCCAAAGGTACCTGGACTCGTTAACTGCGTACTACGGAAAGTGGGGGATGAGGGTTAACGCTAGGAAAAGCGAGCTGATTGTGTTCAAGGACCCACATCAAAAATATGGACGTCGAACAAAGAACATCTGTGATACCAGAGTAAAATTGAACGGGCAGGTGGTGCACTGCTCCAAACAAACGAAGTATCTGGGGTGATTTTCGATACAAAAAACACCTTCGGTGCTCACGTAGATTCTGCTTGGAAGAAAGCCATTTATGCATACCATCTTCTAATGCCTCTTTTCAGGAAACAGTCAACGACCAGCAAGCGGGTCAAGATTATTGCTTACAAAGCTCTAATCAGGCCCATACTCCTGTACACAGTGCTGATATGGCAGGCAGCACCAAAATGCAAATGGGGCAAGATAGGATTATTGGAACGTAAAATCCTTCGGGCTTGCACTGGAGTGTTCAAAAGGGAGGACGGACGGTCCTACCCCAACCGATATCTATACCGGGAGGCCGATGTGGAGCCGATTCACCGCTACGCCAAGAGGTTGACCGAACGAGCTGCAAAGCGTATGGCGGAGCACGAGGCCGCCACAACTAGTAACGCGGCAGATAGTCGAGCGATGGAGGCAGCCAACGGATGGATTAAGAAATTAATTTTAATAATAGTTATAAGTAAAATATTGTATTAAAAATTTAACAAAAAATTAAAACAAAAATTTTATTAATAATTATTGTATATAAATCAAGATTTAAATTAAATAAATATAAAACGACCAAAAACAACAGAGGTCACATTTAGGGTGTAAATGTTAGTAATAATAATTTTCTTTTTTGATATATAAGTAATAATTTCTGTTATTAAACAAATGTTAGTATAGAGTTCTGGGCACAGCCATTAGGCAAAGCCCGTAGGCTAAGTATTAGGTTAAGCAAATATCGTAAATAATGATTGTATATAGTATGAAAAAATCACCCAATAAATTGAATTTGACGAGACAAGCAGTTGTGAATGAAAACGCGACAGTGCGCGATAGTGCGCGCAAGAAAGGTGCGGTGAAACGATTAGATTGAAAAGTGACGGATAAGTAAAGAAGTATTTGATAAAGTGCGAAATTAATTAGTGCGAATTAATTTAGAGTCGGATTAATTAAAGTTATAAGTGATTTTAATAAAATAATTTGTAAATCGTAGAGAAAACTTTAAATAAAACTTTTGTAATTAATTTTAAATAATACCCGAGTGTTTAATTTTCACTATTGGCAATATTTGCGAATAGCAAACAGATCGCGCACCAGCCAAAGCGCAACAATATGCATGTTTGTATGTATGCATGTACGTATTTATGTAGATACGTATTTATGTATGTCTACATGTATGTATGTATGTATGTATGTATGTATGTATGTATGTAAGTATGAGTATTTGTATTTATGTATTTATGCGTGTTTGAAACTATGTATGTATGTATGTATATATATATATATGTATGATTGTTTGATTTTATGAATGTATGTATACATGTATGCATGCAAGTCTGTATGTATGTATATGAGTATGTATGTATGTATGTATGGATGTATGTATGTATGTATGTATGTATGTATGTATATATGTATGTATGCATGTATATATGTATGTATGTATGCATGTATGTATGCATGTATGTAAGCATGAATGTATTTGTGTATCAATGTAAGTATGTATGTAAGTATGCATGTATTCATATAATTTTTGTATGTATGTATGCAAGTATGTATGTATGTATGCAAATATGAAAGTATGTGTTGTGTATGTATTTGTGTATGTATATATGTATGTTTGTATGTACGCATGTACGTATTTATTTAAACACGTATTTATGTACGTCTACATGTATGTATGTATGTATGTATGTATGCATGTATGTAGGTAAGTATGAGTATTTGTATTTATGTATTTATGCGTGTTTGAATGTATGTATGTATGTATGTATGTATATACATATATATGTATGATTGTTGGTTTACATGAATGTATGTATACATGCATTCATGCAAGTTTGTATGTATGTATATAAGTATGTATGTATGTATGTATGTATGTATGTATGTATGTATGTATGTACGTAAGTATGTATGCATGTATGTATAAATGCATGCATGTATGTTTGAATGTATGTATGTATGTATGCATTTATGTGTGTATGTATGTATGTATGTATGTTTCTTTATATGTCTGTATGTATGTATGTATGCATGTATGTTCGTATGTATGTATGTATGTATGTATGTATGCATGTATGTATCTATGTATGTATGTATGCATGTATGTATGTATGTAGGTATGTATGTATGTATGTATGTATGCATATCTGTATGTATGTTTGTTTTTATGTATGTATGTATGCATGTATGTATGTATGTTTTTATGTTTTAATGAATGTATGTCTGTACGTATGGACGTATGTGTGTATGCATGTATGTCTGTATGCGTGAATGTATGTATGTATTTATGTGTGCATGTATGTGCGTATGTGTGTATGTATGTGTGTGTGAATATATGAGTGTATGTAGGCATTTATGTATGCATGTATGTAGGTATATATGTATGCATGTTTGTTTTTATACGTGTATGTATGTATGAATGTTTGTATGTATGTTAGTTTGTATGTGTGTAAGTATGTATGTATGTATGTATGTATGTATGTATGTGTGTATTTTTGTATTTATACATGTGTGTATGTATGTATGCTTGTGTGTATATATTTTTGCATGTATGTATGTATGGATTCATGTATGTACATATGTATGTATGAACGTATTTATTTATGTATGTATGTATGTATGTATGTATGTAACTATGTAAGTTTGTATGTAAGTTTGCATATATTCATGTAAGTTTGTATGTATGGATGTATGCAGGCATCTATGTGTGTATGTTTGTTTTTATGTGTGTAGGTATGTATGTATGATTGTATGTATGTATGATAGTTTGTATGTGTGTATGTATGTATGTATGTATGTATGTATGTATGAATGTATGTATGTATGTATGTATAAATGTAAGTATGTATGTGTATATGTATGTATACATGTATGTATGTATGTTTGTATGTATGTATGTTTCTATGTATATAGGTATTTAAGTATCAATGTATGTATGTACGTATGTATGTATGTGTGTATGTATGTATGTATGTATGTATGTATGTATGTATGTATGTAGGAATATATGTATGTACGTATGCATTTATGTATGTATGTATGTATATATGTATGCATCTATGCATTTATATATGTATGTATGTATGTTTATGGGTATCTATGTATGTATGTATGTATGTATGTTTGTATGTATGTATGTATGATTGTATGTATGTATGTATGTACGTGTGTATATATGTATGTATGTACGTATGTATATATGTGTGTATGTATGATTGCATGTAAATATGTAGGTATCTATGTAACTATGTATGTATGTATGTATGTAGGTAGTTATGTATGAGCGGTTGTTTTATGTATGTATGTATATATGTTTGTATGTTTGTATGTATGTATGTTAGTTTGTATGTGTGTAAGTATGTATGAATGTACATATCTATGTATGTATGTGTGTATGTATGTATGTATGTATGTATGTATATATGAATGTATGTATATATGTATGTATGTATGTATATATGTACGTATGTATGCAGGTACGTATGTATGTATGCATGTATGTATGTATGTATGCATGTATCTAAGTTTGTATGAAAGTGTGTATGTATTTATGTAAGTATGTATGTATGTATGTATGTATGTCTGTATTTGTGTGTTTATGTATGTTTACACGTATGTATGTATATATGTATGTATGCATGTATTACTGTATGTATCTATTCATGCATGTATTTATTCATGTTTGTGTGTATGTATGAATGTAAGTATGTATGTACGTATGTTTTTATGTATGTATGTATGTTTGTATGTATGTATGTATGTATATATGGAAGTATGTATGTATGTATGAATGTATGTATCTATGTATGTATGTGTTTATTCATGTTTGAAACTATGTATGTATGTATTTATGTACGTGGGTATATATGTACGCATGTCTGTTTGTATGTATGTATGCAGGTAAGTATGTATGTATGTATGTATGTATATACGGATGTATGTATGTATGTATGTATTTATATATTTATGTATGTAAATATCTATGTATGTATGTATGTATGTATGTATCTATGTGTGTATGCATCTATGTATGTATGCAGTTATTTATGTACGTGTATGTGTATGTATGCAAGTATGTATGTATGTCTGACTGTATGTGTGTATGTATGTGAGTATGTATGTAAATATGCATGTTTTTATGTAAATTTTTATGTATGTATGTAAGCATGTATGTAAGTATGTATTTATTTATGCAGGTATGTGTGTATGTATGTCTGTGTGTATGTTTGTATGTATATAAGCATGTATGTTTGAACGTATGTCTATAAATATGTCTGTATGTTTACATGTATGTATATATGTTTATATGGTTGTATGTATGTAGGTATGTTTGTATGTATTTATGTATGTATGTATGTATGCATGTATATATGTATGTATGTATGCGTGTATGTATGCATGTATGTATGCATGAATGAATTTGTGTATCAATGTAAGTATGTATGTAAGTCTGCATGTATTTATGCAAGTGTGTATGACTGTATGCAAGTATGTATGTAAGTATGTATGTATATATGTAAGTATGTGTGTATGTGTGTATGTATGTATGTGTGTATGTATGTATGTATGTGTGTATGTATGTACGTGTGTGTTTGTATGCATGTATGTATGTATGTCTGTATGTATGTATGTAAATATGTATGCATGTATGTATGTATGTAATTATGTATGCAATAATGCATGTTCGCATGTATGCATGTATGTATGTATGTACGCATGTATGAAAGTATATATGTATGCATGTATGTGTGTATGTATGTATGTATGTGTGTATGTACGTATGTATGAAAGTATGTATGAAAGAATGTATGTATTTAGGTAAGTATGTATGTATGCATGTACGTATGTGTGTGTATGTATTTATGCATATATTAATGTATGTATGTATGTATGCATATATGTATGCAAGTATGTATGTATGTCAGTATGCATGTAAGTGTGTTGGTATATATGTGTGCATGAATGCTTTTATGTATGTATGTATGTATGTTTGTATGTATGTATGTAAGTATGTAAGTATGTATGTAAGTATGCATGTATTTATATAAGTTTGTATGTATGTATGTAAGTATGTATGTATGTATGCAAATATGAAAGTATGTGTGTATGTATGTAAGTGTGTATGTATATATGTATATTTGTATGTACGCATGTACGTATTTATGTAAATACGTATTTATGTATGACTACATTTATGTATGTATGTATGTTGGTATGTATGAGTATTTGTATTTATGTATTTATGCGTGTTTGAATGTATGTATGTATGTATGTAAATATATATATGTCTGATTGTTTGTTTATATGAATGTACGTATGCATGTTTGCATGAAAGTTTGTATTTATGTATGTATGTATGTATAAATTTATATGTGTATGTATGTATGAATGTATGTATGTGTGCATATCTGTATGTATGTTTGTTTTTATGCATGTATGTATATATGTTTGTATGTGTGTTTGTGTGTTTCAATAAATGTTTGTATGTACGTATGGAAGTATGTGTGTATGCATCTATGTCTGTATGTGTGAATGTATGTATGTATTTATGTGTGCATGTATGTATGTATGTGTGTAGGTATGTATTTGTGAATATATGAGTGTATGCATTTATGTATGCATGTATGTAGGTATATATGTATGTATGTTTGTTTTTATACGTGTATGTATGTATGAATGTTTGTATGTATGTTAGTTTGGATGTGTGTAAGTATGTATGTTTGTATATATGTGTGTATTTTTGTCTTTATGCATGTGTGTACGTGTTTTGCATGTATGTATGTATGGATCTACGTATGTATGTATGTATGAACGTATTTATTTATGTATGTTTGTATATATGTGAGTATGTATGTAACTATGTAAGCTTGTATGTAAGTTTGCATATATTCATGTAAGTTTGTATGTATGGATTATTGTAGGCATATATGTGTGTATGTTTGTTTTTATGTGTTTATGTATGCATGTATGTATGATTGTATGCATGTTTGATAGTTTGCATGTGTGTATGTATGTATGTATGTATGTATGTGTGTATGTATGTATGTATGTTTGTATGTATGTATGTATGTATGCATGTATGTATGTATGTATGTATGTATGTATGAATGTATGTATCTATGTATGCATGAATGTAAGTATGTGAGTGTATATGTATGTATACAAGTATGTATGTATGTTTGTATGTATGTATGTACGTATGTATGTATGTATGTATGTATGTACGTTTGTGTGTATGTATGTATGCATGTATGTGTGTATGTATGTATGTATGTATGTATGTTTGTATGTATGTATGTATGTATGTATGCATGTATGTATGTATGTATGTATGAATGTATTTATCTATGTATGTATGAATGTAAGTATGTAAGTGTATATGTATGTATACAAGTATGTACGTATGTATGTATGTGTGTATGTATGTATGTATTTATGAATATATGTATGTATGTATGCATTTATGTATGTATGTATGTATGTATGAATGTATATATGTATGTATGTATGTTTATATGTATCTATGTATGTATGTATGTATATATGTTTGTATGTATGTATGTATGTATGTATGTATGAATGTATGCATTCATGTATGTATGTCTGTATGTATGTATGTATGTACGTGTGTGTATACGTATGTATGTTCGTATGTTTATTTGTATGCATGTATGTTTGTATGTAAATATGTATGTACCTATGTAACTATGTATGTATGTATGTATGTATGTAGGTAGTTATGTATGAGCGGCTGTCTTTATGTATGTATGTATGTATGTATGTATGTTTGTATGCATGTATGTATGTATGTTTGTATGTATGTATGTAGGGATGTATGTTAGTTTTTATGTGTGTAAGTATATATTAATGTATATATGTATGTATGTATATAAGTATGTATGAACGTATGTATGTATGTATGTATATGTGTACGTATGTATGCATGTACGTATGTATGTATGCATTTATATATGTAGGTATGTATGCAGGTATCTAAGTATGTATGAAAGTGTGTATGTGTTTATGTAAGTTTGTATGTATGTATGTATGTTTGTATTTGTGTGTTTATGTATGTTTACACGTATGTATGTATGGATGTATGTATATATGTATGTATGCATGTATTAATATATGTATGTATTCATGCATGTATTTATTCAGGTTTGTGTGTATGCATGTATGTAAGTATATATGTATGTATGTACGTCTGTTTGTATGTATGTGTGGATGTAAGTACGTTTGTATGTATGAATGTTTGCATGTAAGTACGTTTCTATGTATGTATGTATGTATGTATGTATGTATGTATATATGTATATATGGAAGTATGTATGTGTGTATGAATGTATGTATCTATGTATGTATGTGTTTATTAATGTTTGTAAGTATGTATGTATGTATGTATGTATGTATTTACGTACGTGAGTGTATATGTATGCAAGTCTGTTTGTATGTATATATGCAGGTAAGTATGTTTGTATGTATGTATGTATGTATGTATGTATGTATGTATGAATGTATGTATATACGGATGTATGTATGTATGTATGTATATATGTATTTATGTATGTAAGTATCTATGTATTTATTCTTGTACGTTTGTGTGTATGTATCGATGTATGTATTTATGTATGTGTTTATGTATGTATGTAAGTATCTATGTATTTCTCATTGTATGCACGTATTTATGTTTGTCTACATGCATGTATGTATGAATGTATGTATGTATGTTTGTTTGTATGTATGTATGGATGTATGTGTGTATGTATGTATGCATGTATTTACGTGAGTATGTGTCCAAGTATCTACGTATTTATGAAAGAATGTATGTATGTGTATGTAAGTATGTATGCATGTATTGATATATGTATGTATACATCTATGTATGTATGTATGTATATATATATGTCTGTATGTCTGTATGTATGTATGTATTTATGTATGTATGTATGTATGTTAATATGTATGTATGTATGACTTCATGTATGTATGTATGTATGTATGTATGTATGTTTGTATGTATGTATATATGTAGGTATGTATGTATGTATGTATGTATGTATGTATGTATGTATGTATGAATGTATGTATGTATTTACGTTTGTTTGTATGTATGTCTGTATGCATGTATGTATGTATGTATGTATGTATATATGAAAGCATGTATGTATGTACGTATGTATGTATGTATGTATGTCTGTATGTATGGATGTATGTACGTATGTACGTATGTATGTATGTATGTATGTAATTATGTATGTCTATATGTATGTATGTATGAATGTATGTATGTATGCATGTTTGTATTTATGCACGCATGTATGTATGTATATATGTATATATGCATGTATGAATGCATTTATTAATGTATGCATTTACGTATGTAGGTATGCATGTATGTATGTATGAACGTATGTATGTATGTATGGATGTATTTGTATATGTATGTATGCATTTACGTGAGTATGTATGTAAGTATGTATGTATTTATGAAAGTATGTATGTATGTGTATATGAATGTATGTATGCATGTATGTATGTTTGTATGTACATATGTATGTATGTATGTATGTAGGTAGGTAGGTATGTATGTATGTATGTATGCAAGTTTGTATGTATGTATGTATATATGTAAGTATGTATGTATGTATGATGCTGATACATGCATCTTATATTGTTTTGACTACCATCGGAAATTGTTTACCTTAACATCTGCAATTGCTCGTTGCTACTTTAATTTCGCGGTGGTCTTCTAATGTGCATATTAATTGTTCCCAGCTGAGCCTGCAATTTAAGAACGATATAGAGAACGAACATGTTAAGAATAAGTTAATCAGTAAGTCGATAGCCACCTGTGTCGTAACGCGTATTATTTCGAATAAATATTTTTTGTAAGTAAAACGAAAGTGTTTTACTTTACCGGCGCAGTCGTTCGAATCCTTTCAAACAGAAGGAATTTGGAAAAAGAACCTTTTACGAAAAGTTGTAACCGCGATAACCCATTAGACGGTCGCGATTAAAAATAATAAAAAACGTGTGAAGGTCCTTGATTTTGGGAGACAGGTATAAAGCCTAAACCGCCCCTTAAAAAATCGCCTGAGGCTGGGTGTGGACCCAAATATCAAGACCTTTTAATACCACTAAAAATAAGTGAAAAAAAAAACAACAACAGTGCTGGTGGATCTGTGCACCAATTGATCAATTTTAATCATTGGGCCCATCCAAAAATCGATTGCTGACTGAAAAATGGACGCCGAAACCACGAGAAGAATAATAAACGCCCTAGAAGCACTGGCGAGGTCCTCGAATCCAAGTCCAAGCGTAGGTGCAAGACTGATGAAGGAGATCAACTACATGAAGGAATTCAGCGGAGACTACACCGGACTGACGCAGTTCCTCAACATCGTAGACACGCATATGGGAACAATCGATGCAACGCTACGCAATGATTTATGGATACTGATAAGGAACGCAAAGATAGTTGGACGTGCCAAGGAACTCCTCCTGAATAATGAACCAAGCAATTGGGAAGAAGCGAAGAGGCTCTTAACTCAACATTTTCGACCCTGCATCAGCTATAAGGATATATCGTTTAAAATAAGTAATCTTAAAGTAAGTTCGATATTTGATCTTCATATAAAAATTGAAAATGTACTTAGAGACATAAATTCTTTTTCCATTTATGAGACAAACAAAGCTGAAACAAGAAATACGTTTCATAGTCTATTAGTTAATAGAATTAAACAAATAGTTTCGGGTAATTTGTCCCGGGATATCAGAAATATATTTAGTATTCACGAATTAAAATTGATTTTGTACTCATATGTGGGATTTGATGAGGGAAACTTAGAAAAAGAATACTTGATAACAGACAAAAAATATACACAATCAGACAAACACACAACCAAACAGGGAAACAATAGATCTCAAAATAATAACCCGCATGTAAATCGAAGTTAGTTTTTTCATAATAACCGTAGTTTGGATCCTAACTTTGACCAAAACAGATACCATAATAATATCAAATCGAGACAATACAGGCAAAATATTTCAAATTCTAATCAGTTAGCAGGACAACATCGAAGGAACACATTCAATCCGTCTGGTCAGTTCAGGAATGCGTATCAACAACCTGAACCGATAGACAAAGGGCAGATTAGCAATGGAGATCCTGAAATACATAAAAAGGAAGAAATTCATAATATCGAACCCGAGTTTTTTCTAGTTTAAGCCTCGGAGAAAAATATTTATGGATCTTACAATCGAAGATACAAAATACAAATGTTTGGTTGACACCGGTTCAACCATGAGCATAATTAATTCCTCCCAAGTTAATTGCAATAAATTTAAGTTATGCAAACAAGTTAAAATGAACCTCCAAACAATCAATAACGTAACCACTGAAATAGTTGACCAAGTGATCACCAAAATACCAATAGAATTTAATTATAGTTCAAAAGGAGCTACTAGATGGTACATTCGTGATTTGGGTAACAAGCCATACGACATCTTGGTCGGTATGGACGTTTTTGGTAAAATATGTAAAAAAATTAATTTCGACAATAAACAGTTTATTTTTAACAATGAAAGCATAATACCTATTTATTCACACAAAACTACAGAAATTTTTGAGTGTTTTGAACTTAACTCTAGTGATAAAGAGGTGGATTTGAGTCACCTAAATCAAGAAGAACAAAAAGAAATAAGAAAATTATTAAACAAATTTAAACGTTTAATTTACATAGAGGGGGGTGAATTAAGAAATACAGATTCAATTTGTCATGAAATTAAAACCACCACCGAACAACCTTTGCATGCTAAATTGTACAGACTTCCACCTAAGCACGAAGAGGAAGTCCGTAGACAAGTCCTGGAAATGGAATAATAGGGTATCGTCCGAAAATCAAACAGTAAGTACGCCTCTCCTTTTGTTGTTGTTGCAAAGAAAATCTACAATTCGAGGCAACGAAAATTTCGTCTTTGCGTTTACAGGAAGCTCAACGAAATAAGAGAAGACGACAAATACCCACTGCCAAACATAGACAGTATCCTGGACAAACTGGGAAGAGCCCAATACTTCTCTTCTATAGACTTGGCGAAAGGATACCATCAGTTAAAAGTCCACTCACATGATATTCCAAAAACAGCCTTTGTTACCCCTTGTGGATTATATGAATATCTAAGGAAGCCGTTTGGGCTTAAAAACGCGCCCGCAAACCCTTCAGCGTTTAATGAACGATATTCTTCGCGATTATATTAATAAAATCGTTTATTTAGACGACATTTTGGTGTTTTCGACCAGTTTGCAGGAGCACATCCATTCTTTGACGCTGATCTTCAAAAGACTCGCAGCACATAATTTAAAAACTCAATTTGGCAAGTGCTCATTTATGAAAAAAGATACTGAGTTTCTTGGTCATGTTCTGACATCTGAGGGAATGAAACCAAACCCAAACAAAATAAAGTGTATTCAAGAGTATCCACTTCTCCATTCAGATAAACAACTAAAGAGATTCTTGGGAGTAACAGGCTTTTGCAGGAAATTTGTAAAGGACTCCGCAAAAATAGCAAAGCCAATGATTAAATACCTCAAAAAAGGAAAAAAAATAAACGATAAAGATCCTGAATATATTGAAGCTTTCGAGACATTGAAATTAAGTATTACAAAACACCCTATACTTAAGTTCACCGATTTTACTACGCGTTGGGTGCAGTCCTAACCCAAGGCGGACAGCCAGTTTGCTATACTTTCGGAACACTAAACAATCATGAAAGGAACTACTATGCAACGGACAAAGAGTTCCTTGCCATTATATGGTCTGTGACCTACTTCCGCCCTTATTTATGGGGTAATCGATTTAAAATAATCACGGATCACTTAACTATTAAATACTTGAACAAAAAATATACAGGAAAAGAATTCAGCCAACGAAACCAAAGATGGTTGCTTAGATTTCAAGAATATCAATTTGATATTGAGTATCTTAAAGGCAAGCAGAACAAAGTTGCAGATTTCTTGAGTAGAATCCCCGGAAGCACTGAAAATGGTTTAGCTGATAATCAAACAATCAACGCAATCTCAGACGAAGCAACAGCTCACTTTCAAGAACAACAACAACTTGATCACATACCTATTGCAGAAACTACTGTCAATAAATTGAAAACACAGCTTATTTTGACATATGATGTTGAAAAGGAAATGGAAACGCTACACAATCGTAGAATAATTTATATCGATATAACATGAAACAGAGAACACTGGATTGGTGTTTTGAGACGGTTTATTGTACCGGGCAAAATAGGAATCTACACCGAATTATCGTACCAACAGTTTAACATAATTCAACAATTACTAATACAACTTTTTGGTCGAGAAAAAGAATCAAATTTGTCAAATGCACTCTACGAGCAATCGAAATTAAGACTCTAGAAGAAGCCCAGAAACAGATATTCCTCTATCATACCCAAGAAAGCCTTCATAATGGTATAATTGAAACTTACCATAGTCTTAAAAACAGAATTTACTACCCTAGCCTAATAAAAGAAATCACTAAAGTAATCAACAATTCTAAAACATGCTTAGAAACCAAATATGAAAGAAAACCAATAAAACCTCGCTTTAAAATTAATGAAACTCCAACGGAACCCAACCAAATTCTTCATATGGATGTTTATTTCTTCTTAAAACAACCATTTTTGACATTAATCGATAAACTCACAAAAAAGTGTACGCTTATCATTTGCCAAATAGAAATTGGACAAAGAAGGTTGACACATTAGAAGATCATTTCTCGAAATTCGGGAAACCCAGAAAACTTGTTGCAGAAAACCGAGTTCAGTTCTATAAATCTTCAAGATTTTCTGAGGGAACAGGGAATAGAGTTGCACTTAACTACTCCTAACACCCACACAGGTAATAGTGACATTAACAGATTTCATAGTACACTACAAGAAAAATTAGTTTCCATGAGCAAATTAGATCTAACTGTTGTACAAAAAGTTCATCGAGCAGTAAGCAATTATAACAGCAGATACCACACAACGATCAAAACAGCTCAGTCGCACGGCAATCGTCGCGGTGAAAACATATTTTCGAATACTCTGTCAAATCAGTGTACAAGTGACCCATACATCGCGAATGGTGATATGAGGTGACAAACCTGGTGAGAACAGTGCAACAAACAAGTGTTCAGAAAGTGAGAAACAGAAAGAACGGCACTTGCCGCCGAAAAACGGTGTCTGTGGATGTGAAAGTGAGTGCGAAGAACGCCAAATACAAGGATAATCGATCCGTGAGAACCGGAAAGTGCGGTGCGAAAGGAAGGATAGCTACATGAGAAGCGAGGAGAACGGCGAGAAAAGGAAAAAAGGAGATATAACTCTGGGTGAGTGTTTTATGCTTTACTTGATATATCGTAGTCTGTCTGTGTAGGTTAGATATAAATTTTATATATTTACTGTATCTGGTGGATATTCACTCGACGCACGTCTCTAAGGGAAGGGGATGGCCATGGACGGCGGCAAAAAAGCCGCCGCTCCAAACCTGACGAAGGACGAGCAGATTACTGCACTGCTCGTTCAACTCAACAAACTCTCCGCTAAATTTGATGAGGCTATGGACCAAATAAGGTCGCTCTCAAATGATTTAGCGAGGACAAATGCTGAGCTGGCCGAGCAGCGTCAGGCCAATCACAAACTCAACGCGCGACTTAACGCTAAGAAGCATGAAAAGAAGACCCGAAATAAAAAACGGAAACTCCAAACATCTTCCTCCTCCTCCGAAAAATCGGAAAGTCATGAGTCTTCAGCAGAAGAAATAAACGATTCCAGCATGGAATCAGCCAACTCGACCGAAGAGGAAGATAGAGAAGAAGAAGTGGAGTTCCCTGCACTTCCCCCCCCCCCCAAAACCATCAGTGTCTTTTCCGGAGATGGCCACTGCCCCGAAGAAAAACATACCACCAAAATCAACCCCCACTACTGAACCCAAAATAAAAGACTCTACTAAATCCGAGAGTGGCACGGTTCCAATTATAATCAGAGAACCAAGCAACTGGTCGAAGGTCCTGTCCTTTATGACACAACACAGAATTGCACATGTCTCAGCTAAAAGGGTCTATCTTGGCATACAAGTTGTGCCCAAAACTCCAACTGACCATAGACAACTCACCAAACTACTCACCCTCCATAAAATTGAATACCACACCTACACCCTTCCAGAGGACCGACAGTTAAACATTGTGATCCGAGGCCTGCACGGCCTAGCAATTGAAGAAATCACGGATGATTTAAAAGCCCAGGGATTTCATCCAACCGAGGCATACTTCCTCAAAACTCGTGACGGGCCATCCAAACTGGTGAAAGTCCTCCTTCCAAAAACAGAGACTGAAATATTCAATTTAAAAGCCATCTGCCAACTCATATGTACAGTCGAGGCGCAACGCCCTCGCAACGGTCAAGCCATGTGCCATAATTGTCAGCAGTATGGACACTCCGCATCAGGCTGCCATGCACAGTCTCGCTGCGTCAAATGCGACCAGCTCCACCATTTCTCCGCATGCCCCAAAAAGGCAGAAGAAAAGCCTAAGTGCATAAACTGTGGAGGCGAACACCCGGCAAACTACGGGGGATGTCCGAGAAATCCAAAGAACATCAGAAAGTCGTTCGCACAAGTTGCCGCACAACAACCAAGCAGTCCGCAAACAACAAAACAACCCCCTACCACAAAACCACCCACAACCCCAAATCCAGCCTCTAACATAAATACCCCAGATATGGGACTGATGTTCGCTAAAATGCAAACACAGTTCCAAAGTATGATGCAGGAAATGATGGCAAACATGATCCAAACCATGTTCACCGCCACACAAAAAACTGCTAACAAAAAACACTGATGACATCAAAGGATCACATTTCCATACTCACATGGAATGCAAATTCCCTACTTCGGAACTCTGGTGAGTTGAAAGAGTTCATATTCGAACATAAATATGACATCATACTCATCCAAGAGACCTTTCTGAAGCCGGGAAACCGATTCCGCATCCCCAACTACATTTCATACAGAAATGACAGATTAACGGGAAGAGGAGGAGGCACGGCAATCTTCGTGAGGCGAAATGTGAACCACGATGTCATCAATACACCACACCTCCATCACACGGAAGCCACGGTTATAAAGGTACGAACCGACTCTCTGGAATTCTTTGTGATCTCAACCTACAACCCCAGTAGAACAGAATGCCGTTTCCACGCTGATGACCTCAAGACACTGATGTCCTTCAATGGTCCAATCTTCATCGCCGGAGACTTTAACGCCATACATCGCCTCTGGGGAGCTGTGCGAAGTAACAAAGCTGGGATCGAGCTACATAAGTTCAGCACAGCAAATCAAATAAGCCTGCATATCCCCAATGAACCAACCCACTACGGGCAAATACACGGCCACGCACTAGACATCGCTATTTCACGTAATTTCTTAAATGATGTTCGCTTAGAAGTCCTCGACGAACTATCATCAGACCACAAGCCCGTTCTTTTTCGAGTAGGAAACATCTTTCTAGATGTCCCCATACGGGAAAAAAGAATAACGGACTGGAAAGCTTTCCAAGTCGCATTAGCCAAAGAAATACACCGAACACCTGAAACGGCTGACGACATAGAGAAAACAATAGAAACTCTAACAGATAAAATCACGCAGGCAAAAGAGGACAATACGACCATAACTCCGAGAAGGGAAATGAATCCCTACGAACTCCCAGAAAATATTAAAAAACTCATAAGGAGAAGGAACAAAGTTCGGAGAAGAGCCAGGTACACAGGTGATCCTGGAGAAAGAGTGAGAGTTACACGATTAACTAATGAAATACGTGAAAAGATAAGCGAATTCAGAAACGAGCAATGGGAAAGCTTTCTACTAAGCTTTGACCCTGGCTCAGACAACTTCTGGAGAGTATCCAAGTATTTTCGATTGAGAGACAAGATACAAATACCTCCAATACATGGCCTAAACGGCCTACAATATAACAGTGCAGACAAAGCAGAAGCATTTGCGGACTCCCTTGAAATGCAATTCAAGGAAAATTCGTCCGACGACGAAGACTATGACTTTGCAGATGGCGTATCAGATTCGGCCGACAGGCTCCTGAGATCACACGAGAACAACGACCAAACAATACTGCCAACAGACATCCACGAAATCAAAGGACTAATACAAACTCTAAACAAACGAAAAGCACCGGGAATTGATACAATAACGAATACCATGCTAAAATGGCTACCCGACAATATACTACAAACATTGACGGACATAATAAATGCGATTTTCCAGCTGCGAAAGTACCCCAAAGCATGGAAATCAGCGACAATCATTGTTTTTCCGAAGCCTCAAAAGGACCCAACTTTTCCACAAAATTGGAGGCCAATCAGCCTCCTTTCATCGATGGCGAAAATTGCAGAAAGGGTGATTTTGCATCGTCTTAATGAGGCATTATATGACAGAAATATCATACCGGAAGAACAATTTGGCTTCAAAGCTAATCATTCCACAGAGCTCCAGCTCGTAAGGGTGGTCCAACACATAAGAACGGGTCTAGAACGCAGGAAGTCAACAGGACTGGTTATGTTTGACATAGCCAAAGCCTTTGACAAAGTCTGGCATGCAGGACTAATATTCAAAATGCATGAATTCAACTTGCCACTACAACTCACCCAAATCATTGGCTCCTTCCTACAAGAAAGAACATTCCGCGTCAAAGTCGACAACAGCCTTTCAACCCTGCGACCCATAGAAGCTGGAGTCCCTCAAGGATCACCTATCTCACCAGTCCTTTACAATATATACACTGCAGATCTTCCCACTCTGCCTCGAACAGTAAAAATATCACTGTACGCTGACGACACCTGTATCTTCACCACAGGACGACAAGCAAAAGTCATAACGTCAAATTTGCAACGCTCAACGAACATCCTTCTGAAATATTTTCGCAGATGGAAAATCAAGATCAACTCGGACAAGACAAAAGCCATTTTTATAACCAGAAAACCACGACAAAATCCACAGACAATTACAATCGACAATGAACCCTTAGCTTGGAACAGAACCGCAAAATACCTCGGACTTACATTCGACGACAGACTTACTTGGAAACAGCACATACACAACAAACGAGGACACTGTATTGGTCTCCTATCCTCACTCCACCCACTTCTCGCATCTAAAAAGCTTAGCTTAAAAAACAGAGTGCTTATTTACAAACAGATCATACGACCGACGCTACTGTACGGTAGTTCCGCTTTCTACCAAACGACAAAAACAAACAAAAAAGCACTCCAATCCTTCCAAAATCGAGCGATAAGGAAAATCTTGGGAACCCCATGGTATGTTCGAAATACGGACATATACAAAGACATCAACATAGAGACAGTCAAAAAATACGTACGAGACAAGGCTTTAAAGCTCTTTGACACAATAGACAACCACGACAACAGTACTATGGCGTTCTTAAGAACCATGAAGACTAAACCCAATTCCAGATACCCGAATATCCGCCAGATAACTATTTAAAATTTAAAGTAATTAAAGACAGACCGCGATAGATTGAGTGGGCATATAATGCTCACAGACAAGAGGGAGTCAAAGTGCTAAATCGCACTAACTCCATGAACCACATACTCCAGAGAACGATCAAAATGATCCCGGATCAAGCTATGCTAGCCGACCCTGGCATATTAGCTGATATAGCGAAAAACCGAAAGGAAAAAGTGACAAATAAATTGAATAAGCATAGGGAAGATTATGAAGAAACTAGAAATATAATACCCGTGAAAAACTATAAGCGTAACCGCTAAAAAAACGAACCTAGATATAGAATTCAAAATAGGAAAAATGAGCATCCTATAAATATCAAACGTCCCCGAATATTTGCGGGTGACCAGATGGATGTTTCCAGTTCTTGCACTTCTATTAGTACTACCACAGTCACAAGCAACGCTGACACTAACACCAATCACAACTGAATATGGCTACACAATTTTAATCTTAGGACAAAAAGAAGTCGTTCAGGATACTAAAACAACACTACACGTTATTAATACAACAGAAATTAGACAAACAGTCAATTCTTTAGAGAATAAGATCCTATGATTAAAAATAGGGAATGAGCCCTTAGTCAGAAAAGAATTAGAAACAATTCGAGCAAAATTAGCAGCTATAACACCAAAACAAACATCCCGACGAAAACGAGGGCTACTCAACATTATGGGTACAACACAAGGATGGCTCTTTGGTACAATGAATGACGATGACCGGCAAGAAATAGCAAATCATTTAAAAATAGTTGACAGAACCAATGAAATTGTACGGAAAAACTTAAATAAACAAATAGAAATCAACACTCATTTCAATGAATCTATCACAAACCTAAAAAATATAATTGAATCAGATCGAAATCAAATAACCCGGACCTATAGCCAAGTAACCGAAAATGAAAGACAAATAATATCAAACCAATTCAAAATAGATCAAATCATAAAATTGCGAATACTCGAAGAAAAATTAAACCAGATAATTGACAACATAGCATTGACAAAACACGGGCTTATACACCCAAGTATGCTGACAGCGACCGAAATCAACGAAACCCAACTTGACTTTTATAAATTAAAAAACGTGAGAGTCGGACTGCTGAAATATGACAAGGACACGTTAGTACTAGCAACTAAAATCCCAGATTCATATAAATTTGCAAACTGTAAACTTATAACACCAATTCCCACAGAAGATAATTTGGAAATAATAATGCAAGATCAGTATATTTTAGAAATCAATGGGACAAATTACTTTTACGATGAAAATCAGTTCGAAAATGAATTAAAAACTGTAAAAACTTGTAAAACAAGTAATAATTGTTCATTGAAAGAAGCTAACGTATCTGAAATAAAGCAAATAGATGATAGTACATTAATTTGTAAGAATTTGAAGAAACAAATAGTAATCAATCAATGTGACGACAGAAATTTAGAACTAAACGGAAACTATTTGATTGTGGTTAACAATTGTACTATTCGAATTTTAAATCAATGTACGTATGTATGTATGTATGTACATATGTATGTATGTATGTATGTATGTATGTATGTATGTATGCATGTATGTATGTATGTATGTATGTATGTATGTTTATATCTATGTGTGTATGTTTGTGAATATGTTTGTATGTATGTGTGTATGTATTTGAATATATATGTATGTATGTGTATATGTATGTAGGTATGTATGTACGTATGTATGTATGTATGTATGTATGTATCTATGTATGTATGTAAGTACGTATGTATGCATGTATTTAAGTATGTATTTTTGCGTATGTATTTATGTATGGATATGTGTATGTACGTATATATGTATTTATGTATGTATGTATTTATGTATTTATGTATGTATGTGTGTATCTATGTATGTATGTATCTATGTACGTATGTATTTATTTATGTATGTATGGTTGTATGCTTGTTTGTATGAATGTTTGTATGTATGTATGTCTGTAGATAAGTATGTATGTATGTATGTGTTTTTGAATGCACGTATGTATGTACGTACGTTTGCATGTACGTATTTAAGTATGCATGTATGTATGTATATATGTAAATATGTGGATATTTATGTATACATGTATGTATGTATTTATGTATGTTTGTCTGTATGTATGTATGTATGTATGTATGTATGTATGTATGTATGTATGTATGTGTGTATGTATGTGTGCATATCTATATGCATGTATGTATGTTTGTTTGTATGTATGCATGTTTGTATGTGTGTATGAATGTACGTATGTGTGTGCACATGTTTTTATGTTTTTATATGTGTATGCATGTACGTATGTATGTATGCATGTATGTATGTGTGTATGCATATATGTACGTATGTATGCGTGTATGTATGTATCTATGTATGTATGTATGTTTGTATGTAACTATGTATGTATTTGTATATGTAAGTATGTATGTATTTATGTATGTTTGTATGTATGTATGTATGCACGTATGTATGTATGTATGAATGTGTGTATGTATGTATGTATGTATGTATCTATGTATGTATATGTGTATGTATTTATGTATGAATGCATGTATGTATGTATGTATGTATGCATGTATGTATGTATGTATGTATGTATTTATGTATGTGTGTATGTACGCATGTACGTATGTATGTATGCATGTATGTACATATGTATGTATGTACGAGTGTTCGTATGTATATATATATATTTTTATGTTTTTATATGTGTATGCATGTATGTATGTATGTATGCATGTAGGTATGTATGTACGTATATATGTCTGTATGTATGTATGTATGTATGTAAGTAGGTATGTATTTGTATATGTAAGTATGTATGTATTTATGTAAATATGTATGTGTGTATATATGCACGTATGTATGTATGTATGTATGTATGAATGTGTGTATGGATGTATGTATGTATGTATGTATATATTTATGTATGAATGCATGTTTGTATGTATGTATGTATGTTTGTATGGATTTATGTATGTATGTATGTAAGTTTATATAAATGCATGTATGTATGTATGTATGTATGTATGTATGCATGTACGTATGTATGTATGTATGTATGTATATATGTATATATGTACGTATGTATGTATGTATGAATGAATTTATCAATCTCTGTAATATTAAATTTTCACAATTTGTTCAATTGCCCGACAAGAGGGTTAGGAGGAAACCACCTCCAAGGTTGGATTATTTGGGTCCCGGAAGCCCCGTCGGAGGCAATCGTTGGCGCTACTCCTCTACCCAATAAGCGACCCCTAGCTCTTAGAGGAGATGGGCTGGCCTCGGAAACTGGACACTCGCAAAATCTGGTGGATGCTTTGCCACCACCAGAGTATTTATCAAACGAGTCTCTCGCGATAAATCTACCGCGTGCCCAATGTCGCGGGCTGTTCTCACCAAGAGTGTTAACTAAGCGGCTGGATTGAAAATTAGTTAAATTAAGGGTAAAAGATAAGGGTTTTATTTTAACAATAAATTTGACTGCATTTCGACAGGGACAGTTTGAGGTATTTCAGCGGCTGGACCTCTCAGGATAAGAATTAAGGCTATTGCACGCTCCGAGTCATTCCAGTGATTCGTTTGAGTGGCAGCTTCAAACTGGGTTTTGTAAATGCTCCAAGCCATTTGTCCATCGAAAGTCGGTGCCTTTACATTCCTTGTTGTGATACTGGCTGTACTCGTTATCGGGCTCGGGTTACTCGCTATTGGGCTCAGGTTACTTACTATCGGGCTCGGGTTACTCACTATCGGGCTCGAGTTACTCACAACTGGGGCCGGGCTACTCGCTATCGTTACTTTCGCTTGTTTGAAGTCTTCTTTTATTCGTTCAATCTCTTCCCGAACCGTCTCCACTTTGCTCATCCTTTCTTCCACTTTGTCCATCCTTTCTTGGAAACCTTCAATTTGATGGTTAAGCTTTCGGCTTAGGTCACCTAAGTTTGCTCTTAATTCAGCAGACCGCTTGTCGAATTTCTGGTTAAAGTCTGCTGATTGCTGGTCCAGTTTCTGGTTAAAGTCTGCTGATTGCTATTCCAGTTTCTGATTCAGGCCGGTCGAGCTGGTTTGACGCTGTTGACTGCCGGTCGAGCTTCTCGTTGAAGTTGGTTGACTGCCGGTCGAACTTCTCGTTTTAGTCGTTTGACTGCCGGTCGAGCTTCTCGTTCAACTCTGTTGACTGCCGATCGAGCTTCTCGTTCAACTCGGTTGATTGCTTTTGCATTACCATCAGCATCCGCATCAGCCCTTTCGCAGTCAGAATTTGTTCCTCCTCCTCGCCTCCAGTGCAACTTTCAGCATCGGGAAACTCAAACGACTCTGGATCCATTCCTTCCGCTACCAGCGCTTCGTTTAACCGGGTGATTAATCTAGCCTTGCTTCCTTCGGTGGAAATTTTCCGCTTTTCCAATTCCTCCTTTAGCTCCAGCAGAGTGAGAGCGTTGATTCTACGCGGCATCTTACGAATTTTCTTTAATGCAAAAGTTCAAAAGTGTTCACTATAGTTCGCGTTCTTTTTTTTTTAAGTGTTTTTAAGTGCACGAATAATTCCACTTTCTGACACCAGTGTTGCGCTTTGGCAGGTGCGCGACCTGTTTGCAGTTTGCAAATATTTGCAATAATGAGTAAAAAAACACTCGCGAATAATTTACAATTAATGCTTAAAGTTTTATTCTTAATTTCACTCTACACTTTACAATTATTGCAATTAAATCACTATATCACGTTAATAAGTCCACCTTTAAATTAATTACTTAAGCACTTATTAAACATAATCATTAATTTTATCCAACACTTATTAAACTTTTACTTTCTTTTTAAATTACTTGACCGCACTGTTTACGCGCACTGTCACTCGTTGGTTCACTTCATTCACAATACTTCCCTCGTCAAGTTCGAGTTCAATAATTTATTGGGTGAATTATTTTATTATACACAATTATTTACAATCAGTCTTAACCTATCACTTAACCTACGGGTTTTGCCTAATGGCTGTACCCAGAATTCAATACTAACTAGAATTTATTCGTTCCTTAAATTAAGTTGAGATATTAAAATTCCTTCTTAATTACTACACTTGCACCCTAAGTGTGGCCTTTAATATTCCATATTTTAGCTTACAGTAACAAAATATATATATATATTTTATTTATTATAATTCCTTATACTCTATAATGATTTTTTTTTTAAATTCCTTATATACTACTTATTGCTAACTGTTGGCTGCTTCCATCGCTCGATTGTCTGCCGCATTGCTGATCGTGGTGGTCTCATGCTCCATCATTCGTTTCGCCGCTCGCTCGATCAACCTCTTGGCGTAGAGGTTGATTGGTTCCAAGGCTGCATCCCGGTACAGTTGTCGGTTGGGGTAGGGCCGTCCGTCCTCTCGTTTATAAAACCCAGTGCAAGCTCGAAGGATTCTGCGTTCCAGTAACCCTATCTTGCTCCATTTGTATGTCGCTGTAGCCTGCCAGATCAGCACCGCATATAATAGTATGGGCCTGATCAGTGATTTGTACGCGAGTAGTTTCACCCGCTTGCTAGCTGATGACTGTTTCCTGAAAAGAGGTAAAAGGAGATGGTATGCGTATCTTGTTTTCTTCAATACTGCGTCTACGTGGGCACTAAAGTTGTTGTTCCTATCAAAAATTACCCCCAAATACTTGGTTTGCTTCGAGCAGTGCACCACCTGCCCGTTCAGCTTTATTCTGGTGTCATAGATACTCCTCGTGCGACGTCCAAATTTTTGATGTGGGTCCTTGAAAACAATCAGCTCGCTTTTCTTAGCGTTAACCCTCATGCCCCACTTTTCATAGTATGAAGTTAACGAGTCCAGGTACCTTTGGAGTCTCAGCCTTATGAAGCGGAGATTGTACTCAGAAGACCACACCAGTAAGTCTTCAGGGAAGATATTAACCTCGGTTCCAGGTTGAAATTAATCCCTGATCCCTGCGATGTCAGACGTTCATATATATTGAAGAGAACGGGTCCAAGGATGGACCCCTGTGGGACCCCCGAATTAATGATAAAGGGTTCAGAGCTAGCTCCACCAGACACCTCAAAGGCAGTTCGTCCCCTCATGAAGCTACCTACGTTTCTTATAACATTCACCGGAAAGCCCAGTTGGATAAGTTTGCAGATAAGTCCGTCGATCCAAACCGATGCGATGCTTTGGAGGATAACTCTCTCAAGTAATTTTCCCACATTAGACAAGAGAGATATTGGACGAGTGTCGACTACGTCTACGCTATTGGATTGCTTCAGGATGGCAAATATTTTTGCGCATTTCCATTGCTGTGAGAACTAGGGAATGTTAATGCAGTTATTTAAAAGGATTGCGAGGAGAACAAAATACGTGTGGGGAAGTTTTTCCAAGAAAAACTTTGAAATTTTATCAGGCCCAGCCGATTTTTTGGAATTTTGCTCAAGTGCAAGCATGCTGAGACTTTCAGGGCTCACAAACAGGGTACTGCCAATAGGTGCGTCCGAGGGATCCGAATCTGAAAATCTAGTGAAGCACAGGTTCTTGTGGTCTTTGTCGAACGTTGATATTGTTCTCTTGTCGTTGATATTGTTCACTGTCGCAAAGTGGTTTGCGATGGAGTCAGCAACGGCCTTTTCATCCATGAGCATGGATCTGTTATAAGTGAGGACTCCTGGCAGGCGCTTCCGGCCAGTTATTTTATTAACTTGGGGGAACATACCAGCACCTGGTTGAATGTTTGCTAGGGTCTGTTCGTATCTCTCATTGACAAATTCAAATGGTTCTTCTCGAAATTATGCTATTGAGGGACATTATTAAAAGGTGTGACCGCTGATACCCCCAGTTAACCATATTCAGATTGCGATGGTATATCCTTGAAAGCAATTTCCTGAGGGTGCTACGTCTACGATGTAGCTTCAGGATGTCTTCTGGTAAGTCCCTATAAAGATAATTTCTGGAGGATTTTTTTATGGATGTATTTGAAATGACCGTAGCAAGGGCCGAGTTCAAACATGCAATGCCTTCTTCAATATCGGTAGGTGGTTCTTCAATCCTTCTACTCAGGTCAGTATTAACAGCTTCCCAGTCTATGCGCTTGTATGGGATAAAGAGGTGTGGGTTTGCTACATCCAGCTTTACACTCTTTTTCACTCTTAAAGCGAGTTCTACAAAAACATGGTCAGATTCAGCGTCAAGAACTCTACATCAAAAATTCCTCCAGCTGTGAGAGATATTCACCAGATTAGCAGCGACAATGAAGAAACCGATCGATGAGGAGCTTCTTCAGAAGGTGGGCTCGTTCGGTGCAATCAATATGAGATCCATATTAGCTTGCACCCAGTTGAACAGAGCCGTTCCATATTCATCAGATACGGTCTTGCCCCAGGAAGGATGTCTTGCGTTCAAATCACCCCCTATCGGAAAGAAATCGTACTTTCACACAAAGTAAGGACTGTTTCAATGTATACAATGTCTTCAATGAGATCCCTACCCAAATATCCGTGTTTCACGTATATTCCAACAAATGTAAATGTATAACCCCCCCCCCCCCCCCCAGGAATGAGCTCAATATCATGACGTCTGCTCATTTTAGACTTGGAAGACAGTGTCTTTGGGTTTTGAGATGTTCCTTGAAAGCCATAGCTACTCCAAGGATTCCATCTGGGTCGTCATCCCTTATGACTTTATATTTCCCCAAGTGAACTTTGTGTTTACTTTTCAGTCTTGTTTCTGAAGTGAACAAGAAATCTGGTCTATGCATGTCCAAGTATTCTTGGACAGAGTTTCTTTTGAAATGTGGAGCTAGCGCACAAATGTTGAAAATGGAGAGCTTAATGGAGCTCATCGCGACAACAGATTTGGAAGGCGAAGTCCACGTATGCCGCCTTTTTCTGACTCAGATTAGTGAGTTTTTTGTATTGCGGAATGAATGAATCCACTTTGCGGATAAGAGTGAACAAGTCACACCCGAAGAATTGCTTGCAGTCATTGGACATGACAGTATTTCTGTCTGTTTGCTGCTGTAAATCAGTATTTACTTTGTTTTGCCGTATAGGCTGAGCTGCAGCTGGCTTGGCTGCACCCCTTGCTATAGTAGCGAATGAGACACCATTTGAAATGGTGTTTTTTAAGGAAGAAGTGACGAAGTCCCTCCTTTCTTCCTTCTTCTTTTGGAGGTTCCGTCTTCTCTTCTCAGATTCTTTGGCCTTGGGACATCCCCTGAAACTCGTGGGGTGACCCCTACTATAGCAATTCTCACAGAAGATTGCATATTTTCCCTTGAGCTTTTCAATGGGCCAGTCTTTTGATTGGTGATGTTTGTCGCACATGACGCACTGGGATTCCACTCTACAGTTCGAGGCAACATGTCCAAATCTTTGGCAGTGAATAAGGAAGGACGAAAGAGTTTTCTTTTCCTTCCTTGACGTCACTGTTGAGAACCTTTTGGCTTCCAAAACATCCTCCCCTAGGATGACTTGGAGTTCTTCCTTGACATCATTATCTTCGTAGGAAGTGTGCACACCCTTTAGCAGCAGGGTCAGTTTTTTCTCAGTTGGGAGTGTATAGGTGTAGCATGCCATGTGGTCACATTTTAAGAAGTCAACGAGACTTGTATGGTCGTCTATGGTCTTAGGATGTAACGATGTTCGTGTAGAACTGTTGACGGTTACATCAAATTTTGGGGCATCAAGCTGATTCTTCTCACATGGTCGATGAACTCTCTCCCTAAAAGGCTTAAGATTAAGCCTCTAGCACACTCTTGGTGGAATCCTCTGTTCCTAAGGGGCAACAATGTTGGCTGAGCTTCCCTTAGCTCCGATAGCTATTCTACGCACTGGGGGTGCAACTTCAGATTTGGTGATATTTGCTGAAGCTTTTGAGACCGCAGCCTGAAGCTGCGGAAAACTCCTCTCACTCACGTTTACTGAGCGTTTTAAGGTTGGCTCCGGAGTCGGAAACACAATTGGCCTTTTGCGAGCACCCGCATCCCGGACCACTTCCATTGACTCTTCCTGATCGGACTCACTGTCACAATCCGTCAGAGCGTCTCATTCTGTAGTGGTACACCCATCTACAGGTAGGTCTTCTGCTGGGACTCGCAATTGGAGTTTGCAACTTGCTATAAGGTCTAACAAGAACTCCTCCTTGATATTTCCCCCAAATTTTTGGCAAAACCTCTTTAGGGTTTTCTTAGCTTTCCGCGTGAAAGCAGCCTTTGCCGCGGAGAGCGCCCCCTCCGCTTCTGAGTCACCCTATCCTGCTATTTCCAAGACAGAGCTTGGATGTAGGGTTAAATTAAAAGAGACCCCTTCTAGACAACTTAATTGATAGTTAATGATATTTTAATTAAAGTTTAATTATTTTCAGCAACTTGCCGGTCTCGGCAAAAAATTAAGCGCTTAGGCCTCGGTTCGCCCACTGTCCAAATAATACTTAAACTAATTATAAAACCTAACTATAAAAATCATTATCAGCTCCTATGTATGCATGCATGTTTGCATGTATGTATGCATGTATGTATGTATGTATGTATGTATGTATGCATGTATGTAGGTTTTTATGTACGTATGTATGTATGCTTATATGTAGGTAAGTTTGCATGTAGGTATGTGTATAAGTCTATAAGTATGTTTATGTGTATGTATGTTATATGTTTGCATGTATCTGTGTATGTATGTACATGTGTATCTATGTATGCATGTATGTAGTCATGTAGGTGTGCATGTGTGTATGTAGTTATGTATGTATGTATATATTTATGTATGTATGACTTTTTGTATGTACGTATGTATGTCCGTTTGAATGTATGCAGTTATGTATGTATGTATGTGTGTATTTTTGTATGTATGTATCTTTGTATGTAGGTATGTACGAACGTATGTATGTATGTATTCATTTACGCATGTTTGCATGTATGTATGTTCGCACCTAAGAATGCATGTATGTATGTATACTTGTATGTATGTAAGTATATCTGTACCTATGTATGTTTGTATGTATGTATGCATACATGTATCTATGCATGTAGGTATGCATATATATGTATGTATGTATGTACGTATGCATGTATGTAGGTTTGTATGTATGTGTGTATGTATCTATGTATGTATGTATATATGTATGCATGTATGAATTTTTGCATGTGTATAGGTATGTATGTATGTATGCATGCATGCATGTATGCATAAATAGATGCATGTCTGTATGCAGATATGTATGCATGTATGTATGTATGTATGTATGCATGTATTTATGTAAGTGTGTGCATATATGATTGTATGTATGTTTGTATGTATTTTTGTACACATGTATGTCTGTAGATGTATATGTGTATATATGTGCGTGTATATGGGTGTCTATGTATGTGTGTGCGTATGTATGTATTTATGCATGCATGCATATATGCATGTATTTATGCATGTATGTATGCATGTATTTGTTTGTGCAGGTATATGTTTGTGCATGTATGTATGTATGTGTGCATGTAGGTCTGTATATACGTATGTATGTGTGTATGTTTGAATGAGTGAGGGTATGTATGTATGTGTGTGCGTACGTATGTATGTCTGCATGCATGCATGTATGCATGTATGTATGTATGTATGTATGGTTGTATGTATGTATTTATGTAGGTATGTATGTATGTATGCATGTATGTATCTACGTGTGTATGCATTAATGTATGTATGCATGTATGTATGTATGCATGTATGGATGTATGTATGTATCTTTTTATGCATGTATGTATGTATGTACCGACGTACGTATATATGAATGAATGTACGTATGTATGTATGTATGTATGTATGTATGTATGTCTGTAGGTATTTATGTATGTATGTTTGTACGTACACGGTATGATGGAAAAGTTTCCGAACTTATGTAATAAAATATCGAAAATTACATCCAAAGGAATTTATTCCAGTTAACTTTCAACATAGTCCCCTTCTCTAGATATACACTCATTTGAGCGCTCGCTGAGGGATTCGAAGGCTCTCTGGTACTCTTCTGAAGTTATCGCTTTGAGACGATCGATAAAAAACGCTTGAATGCTCGGTACATCTTCAAAAAATCGTCCTTTCCAGGCCATTTTTAGCTTGGGAAATAGGAAAAAGTCTTCTGGAGCCAGATCTGGCGAGTATAGGGCGTAATTGATGCGTGGGATCTGATTTTTGGCGAGATAACGTTTCACAATATTTGAAGAACGTATACATATATGAATGCATGTATATATGTCTTTTTGTAAGTATGCATGCATGAATGTACGCATGTATGTATATATGTATGCATATATGTATGAATATTAATGTGTATGTATGTATGCATGTCTGTATGTATGTATGCATGTCTGTATGTATGTATGCATGTCTGTATGTATGTATGTATATATTTTTGTATGAATGCAGGTATGAATGTATGTATGAATACTTGTGAGTATGTATGTATGTATTTATGTATGTATGTTTGTATGTATGCATGTATGAATGTCTGTATGTATGTATGTTTGTTTGCAGGTATGTATGTATGTATGCAGGTATGTATGTATGAATGTTTGTGTGTATGTATGTATGTACGTACGTATGTTTGCATGTATGTATTTATGTATGTATGTATGCATGTATGTTTGTAATTGAGTACGTACGTATGAAAGTATGTATGTATGTATGTAAGTATGTATGTATATATGTATGCGTGCATGTATGTATGTTTGTATGTTTGTCAGTATATATGTATGAATATATGTATCTATGGATGTATGTATGTATCTATGGATGCATGTATGTGTGTATGTATTTATGTATGTTTGTATGTAGGTGTGTATGTTTCTATGTATGCATGTATGTATCTATGTTTGTATGTGTAAATGTATGTATGTATATGTGTGCTTATGTATGTATGTATATATGCATGCATGCATGTATGCATGGATAGAGGCATGTATGTATGCAGATATGTATGCATGTATGTGTGCATGTATGTATGTATGTACGTATGTATGTGTGAATTTATGTAGGTATGTATGTATGTATGTATGAATATATGTATGTATGTATGTATGTATGATTGTATGTATGTATGTATGAATGTATATATGTATGTAGGTATGTATGTATGTGTGTGCATATTTATGAATGTATGCATGTATGTATGTGTTTATGTATTCATGTAGGTACGTGTGTGCATGTATGTTTGTATGTATGCATGTATGTCTGTATGCACGTATGTATGTATGTCTGTATGTTTGAATGTGTGTGTGTATGTATGTATGTTTGTATGTTCGTATGTATGTATGTTTGCATACATGCATGTATGCATGTATAAATGCATGTATGTATGCATGTATGTATTTATGTATGTATGTATTTATGTATGTATGTATGTATGTGTGTATGTATGTATGTATGTATGTACATATGTATGTATGTATGTATGCTTGCATGTCTGTATGTATGTATGTATGTATGTAGTTATGTAGGTATCCATGTATGTATGCGTGTATGTATGTAATCGTGCATGTATGTTTGCATGTTTGTATGTATGTAGGTTGGTATGTATGGGTGTATGTCTGTATGTTTGTATCCTGGTATGAATGTTTTTATTTATGTAACTATGTCTGTATGTATAAATGTATGTACGTATGTATGTAAGTATGTGTTTATGCGTGTGTGAATGCATGTATGCATGTATGTATGCATGTATGTATGCACGTTTGTATGTATGTACGTATGTATGAATGTATGTATGTGTGTATCTAGGTATGAAGGTTTTTATATATACATGTATGTATGGTATAGAATTTCATTAGAATACATTTTATTTGCTACATATATGATATTTAGTATAATTTTTGAAATTATCTTAAATACTATGCTTAACCTAGCTAGCCTAAGCTTTATCATAGATTTATTTCATTCATTACAAGTTTTTATAGATACGTTTCTTATTTTTACATATTTTGCTAGTAATTTAATTTTGAATTTGATTTTCGTCGGCTGTAGAAACCTCAAAATTCCCCGAAATGATAGTACATAAAAAAAGGGAACAAAAACACAAGCATAAAGAACCAAGTGCTAACAGAGGATGGGTTGGCAGAGGGGGAGGAATGATATGGCGGGATGGGTGGGGTTTGGGAGAGGACAAAGTATAGAAGTAAATTAAAGTTGTATTGCTGGGTGTGGTTTTGGTTCGATGGCGGAATTATTAACTAAATTTAATAGTGGGTTGGAATTTTTTCGTTTTTTTTTCAGGGGGGGATGTTATTTTGGTGGTATGGGGCGACTGATTTTGTGAATTGCGCGGTTGAGTAGACAGGCTGCTCAATTTTGGACCTATTAAAGAGTATGATTTTACTTGCGCTGTCGAATACACGGTTTTCACTATGGAGTTTAGCAATGTATTGTGGGAATAGATTTGGTCTTGGTGCGACCGAGATGGTGTAGCTGGTGTCGGGATTATTACAACTTTGAATGAGTGCGTTGCTGTGGGCATGTGTTTTTGACAGCAATTTGAGTAGCTGGCGTGTCATGAAGAAATCTTCAGAAATCCGACCGTCTGAACATGACAAACAAAAGACTAATATACACACAAATAATACGACCAACGCTACTCTACGGCAGCATTGCATTCTACCAGACTTCGAAAACTAACAAAAAAGCACTCCAGACAATACAGAACAAGGCGCTGAGGTGGATCGGAACAATTCCATGGTATATTAGAAACGTGGGCATACACAAGAACTTCAGACTTGACTCAATTGAAAAATACATACGCGACAGAACATTAAAACTTTTCGACCAAATAGACAAACACCCTAATAAAATTATGGAATTCCTAAAGATCCCCGACAAACGTCGAAAAATAACTTATCCCACAATCAGATCAATTATTGACACAAACTAGTAAAACAACTTAGGTCACAGTGAGCGAAAGTCGCTCACAGACAAGATTGGAGCAAGAGTGCTAAGGAGTGAGTGCTCCAAGGAACCAACTACTCCAGCACATGAAGAAATCGGCACGGGTTATTTGAGCTTTATCGTAGAGTTGTTGGTTGCTCACCGTGGGTTTCGAACCCGGTTTCATAAATGTTGTCGTACCGTGATGAAGAAAGTGTCGCTCTTGCTTTCGTAAAAGCTCCATTTGTGTGCACGACAAATCGCACCAGAAGACGAAGCCATAGGTTAAGATCGGGCGAATAAGTGTTATGTAGCATAACAATTTAATTTTAGCGGGAAAGTTTTTGCTGAAGTGCATAAGGGGGAGAAGCGCGTGAAAGGCATTTGTGGCTTTACGAATGTTACGAGCGACTTGGCGAATGGGGGAGAGTTTCTCGTCAATTTCAACACCGAGATAGGTGACGTGGGTTTTCCGGGGAATAGGGGAGCCCTTAATCTCGAGTTTGAAATTATTCATATTTCGTCGTAACCCTGTTCTGGTACGCGTGAGTTTATGAATAACGAAAGATTCGCATTTCGTAGGGTTGAGAACGAGTTTCCATTTAGTGAGATAATCATCAAGCTGGTTGATGTATTTATTAAATAGAATTTTGAGGAGTTTGAAATTTCGGGTACTAGCGAAAAGCATGACATCGTCTGTATACTGAAGAATTCTGATCTGGCTGGGGGGTTGGGGAATGCTGGCAATGTACAGACAGAATAGTAGTGCAGATAGTATTGAGCCTTGGGGAATTCCTGAACTTAAGTGAAATGTGCTGGACATGGATTCGAGGAGTTTTACCTTGGCGGTTCGGCGTGAGAGGAAGTGGAGAAGTAGTCTACAGAGGTGTGGGTAAAAGTTGAATATATGGGACAATTTGTGTATCAGCCTGTGGTGCCAGACAGTATCAAAGGCCTTTCAAATATCGAGAAAACAGGCGGCTGTGGGAATGTTATGGTTGATGTGATTTGCCAAATGGGTCTTGAAGATAAGAAGTGGGTGTTCGACGGAATGCATTCGTCTGTTGGCGAATTGGAAGTCGGGGATGATTTCGTTTTGGGTTGTATGTTTTTCAATGAGGTCTTTTATTACGACCTCGAAGATTTTGCCTGTAGAGGACAGCAGAGAGATTGGTCGGTAGCTATTGGGGAGGAGTGGGTTTTCCCCTTTCTTTGGGATCGGTGAGATAATTGAGACTTTCCAAGCAAGCGGGAAATGGGCATTTAAAATGCAATGGTTGAATAGACTAGAGAGGAGTTGTGCGATGGTTTGATGGCATTTTTTAAGGAAAATGATTGGAATGTGGTCGTCTCCTTGTGATTTTTTGTTGGGAAGAGATTGGATGATGGATTTTATCTGGTGAGGAGTGGTAAAGGGTAAATCGTCTATTTCGTTGTGGGTGTTCTGAGGGGATTTTAGTGGAATGAGGAAGTTGGGTGTTTCGTTAGGGAGGGGTTGGTGTATAGCATTGTGGATAATTTTTTGAATTGAGTTTTGGACGATTTGACTCGTCAAGGGCTCGTTGAGGTGCTAGGAAGAAATGTGCGCTTCTTGGAAATGGGTCGCAAGAAGATTAGCTCTCTCGAATGTTTGCCTAGTGTGGGGCGGGACTTACGGAGCTCTTGAAAGACGTTGGAGCTGTTTTTGTTTGAGAGTTTAGCTTCTAGGTGCTCGTTATATATTTGGTGGATTTGGGCTCTTATTTTACCGGTGAGTTCATTGATTTCTTTGCGGAGGGTTTGGTAGTCGGGATGGTATCTGTGGCGGAACTGCAGTCGCCGAAGGTGTTTCTTGCGGTTTATGTCACTTATCACTTCGGCCGGAAGTGATATCATGTTGTGGTAGCCCAGCTTACGCATTGGTACATATGTTTCGATGCATTCTTGAATTAATTGCGTGTACTCAGTGACTGTTGAGTCAGTAGTGGTGTTTGTGACATATTCATTTGTCGCGAGTGAGATTTGTGTAGGTCCAGATGATAGTGAGAGATTGGTGGCTTTCCAATCTACATTACGGTAGTCAGAGATACAAGGGAGGTGGATTTAATGGGGGATTCTATTAGTGGAGTGTGGATCACGATACCGTCGTGGTCACTAGTACCGGATACAGGAAGTAAGTATGGGGCTATGTTGGTGTTAAAAGTTATCGGGAGGTTGATGCTAGTGAGAAATAAGTCCAGATATGATTGGTGGTTTCCTCTATGGTAGGTGGGGAGAGCAGAACTTAAAATTTTCAGATGGAGTGGGCTTGACCACTTGTCTTGCCAATTAACAAGTGTCGTGCCGTTGTTGTTTAGACTGTTGTCTAAGAAAAGTGGGTGACTAGCATTGAGATCGCCGCCGATAATGGTATAGATTTTTTGCCGTGTGGGTTTGGTTGGTTTTTCATATAGGTGGTGACTGCGTTGAGATCATCTTCTGAGAGGAATTGTTTAGTGCAGTAGATGGAGGCACAGACGAAAATGGAGTGTTTTGTTTCGAAGGAGGCGAAAGTGGTTTCTATTGCCTTGAAGGTGATCTCGGGGAAGAGCTGGGTGCTCTTATATGGGCATCGTATTAAAATTGCGGTGCCACCACCTCTAGTGGGAGCTTCTCGGTCGGTCCGTAGTAGTTTAAAATGTTGGAATGTTGGATTGTGCCATGCGTTTAGCTTGGTCTCAGAGAGAAAAACGACATCGGGATTGTGTTCGCTAAGGAACGACTGAAGTTCATGGCGTTTGGATCTAGTTGCAATTGAATTAACGTTCGATTGGATGAACTTAAGCCCCATCGGAGCTGTAAACAAATTGTATGAGCATAAGATGCTTTTCGTAAATGTCTGTACATCGACGATATCTGGGCATAATTTCCCTCTTTTTTAAGTCAAGTGTTGCCATGTTACACCCGAAAAAGGTATCCGCTTATGTTTCCAAGAAACCGGGTTTCTGCGTCATATGTTGTTCATGTAAGTTTTGCTTTGTGACTTGGGCAAATGAAATTGATTCAGTGACGGGGGATGCGGCAACAGGTGGTGGGTTATTGCGCTGAGGGGTGTAGGTGGTTTGGGTTTTTCCCGTCTATTTACGGGTATTCTCGTTGTGTTGTTTGAAGGCCAGGCAGTTTCTGTAGCTCGCGACGTGGGTGTCATGCCCACAATTTGCGCAGTGTGGGGGGTCTTCGGGGGTTTCGGTACAGTCACCTGGACCATAGGATTGTCTGCATTTGACGCAGAAGTATTTAAGTTGGCAGTTAAATGCCGAGTATCCAATTCGTTGGCAGTTTTTGCAATGGATAGTGTCCCTATTTTTAATTTCCTCAAAGGAAATTATTGTGTTAAGAATTGCGTTAACATCCTCAAGACGGAAAGGAGAGAACTCAGGGGAGAACACTGCCAACCAGAGATTTAGGTTCCTGTTGTTGCGCTTGGAGGCGTTTGTTTCATAGAGTCGTACAGACTCTATTTCCGCAATTCCTTGCGCTTTGAGGTCATCAATTATATCGGCCGCTGCATGAGCGGTGTGAAGGCCTCTGATGATGAAAGCTTTTTTCCTTTCATCAGATGGAGTGAACGAGTAGAATTTATTATTTGTTTCCTTAAAGAACTGTTTAGTTTTCACTAAATCTTCCTTGTTGTTAAGGATTAATTGCGTCTTTGGTCCGTTATGCTTGAAAAGGAAGTTACTACTTACTTCTTTCTTGAGGAAGTTACTTTTCAGCTCTTGAAGAACTGGAAAGTCCTCCATCAGGACAATCGGAGGAATCCTGAGCCGGCGAGATGTTTGTGTTGAAGGTGCGGTTGGGGGTGTTGATGAGGTCGTTACGGTGGCATGCTGCTTTGAGGCATTTGCTGCTGCAGTTGGTTTTGTTGAAGCTGCGGTTGTTGTTGCTGCTGGTTTCCTGGTTGCTGGTGTGACCTCCTTATCACGGGTCTTTTCAAGCTGGCACCTTCGCGAGGAGGTCACTCAAGATTTCGTCTTTTTCTTTGAGTGCACGCTCAAGGGTGCTGATTCTGGCTTTGAGGGTTCAATAATAGTTCAATAATTTATTTATTGGGTGAATTTTATGCGTTATGTACAATTATTTACAATTAGTCTTAACCTATCACTTAACATACGGGTTTTGCCTAATGGCTGTACCCAGAATTCAGCACTAACTAGAATTTAATTGTTCTTCGACTCAAGCTGTTATATATTAAATTTCTTCTTAATTTCTACACTTACACCCTAAGTGTGGCCTTGAATATTCCTTATTTTAGCTTAACGTAACAAAATATATATATATTCTAATTCCTTATACTCTATAATGATTTAGTTTTTTTTTTTTATTTTTAAATTCCTTATATACTACTTATTGCTAACTGTTGGCTGCTTCCATCGCTCGATTGTCTGCCGCATTGCTGATCGTGGTGGTCTCATGCTCCACCATTCGTTTCGCCGCTCGCTCGATCAACCTCTTGGCGTAGAGGTTGATTGGTTCCAAGGCTGCATCCCGGTACAGTTGTCGGTTGGGGTAGGGCCGTCCGTCCTCCCGTTTATAAAACCCAGTGCAAGCTCGAAGGATTCTGCGTTCCAGTAACCCTATCTTGCTCCATTTGTATGTCGCTGTAGCCTGCCAGATCAGCACCGCATATAATAGTATGGGCCTGATCAGTGATTTGTACGCGAGTAGCTTCACCCGCTTGCTAGCTGATGACTGTTTCCTGAAAAGAGGTAAAAGGAGATGGTATGCGTATCTTGTTTTCTTCAATGCTGCGTCTACGTGGGCACTAAAGTTGTTGTTCCTATCAAAAATTACCCCCAAATACTTGGTTTGCTTCGAACAGTGCACCACCTGTCCGTTTAGCTTTATTCTGGTGTCATAGATACTCCTTGTGCGACGTCCAAATTTTTGATGTGGGTCCTTGAAAACAATCAGCTCGCTTTTCTTAGCGTTAACCCTCATGCCCCACTTTTCAAAGTATGAAGTTAACGAGTCCAGGTACCTTTGGAGTCTCAGCCTTATGAAGCGGAGATTGTACTCAGAAGACCACACCAGTAAGTCTTCAGGGAAGATATTAACCTCGGTTCCAGGTTGAAATTAATCCCTGATCCCTGCGATGTCAGACGTTCATATATATTGAAGAGAACGGGTCCAAGGATGGACCCCTGTGGGACCCCCGAATTAATGAAAAAGGGTTCAGAGCTAGCTCCACCAGACACCGCAAAGGCAGTTCGTCCCCTCATGAAGCTGCAAACAATTTTAATAATATTCACCGGAAAGTCCAGTTGGATAAGTTTGTAGATAAGTCCGTCGACCCAAACTGAATCAAAGGCTTTTTCTACGTCGATGAGACACGCTGCAACAACATTTTTTTCCTGCCGGTTCCGTTGTATACTGGCTTGGAAAACCGCCAATGCGTCTATCGTTGAGTGACCTCTTTTGAAGCCAAATTGTCTTTCCGGCACAGTTCGTGCCCCTTCAGAGAACTGTGTGATTTTTTGGAGGATGATTCTCTCAAGCAACTTTCCCACATTAGACAAGAGAGATATTGGACGAGTGTTGACTACGTCTACGCTATTGGATTGCTTCGGGATGGCAAATATTTTTGCGCATTTCCATTGCTGTGGGAAGTAGCAAATGTTAATGCAGTTATTTAGAAGGATTGCGAGGAGAACAAAATACGTGTGGGGAAGTTTTTTTAAGAAAAAATTTGAAATTTTATCAAGCCCAGCCGATTTTTTGGAATTTTGCTCAAGTGCAAGCATGCTGAGACTTTCAGGGCTCACAAACAGGGTGCTACCAATAGGTGCGTCGGAGGGATTCGAATCTGAAAATCTAGTCAAGCACAGGTTCTTGTGGTCTTTGTCGAACGTTGATATTGTTCTCTTTACTAATGAATTGAAAGCAGAGTCCTCACTTGCTTTCTCCTCTTGAAGAACAGTCGCAAAGTGGTTTGCGATGGAGTCAGCAACGGCCTTTTCATCCATGAGCATGGATCCGTTATAAGTGAGGACTCCTGGCAGGCGCTTCCGACCAGTTATTTTATTAATTTGGGGGAACATACAGGCACCTGGTTGAATGTTTGCCAGGGTCTGTTCGAATCTCTCATTGGCAAATTCAGATGTTCTTCTCGAAATCATTCTATTAAGGGACATTATTAAAAGGTGTACCCGCTGATACTCCCAGTTAACTATATTCAGGTTGCGATGGTATATCCTTGAAAGCAGTTTCCTGAGGGTGCTACGTCTACGATGTAGCTTCAGGATGTCTTCTGGTAAGTCCCTATAAAGATAATTTCTGGAGGAATTTTTTATGGATATCTTTTAAATGACCGTAGCAAGGTTCGAGTTCAAACAAGCAATGCCTTCTTCAATCTCTGTGGGTGAGAGGTTTCTCGATCTGTTGATCGAGATTCCTTCAATCCTTCTACTCAGGTCAGCATTAACTGCTTCCCAGTCTATGCGCTTGTATGGGATAAAGAGCTGTGGGGCTGCTGCTTCCAGCTTTACACCCTTTTTAACTCTTAAAGCGAGTTCGACCAAAAGATGGTCAGATTCAGCATCATGGGCTCTACATTCAAAATTCCTCCAGCTGTGAGAGATATTCACCAAATTAGCAGACACAATGAAGAAATCGATCGTTGACGAGCTTCTTCGGAAAGTGGGCTCGTTCGGTGCAATCAATATGAGATCCATATAAGCTTGCACCCAGTTGAACAGAGCCGTTCCATATCCATCAGATACGGTATTGCCCCAGGAAGGATGTCTTGCGTTCAAATCACCCCCTATCGCAAAGAAATCGAACTTTTCACACAAAGTATGGACTGTTTCCAAGTCTTCAATGAGATCCCTACCCGAATATCCGTGTTTCACGTATATTCCAACAAATGCAAATGTGTAACCCCCCAGGAACGAGCTAAATATCATGACGTCTGCACATTTTAGACTTGGAAGACAGTGTCTTTGAATTTTGAGATGTTCCTTGAAAGCCATAGCTACTCCAAGGATTCCATCTGGGTCGTCATCCCATATCTGGGTCATGACTTTATATTTCCCTAAGTGAACTTTGTGTTTACTTTTCAGTCTTGTTTCTGAAATGAACAAGAAATCTGGTCTATGCGTGTCCACGTATTCTTGGACAGAGTTTCTTTTGAAACGTGGAGCTAGCGAACAAATGTTGACGATGGAGAGCTTAATGGAGCATATCGCGACAACAGATCTTGAAGGCAAAGTCCAGGTACGCCGCCTTTTTCTCTCTCAGATTAGTGAGTTTTTTGTATTGTGAAATGAATGAATCCACTTTGCGGACGAGAGTGACAAGTCACACCCGAAGAATTGTTTGCAGTCATTGGACATGATAGTATTTCTGTCTGTTTGCTGCTGTAAGTCAGTATTTACTTTTGGTTGCCGTACAGGCTGAGTTGCAGCTGGCTTGGCTGAGCCCCTAGCTATACTAGCGAATGAGACACCATTTTGAATGGTGTTTTTTGGGAGCGTATAGGTGTAGCATGCCACCTTGTCCCATTTTAAGAAGTCAAACAGACTTTTATGGTCGTCTATAGATTTAGGATGTAACGATGTTCGTGTAGAACTGTTGACGGTTACATCAGATTTTGGAGCATCAAGCTGATTTTTCTCACATGCTCGATGGTTTCTCTCCCTAAAAGGCTTAAGATGAAGCCTATAGCACACTACTGGTGGAACCCTCTGTTTCTTAGGGGCAGCAATGTTAGTCGGTTTTCCTTAGCTCCGATAGCTATTCTACGCACTGGTGGTGCAACTTCAGATTTCGTGATACTTGCTGAAGCTTTTGAGGCCGGAGCCTGAAGCTGCGGGAAACTCCTTTCACTCACGTTTACCGAACGTTTTGAGGTTGGCTTCGGAGTTGGAGACACAATTGGCCTTTTCCGACCAACCTCCTCCCGGACCACTTCCATTGACTCTTCCTGATCGGACTCACTGTCACAATCCGTCAGAGCGTCTCCTTCTGTAGTGGTACACCCATCTACAGCTAGATCTTCTGCTGGGACTCGCAATTGGAGTTTACAACTTGCTATGAGGTCTAGCAAGAACCCCTCCTTAATATTTCCCCCAAATTTCTGGCAAAACCTCTTTAGGTTTTTCTTAGCTTTCCGTGTGAAAGCAGCCTTTGCCGCGGTAAGCTCCCCCTCCGCTTCTGAGTCACCCATTCCCGCTATTTCCAAGCCAGAGCTTGGATGCGGGGTTAAATTAAAGGGACCCCTTCCAGACAATTTGATTAATATATAACGATATTTTAATTAACAGTTAATGTTCAGGAACTTGCCGGCGTCGGCAAGAAATTAGGGTTTAGGCCTCGGTTCACCCACTGTCCTATTATTTAAACTAATTATAAAATCGAGAAAGGGACCGCTTCAAGGCAGCTTAATTGACACTTAATGATATACTAATTAATGAATAATTATGTTCAGCAATCTGCCGGCCTCGGCACAAAATTAAGGGCTTAGGCCTCGGTTCGCCCACTGTCCTAATAATATTAAAACTAATTATGACACTATAATAAACGAATGAATGAATGGATATTATCAGCTCCTTGCCAGCCTCAGCAAGAATTTAAGGGCTTAGGCCTCGGTTTGACCACTGATAATAATTTCCTAGCTAAATAATATCACTTTTCTAGCTAAAACACTTTCCTAGCTAACACAACCTGTCACTCCGACGGTTGAAACCTATCTCTCTGGCTTTGAGGGCTTTCTCGCTGGACGTTATAAGTGTTGTATCCGTTGAATCATCGCTGAAATCGCCGGACGATTCGTCATCGATTGCATGCTCTGGCATCTGTTGTTTCCCTGCGTCAATTCGCCTCTTCTTCGTTTTCTTCTTTGGGGAAGTCCCCTGCCCTCCCACTGGCGCCATCGGTTCGTTGGTGTTCACCTAAAACGAGAACGACACAACCAAATTATTATTGAGTTATAACAAAAGCACTGTCACAATCTGCTGTTCAATGCTTATTTTAATCAATTTTTGAAGTTATTGGTGAATCAATTTATCCATTTTCACTTAGAACTTATAAGTGATTTATACCCCTGCTAGCTAACTAAGCGAAGACTCTTGGGTGCGGAAGTTCTGATCAATTTGTCGAATACCTCGAAAGTGAATTTTACAAAGAAAGGTGGAAAGAGCTCAAGCTGGTTTCAAACACGCGTCCCTGCCACTTCTCGTCAGGCGCCAACTCACAGGCCGGGACGCATCGATTGGCACTACCAGCTGGGTGAATGTCGTCTGGTTATAATTACGTTTTATCATTTTCGCTCTCAGCTTGAACTTGTCCTATGTTCCAATTTGCCTTTGGTAAGCTTTTATCAATTTTAATGTTTTCACTTTCACTAAAACTCCGGCTTATTGTTGCTGTTTTCTAAAAATAAAATTTTCTCTGGATCGAGATTCCACGAACCGACGCTGTTCTGCTCCCGGAATCTCGTTCAGAAAGTGTGATGAATTTCCAAGAGTCACGTGGAGTGACCCCTGCAATTTCAAACACTACCGCTAAGCACTACGAGAAATTTGCGCACACTAAGAGTCAATGAGTTCCGCGAAAATCGGTTTTTATGACTGTACGTTTCAAAACACACGTAAATTTATTTATTAGTTCACACTGCATAATTTTAAAAAGATCGGGACTTCCCGCACAACTATGTTGGGTCAATTCCTCGAACTGTGCATTCCACACATTCGAAAATTAATTGTTAATTCGAATAACGTTTCGTAGAATCGGGACTACCCCCAAAACTATGTTGAGTCACCACACACACACGTAAATGTATTGTTAAATCCGTAACGGACACGTAACGATATTAACTTTCACGTTTAGTGAACTGGTAGATTCCCCCAAAACTGTGGCTGGTCGTTTCCTGGTATTGTACCGTTGCACACACACACTGACAAATACACTTTCTGATTAACCACGGATACGAACCACTCTCTTTCGGAGACACGTTGAATCTATCTATGTATGTATGCATCCATGTATGTCTGTATGTATGTGTGTATGAGCGTATGCGTACGCATGTATGTATGTATATATGTACGTATGTATACTTGTATGTACGTACGAGAGATAGGTTTCAACCGTCGGAGTGACAGGTTGTGTTAGCTAGGAAAGTGTTTTAGCTAGAAAAGTGATATTATTTAGCTAGGAAATTATTATCAGTGGTCAAACCGAGGCCTGAGCCCTTAAATTCTTGCTGAGGCTGGCAAGGAGCTGATAATATCCATTCATTCATTCGTTTATTATAGTTTCATAATTAGTTTTAATATTATTAAGACAGTGGGCGAACCGAGGCCTAAGCCCTTAATTTCCTGCCGAGGCCGGAAGGTTGCTGAACATAATTATCCAATAATTAGTATATCATTAAGTGTCAATTAAGCTTTTCTCGATTTTATAATTAGTTTAAATAATAGGACAGTGGGTGAACCGAGGCCTAAACCCTAATTTCTTGCCGAGGCCGGCAAGTTGCTGAACATTAACTGTTAATTAAAATTTCGTTACATATTAATCAAATTGTCTGGAAGGGGTCCCTTTAATTTAACCCCGCATCCAAGCTCTGTCTTGGAAATAGCGGGAATGGGTGACTCAGAAGCGGAGAGGGAGCTATCCGCGGCAAAGGCTGCTTTCACACGGAAAGCTAAGAAAAACCTAAAGAGGTTTTGCCAAAAATTTGGGGTAATATCAAGGAGGAGTTCTTGCTAGATCTCATAGCAAGTTGCAAACTCCAATTGCAAGTCCCAGCAGAAGATCTAGCTGTAGATGAGTGTAGCACTACAGAAGGAGACGCTCTGACGAATTGTGACAGTGAGTCCGATCAGGAAGAGTCAATGGATGTGGTCCGGGAGGAGGTTGGTCGGAAAAGGACAATTGTGTCTCCAACTCCGGAGCCAACCTCAAAATGCTCGGTAAACGTGAGCGAAAGGAGTTTCCCGCAGCTTCAGGCTGCGGTTTCAAAAGCTTCAGCTATCACTAAATCTGAAGTCGCACCACCAGGGTGTAGAATAGCTATCGGAGCTAAGAGAAACCCAACTAACATTGCTGCCCCTAAGAAACAGAGGGTTCCACCAATAGTGTGCTATAGGCTTAATCTTAAGCCTTTCAGGGAGAGAATCCATCGAGCATGTGAGAAAAATCAGCTTGATGCTCCAAAATTTGATGTAACCGTCAACAGTTCTACACGAACATCGTTACATCCTAAACCTATAGATGACCATAAAAGTCTGTTTGACTTCTTAAAATGGGACAAGGTGGCATGCTACACCTATACGCTCCCAACTGAGAAAAAACTGACCCTGTTGCTAAAGGGTGTACACACTTCCTACGAAGACAATGATGTCAAGGAAGAACTCCAAGCCATCCTAGGGGTGGATATTTTGGGAGCCAAAAGGTCCTCAACACTAACGTCAAGGAAAGAAAAGAAAACTCTTTCGTCCTTCCTTATTCAATTCAAGCCTGACTTCGAAGTTAAAAGGGCTATGAATGTTAAAACGCTCCTACACCAAAGGTGCATTGGGAGCGTTTGACAAAATCAAACACATCGCAGTGTTTTAACTGCCAAAGATTTGGACATGTTGCCTCAAACTGTGGGATGGAGTCCCGGGCGTCAAGTGCGACAAACACCACCAATCAAAAGACTGCGCAATTGAAAAGCTAGAGGGAAAAGATGCAATCTTCTGTGTTGATTGCAATAGTTAGGGTCACCCCGCGAGTTTCAGGGGATGTCCCAAGGCCAAGGAGGCTGAGGAGAGGAGACGGAATCTCCAAAAGAAGAAGGAAGAAAGGAGGGACTTCGTCACTTCTTCCTTAAAAAACACCATTCAAAATGGTGTCTCATTCGCTAGTATAGCAAGGGGTGCAGCCAAGCCAGCTGCAACCCAGCCTGTGCGGCAAGCTAAAGCGAATAATAGTCAACAGTAGCAAAAAGACAGAAATTCTGTCATGAATAACGACTGCAATCAATTCTGTGGGTGTGACTTGTTCACTCTCATCCGCAAAGTGGACTCATTCATTCCACAATATAAAAAACTCACTAACCTGAGTGAGAAAAAGGCGGCGTACTTAGACTTCGCCTTCAAAATCTGTTGTCGCGATGAGCTCCATTAAGCTCTCCATCGTCAACATTTGTTCGCTAACTCCACGTTTCAAAAGGAACTCTGTTCAAGAATACTTGGACATGCATAGACCAGATTTCTTGTTCATTTCAGAAACAAGACTGAAAAGTAAACACAAATTTCACTTAGGGAAATATAAAGTCATAAGGGATGACGACCCAGATGGAATCCTTGGAGTAGCTATGGCCTTCAGGGAGCATCTCAAAATTCAAAGACACTGTCTTCCAAGTCTGAAGTGTGCAGACGTCATTATATTAAGCTCAGTTCTGGGAGGGTTCACCTTTGCATTTGTTGGAATATATGTTCAACACGGATATTCGGGAGGGGATCTCATTGAAGACTTGGAAACAGCCCTTACTTTGTGTGAAAAGTTTGATTTCTTTGCGATAGGGGGTGACTTCAATGCAAGACATCCTTCATGGGGAAATCACGTATCCAATGGATATGGAACGGCTCTGTTCAACTGGGTGCAAGCAAATATGGATCTCATTTTGATTGCGCCAAGCGAGCCCACCTTCCGAAGAAGCTCGTCAACTAGTGATTTTTTCATTGTGTCTACCAACCTGGTAAATATCTCCCACAGCTGGAGGAACTTCAAATGTGGAGTTTTCGACGCCGAGTCTGACCATCTTTTGGTAGAGCTGACCATAAGAGTGAAAAAGGGTGTAAAGCTGGAGGTAGCAGACCCTCAGCTCTTTATCCCATACAAGCGTATCGACTGGGAAGCAGTTAGTGCTGACTTGAGTGGAAAACTTGACGATATTTCAATCAACAGATCGAAAAATCTCACAACCACCGAAATCGAAGAGGGAATCGTTTGTTTAAATTCAACCCTTAATACGGTCATCTCAAAGATCTCCATAAAAAACTCCTCCAGGAATTACCTTTATAGAGATTGATCACAGGACATTTTGGAGCTTCATCGCAGACGTAGCACCCTCAGAAAACTACTCTCAAGAATATACCACCGCAACTTGAATGTAGTTAACTGGGAGTATCAGCGGGTTCACCTCCTTATACTCTCCCTTAATAGAGTGATCTCGAGAAGAACATCTGATTTTGCCAATGAGAGATTCGAACAGACCCTAGGAAACATCAGACCCGGTGCCTGTATGTTTCCTCAAATTAACAAAATAACTGGCCGTAAGCGCCTGCCAAGAGTTCTCACTTATAACAGTTCCATGCTCATGGATGACAAAGCCGTTGATGACTCCATCGCAAACCATTTTGCGAAAGTTCTTCAAGGGGAGAAGGCAAGTGATAACTTTGCCTTCAATTCGTTGGTAAAAAGAACAATATCAACGTTCGACAGGGACCACAAAAACTTGTGCTTGACTAGATTTTTCGACTCGAATCCGTCGGACGCTCCTATTGGCAGTACCCTGTTTGTGAGCCCTGAGAGACTCAGGATGCTCGCACTAGAGCAAAATTCCAAAAAATCGGCTGGGGCTGATGGAATTTGAAATTTCTTTATAAAAAAACTTCCCCATACTTATTTTGTTCTTCTCGCAATCCTTCTAAACAACTGCATAAACATTTGCTACTTCCCTCAGCAATGGAAATGCGCCAAAATATTTGTCATTCCGAAAGAGTCCAACAGTACTGACGTTGTCAATACTCGTCCGATATCTCTTCTGTCCAACGTAGGGAAGTTACTGGAAAGAGTGATCCTACAAGGCATCACACAGTTCTCTGAAGAAGCAGGAACTGTACCGGAAAGACAATTCGGCTTTAAAAGAGCTCATTCAACGGTAGACGCGTTGGCTGTTTTTCAAGCCAGTATAAAAAGAAATTGGCAGGCCAAAAAGGTCGTAGTAGCGTGCCTCATTGATGTAGAAAAAGCTTTTGATTCGGTTTGGATCGATGGACTTATCTACAAACTAATTCAATTTGGCTTCCCGGTGAGTGTTAAAAAATAGTAGGCAGTTTCATGAGGGGACGTACTGCCTTTGCCGTGTCTGGTGGAGCTAGTTCTGAACCCTTTGGTATCGATTCGGGGGTCCCTCAGGGGTCTATTCTAGGCCCTTTTTTCTTTAATATATTCACGTCTGATATTCCCGGTATCAGAGATGAATTTAAACCTGGAATCGAGGTGAATCTCTTTGCTGATGACTTATTGGCGTGGTCATCTGAGCACAATCTCCGCTTTGCGCGAACGAGACTCCAAAGGTACCTGGACTCGTTAACTGCGTACTACGGAAAGTGGGGGATGAGGGTTAACGCTAGGAAAAGCGAGCTGATTGTGTTCAAGGACCCACATCAAAAATATGGACGTCGAACAAAGAACATCTGTGATACCAGAGTAAAATTGAACGGGCAGGTGGTGCACTGCTCCAAACAAACGAAGTATCTGGGGGTGATTTTCGATACAAAAAACAGTTCAGTTCAGTGCTCACGTAGATTCTGCATGGAAGAAAGCCATTTATGCATACCATCTTCTAATGCCTCTTTTCAGGAAACAGTCAACGACCAGCAAGCGGGTCAAGATTATTGCTTACAAAGCTCTAATCAGGCCCGTACTTCTGTACGCAGTGCTGATATGGCAGGCAGCACCAAAATGCAAATGGGGCAAGATAGGATTATTGGAACGTAAAATCCTTCGGGCTTCCACTGGAGTGTTCAAAAGGGAGGACGGACGGTCCTACCCCAACCAATATCTATACCAGGAGGCAGATGTGGAGCCGATTCACCGCTACGCCAAGAGGTTGACCGAACGAGCTGCAAAGCGTATGGCGGAGCACGAGACCGCCACTATTAGTAACGCGGCAGATAGTCGAGCGATGGAGGCAGCCAACGGATAGATTAAGAAATTAATTTTAATAATAGTTATAAGTAAAATATTGTATTAAAAATTTAATAAAAAAAAAATTAAAACAAAAATTTTATTAATAATTATTGTATATAAATTAAGATTTAAATTAAATAAATATAAAACGACCAAAAACAACAGAGGTCACATTTAGGGTGTAAATGTTAGTAATAATAATTTTCTTTTTTGCTATATAAGTAATAATTTTTAATATTAAACAAATGTTAGTATAGAGTTTTGGGCACAGCCATTAGGCAAAGCCCGTAGGCTAAGTATTAGGTTAAGAAAATATTGTAAATAATGATTGTATATAGTATGAAAAAAATCACCCAATAAAAAAATTCTAAATTCTAAAAAAAAAAATTTATGTACGTATACATGTGTGTATGTATGTGCGCACTTATGTATATATGTCTGTATGTATAAATACAGTACGTATGTATGGCTTTTTATATGTATGCTTGTATGACTTTATGTATGTATGCATTTTTGCACATATGTGTATATGTGGGCATGAATGCATGTATGTATGTGTTTATACATGTATGTATGTGCCTTTGTATGTATGTATGTATTTATGCATGCATGTAAGTTTGTATGTATGCATATACGTATGTATCTAAGTATGTTTGTTTGTATGTATGTTTGTATGTATGCATGTGTGTATGGACGTATGTTTGTCTGTATCCATGAATGCATGTGTATGTGCATGAATGTTTGTATGTATGCATGCATGAACGTACATATGTATACAAGAATGTATGTATGAATGTATGTATGCTTGTGTACATGTATGTATGGATGTATGTATGTATGTATGTATGTATGTATGTATGTATGTATGTATGTATGTGTGTATATGTACATGTATGCATGTATGCATGTATGTATGTATGTATGCTTGTATGTGTGCATGTATGTATGTGGGTATGCATATATGTATGTATATATGTGCAAATGTATGTACCTATGCTTGAATGTATGTCAGTAATTATGTATGTATGTATGTATGCACGTATCTAAGGTTGTATGTATGTGTGTATGTATGTGTGTGTGCATGTTTGTGCATATGTATGTTTGCATGTCTGTATATATCGATGTATGTATGTACGTACGGATGTATGTATGTATGTATATATGTATGTATGTAGCTATGTATGTTTGAATGAATGTATGTCTGTGTGTATGCATGTATGTATGTCTGAATGTCTGTATGTATTTTTGTATGTATGTATGTATGTATGTATGTAGTTATGTATGTATGTTTGTATGTATGTATGTATGAATGTATGTATGAATACTTGTGAGTATGTATGTATGTATGAATGTACGTTTGTATGTATGAATGTATGGATGTATGTCTGTGTGTATGTATGTATATATGTATGTAGGTACGTCTGTGTGTCTGTATGAACGAATGATTGTATGCATGCATGTAGGCATGTATGCATGTAGGTAGGAATATATATTATTTAATATGTATGTATTTATGTATGTATGTGTGGATGTCTGTATGTATGTATGTATTTTTGTTTGTATGTATCTATGTATGTATGTATGTGTGTATATATACATGCATCGATGCATGTATGTATGTATGTATGTATGTATGGATTTAGGTATTTAGGTATGTATGTATGCATGCATGTATGTTTATATGTAGATAAGCTTGCATGTAGGTATGTATGTAAGTATGTATGTATGTAAATATGTATTTATGTTATAGGTTTGCATGTATATGCGTATGTATGTATGTATGTAGGTATGTGAGTATGTGTTTGTGTATGTGTTTTGTATGTTTATGTCTATGTATGTCGGTATGTATGTATATATGTACCCATGAAAGCATGTATGTATCTTCACATGTATGTATGGAATTATGTATGTTTCTATGTATGTTTGTATGCATATATGTATGTATATATGTAGGTATGTATGTATGTTTGTATGTATGTTGTTTCAACCACGGCTGCCTTTGTATTTTCTTACGTAGCGATGGACCGAAATAGCCTTCCCGCCTTGTTCATTTATCCCATTTTTACCTTTTCTTACCAACTGTCATTTCCTTTTTCACTTTCTTTTCCCACCATATTTATTCTAATATCCACTCTAAATAGTTGGTACACAATCCAATATGTTTGAATTTCTTATAATTCAAATATCCGGGATTCTACCAACAATAATCCTTTTATTAAATTACCCGCGCTGATGTCAGCAGTCGTACCTGAATGTTAAGATTGCGAATGGCGATAGGGATGATTGATCTTGGTTATAGATTAACAAACAAAAAAACCTGTCCGTAGCATACTGAATTTGCTATAGCCTGTGGACCCCCGGATTCTGAGTTCAAATCCATCCTGGGTGTGAAGCTTGTAACATTTTTATCGGTTGATTTTTTTTCAGAGCAATCGACATTTTCCTCGAATTTCTCTGAGGAAGTTGACCTTAACCCAGGGGTTGAAAGGTTAGCATCCGTGAACCGGCGGGATGAGGTACCGGTGACGACAGCGGGTTGGCAATGATGCGTGGATTTTTTTTGGGTGGTCGAGGAGTTTTGTTCGGTAAGGTTAACAGAGTTGGTCGACAAGTTGGGGGTGTTACATAAAGAGTTCTGAAAATTGTTATTCTAAATTTATAAGTGAATTTATGCGACTTTATTAACGTTGTGGTACCCCACGGCTCAGTGCTTTCAATTTATATTTCACACGTTGTTTTACGGAGAAACGATTGATCGTGCGCCGGGAGAAATTAGTGAAATTATTGAAATCGGTTTTGGGTAGGAATCGTTACAAAAAAAAAATTACATTTTTGTTCGTTAAGGGCAAGACTTAAGCAAGTGAATGTTCAAACAAAAATTCCAAACGTGCGCAGTTTTTTTTGAATAAAGCTTAAAAAAATATTCTGTACATTTTATTGGAAGAACATCTCTGTGCCCAAGAGTACGATTTGAAAAATTGTGTGAAAGTGAAATATGAATTCGTTGCTTCCATTAGAAGCAAATTAAACATTTGGTGAAGTGCTACCACCGTTTGTTAATCGACCAAAAAACAAAACAGCAAAAATTGAGCTTAGCCCGTATTTCATTATTTAAATATTCCAATGGAAGCAATGTTTCCCGCTCCGACTCGCTCGTTGAAAATAAGTAAACTTAGATAAAAGCATAAAGTGCTGAGATGTGATAGTGATAAAAAAATATTTTTCTATAGGATGTTAAAAAAAAAGAAAAAAAATTCCCTGTTTGCAAGTGACTAAATGCCTTAAAGAGAGCGAGAGTTTTGAGATATGCTTAAAGTGAAAATCCAGCGAAAATATACTCGGTACGATTAAACAATTATTTTGAATTGCACTCATGAACGAGGAATAGTTGGTAATAGTATTCGACGGGAAAATATTGAAAACATCATTAGAGCAAACAGTAAAATCCAGGCGAGTCGAACGTCCAGCAACTTATAATTTTAATTTAATATAGCATGCCTGTGAACCGTACCCGATCGGGCTAGGTGGTATTTTTTTTTACAATTTATGAATTTTCTTATTTTGTTTATTTTTAAGCACACTCAATTTTTTTACGGTTTTTCTGTTCATTTATTTTTTTTTGTATTTCTTTACTTACTTTTCCTTACTTACCTTTCTTTACTGACTTTACTTTTCTTATTTTTTGTATCCTATTATATTTCGAAAAAAAAAAAATGAAGTTGAACTCAAATGAAACTGAATTTCATTTCTTGAGTCATTCCTCCTCCGCGGCCTCTCCCTTTTCCCCAATGTGTTAGTTATATGCTTTTAGTTTGGATTTAGGTGGCCCAGCACGGGCAGTGATCTTCCCCACAGAACCCCCACCGACTGAGCGCAGCCGGCCTCAGAGAGCCACCTAGGGGACTCAAAGATTGCTGCCACAAAAATGTCTGCGACTGCGGCCGCCGTGGTTCGTAAAAATGTATATACGTATGTATGTATGTAGGTATGTATGTATGTATGTATGTATGTATATACGTATGTATGTATGTATGTTTCTATGTATGTATTTTCGCATGTGTATATGTATGTATGTGTTAGCGTATGCATGTATGTCTGTATGTATGAGGGCATGCATTTATGCATGTTTTGATGCATGCTTGTATGCAGATATGTATGCATGTATGTGTGCATGTATGAATGTTTGTACGTATGTATGTATGTATTCATGTAGGTAGGTGTGTATTTATATATAGGTATGTATGTAAGTATGTATGTATGATTGCAGGTATGTATGTAAATGTGTGCGTTTGTATGTATGTATGCATGCATGCGTGTATGTATGTATGTATGTATGTTCGTATGTATGTATGTACGTCAATATGTATGTATGTATGTATGTATTTATGTAGGTATGTGTATATGTATGCATATATGTATGTAGGTATGTATGAATATATATGTATGTATGTAAGTATGTTCGTATGTATGCATGAATGAGTGTCCGTTTGTATGTATGTATGTATGTATGTACGTATGTTTGTATATATGTATGTTTGTATGTATGTATGTATGTATGTATGTCTGTATGTATGTATGAATGTTTGAAGAATGCATGTATGTATGTATGTATGTATGTATGTGTGTATGTATGTTTGTATGTATGTGGGTATGTATGTTTGTATGTATGTATAAATTGTGACGTGTTCAGGTTACGCGTACTGTAGTCGGCGTTAACAAACGTATTTTGTATTTTAGGGTTCCACTTTGATGTTAATGTAACCCCTAAATATTTTATGTGGTCTACTACTTTTAAGTCAATGTTGTTTATTTTAATTTTAATGTTGTTGTTGTTTTTACATTTCTTTGGTCTAACGTGTTTGTTTAGTTTTCTGAAGAGTATAGCATAGCATTTGTCCTTGTTAATACTTAGTTTCCATTTGGATCAATAATTTTCAGTTTCTTCCATGAAGTTGTTGGTTCTGTTCACAAGTGTGACAGTTGAAAGGCCTGTGGTGTAGATAAGTGTATCATCCGCGTAGAGTATTGTCTTTACTCTCTTGTATGGGTCTTGGGGAAAGTCTGATAGGAATATATTGAACAGTAGAGGTCCTAATATTGAGCCCTGTGGGACTCCAGCCCTGATTTCATTGCTTTGTGACATATAATTATTGAATTTAACTTTAATGTTTCTGTTTTTTAGGTAGGATACTATAAGTTTTTGTAGTCTTATGGGAAAGTGTAGAGCAGACATTTTGTGTAGGAGGCCTTCGATCCAGACTGTGTCGAAGGCTTTTTGCAGGTCAAGTGTGCAGGCGAGTGTAGTTGATTTATTGCGAAAACCTTGATTCACATCTTCGGCCAGTGTCATTAGTGCATGGCTTGTAGATTTCTGTTTGATGAATCCGTATTGGTTTGTTTTTAGTATTTGAAGCTCGTCACATATTGAAATAATTTTGTCCTTGATGACATACTCAAGAATTTTGCTATCACATGGTAATAAAGAGATTGGTCTGTACGAGCTTGGGTATGCGGCTGGTATTGTTGTTTTTGGTATTGGGATGACAATGGCTTGCTTCCATGCACATGGAAAATATGAGATGTTTATGCAGTTATTTATGATTCTAGTTAGAATAGTCGAATAAATTTGAGGGAGTTTCTTGATGACTTTATTTGATATTCCATTATTACCAAACGATGTTTTTGGTTTTAATTTCCTTATTATGCCAGGAGATGTGGGTTGCTTGAAGCTAGTGTTTCCACTCTTGCTTCATTTATATTTTCTGGGGCTATTTGTGCCCAGATTCAATACTCAGCGTGTTTGGTGTTCTGTCTATTCAGTAATTTGTCGTAGTGGTTTGTAAGTCTGTCTGGTTTGGCTTGTCGAGAATCTTAGGATATCCAAGGTAGTATTGTCGTGATTGTCAATTTTGTCAAAGAGCTTAAGAGCTTTGTCCCGTAAGTATTTGTCAATTGTCTCGAGTCGCAGTTCGTTGTGAATGTCCACATTTCTTACATACCATGGATATCCGAAGATTCTTCTAAGAGCAAGGTTCTGGCACGACTGAAGTGCTTTTTTGTTTGTATTCGTCGTCTGACAGAAAGCAGTACTGCCGTAGAGTAGCGTCGGTCGTATTATTTGTTTATATATGAGGAGCCTGTTTTTAATATTTAAGTTTTTAGACTTGATTAGGGGGAGTAGGGATGTGAGGATGCCAGTAACTAGTCTCCGTTTTGTTTGTATGTGTTCCGTCCAGGAAAGTCTGCTGTCAAGCGTTAGTCCAAGGTATTTAGCAGTCTTTTTCCATTTAATGTCTTCGTCTTGTATTGTTAAGAGTGGTGGTCTTTGGTGTGGGCGTCGTGTTATGAATATGTTTTGTGTTTTGTCTGTGTTGATTCTTATCTTCCATTTGCGAAAGTATCTTAAAAGCATGTTGGTGGACTGTTGCAGTTTTAAAGTGATGACTTCTGCTTGTCTGGATGTATAATATATACAAGTATCGTCGGCATAGAGAGAGAGTTTGACATTCGTGGGTAATTGTGGAAGATCTGCCGTGTAAATGTTATAGAGTATAGGTGACAGTGGCGATCCTTGTGGAACTCCAGCTTCTATTGGCCTCAGATTGGAGAGGTGGTTGTCAATTCTGACGCGAAATGTTCTGCCTCGGAGGAAAGAGCCTATCATTTGAATGATAGGGAGGGGTATAAGGAGTTCATGCATTTTGAATATTAGTCCCGCATGCCAGACTTTGTCGAATGCCTTTGCCACGTCAAACATAACAAGGCCGGTGGATTTCCTTCTATTGAGGCCATTTTGAATGTGTTGTACTAGCTTGGATAGCTGGAGTTCTGTGGAGTGTTGGGGCATAAAGCCAAATTGTTCCTCAGGGATAATTTTGTTCTGCAGAACGACTTCTGACAATCTTTGAAGTATTGCCTTTTCCACAATTTTACCAAGGGAAGATAAAAGACTAATAGGTCGCCAGTTCTGGGGGAAAGTGAGGTTTTTATGTGGTTTCGGAAGAACTGTGACGATTGCTGTTTTCCATGCCTTTGGAAACCTTCGCAAGTGGAAGATAGAGTTTGTTATGTCCGTCAGTTTCTGTATGTAATTGTCGGGGAGTTGCTGTAAGGTCATGTTTGTAAGGGTGTCGTAGCCGGGTGATTTTCTAATATTTAATGTCCGTACAAGATGTTTAATTTCGTCAAAGTCTGCTGGTCGTATACCATCCTCCGGAGGGACTTGCGTTCTTAATATTCTCGCGCTTCCCCGTAATATTTCCTCGTTATCGTCAATGTCCTCCTCCGAGGAAGAGTTCTCGCGAAATTGGATCTCAAGCGTGTCTGCAAAAGCCTCAGCCTTGCCAACCTTTTCGAACATCATGCCGTTGGGACCATGGATAGGAGGGATTAAGGTCTTGTTTTTAGTGCGGAAATATTTGGTCACTCTCCAGAATCTGTCCTCGCCCGGTTCGAAGCTTTGCAAAAAATTCTCCCACTGTTCGTTGCGAAAAGTGTTGATCTGATCACGAATGGTGTTTGTGAGCCGGTTGGTTAGCCTTCTAAAGCTAGGATCACCTGTGTTCCTAGCTCGTCTCCGAGCTTGATTCCTCCTCCGTATCTGTCTTTTAATTTGCTGAGGGAGTTCATAGGGATTGTTTTCCCTTGCCGGAGTTGTGATTGTGTTGTCCTCTTTAGCCTGGATAATTTTCTTAGTAATTTCTTCAATTACTTTTTCTAGGTTGCTGGCCGTATCAGGTGTTTGTGTCAAGTTTTCATTGGCCAGTGCGTCTTTGAAGGCTTTCCAATTAGTTTTCCTTTTTAGTTTTAGAGGAACATCTATATGGATGTCCTCTATTAAAAGGAGTACCGGCTTGTGATCAGACGACAGCTCGTCGAGGACGTTCAACTTGATGTTATGGTTGAATGCGAAAGATATCGCGATATCTAAAGCGTAGCTGTTTCTCGGGCCAAAATGTGTGGGCTCGTCGGGGATATGCAGGCTTCCATTAGTTTCTGTGATAAATCGATTGAGCTCAATCCCAGCTTGATTGCTTCTCACAGCTCCCCAACTGCGGTGATATGCATTCATATCTCCTGCGATTAGAATTGGACCATCGAATTCTAGTAGAGCGCGAAGGTCTTGGGAGATATTTTGCAGCAGCGGTGGTTTGTACACAGACGCCAGAACAAATTCGAATGAAGTCGTTTGCACTTTAATAACTGTAGCTTCGAAGGAATGAAGGTTGGGGGTTTTTATCACGTGATGATTCACACCTCTCTTCACAAGAATGGCTGTTCCTCCGCCCCTACCAGTCATCCTGTCATTACGATACAGAATGTAGTTGGGGAACCGGAGTTGATTCCCTGGCTTCAGAAATGTTTCTTGGAGAAGCAGAATATCTAATTTATGATCCAGCATAAATTGATTCAGCTCTCCAGTCTTCGGAAGCAGGGAGTTTGCATTCCATGTAAGAAGAGAGATGTGATTCATGTTACGCATTATTGGGGTTTAGTTGGAGAGAGGGTTTGGGAGAAGATTCCTTGAACCATCTGCGCCATCATATTTTGCATCATGCTTGTAAATTGTGCTTGCATTGAAGCAAAGAGTTGTTCCATGGGAAGATGATGGGGACTATTCGAAGGAGTTTGAGGTTTGGGAGATGTTTGTTGTGTGGTAGGTTTGGTTTGGGTTTTCGCTGCAGCTATTTGTGCGAACGTCTTTTTCATATTGTTCGGGTTCTTTGGACAGCCACCGTAGCTAGCCGGGTGCTCTCCATTGCAGTTCACACACTTGGGCTTATCTTCTTGCAACTTTTTGCAGGCTGAAAAGTGGTGGAGTTGATCGCATTTAACGCACCGGGGTTGTGCGTGACAGTTTCCTGCAGAATGACCAAACTGTTGACAGTTATGGCATTGGGCTTGTCCGTTTCTAGGTCGTTGTGCCTCGACCTTGCAGACAAGATTGCAGATGTCGTGCACGTTATATATTTCCGTTTCTGTCCTCGGGAGGAGGACTTTGACGAGTTTAGAGGGGCCATAGGAAAGTTTTAGGTAGAAAACCTCAATTGGGTGGAAGCCTTGGGCCTCCAGGTCTTCTTTGATCTCCTCGACTGAGAGACCGTGTAGGCCTCTAATAATTATATTGAGGTTTTTCTCCTCCGGAAGATAGTACGTGTGGTATTGTACCTTACGTTCGGTAAATAGTTTGGTAGTTTGTCGGTGGTCCGTTGTTGTCTTCGGTATAATTTGGATTCCGAGGTATACTCGTTTCGCTGACTCGAAATTTATCCCTAGTCGTCTCATTTCTTTTGCGAGGCTCGTCCATTTTTCGGGCTCTCGCAGTATGATCGGTACCGTGCGTGGAGTCTTGTCTGTTGGTTCTGTCGTTTCTGCGGGGGTTGAGCTGGTGGGCTTGGGTTTGGAAGTCTGGGATTTCGGGGAATTTGCGGTCGACAAGTGCGACAAAGTAGCTGTAGGTTTTGGAGGCGGGAGTGCTGGGAACTCTTCGTCCCCTTCCATCTCCTGAGAAACCGGTTCTTCTTCTTCTTCCACAATCTCTTCTTCTTCTATTGCTTCTTCTTCTATTTCTTCCTCAGAAGAGGCAGTTTTAATGGAGGAGGACGAAGAGGTCTCCATCCGCCGTTTTTTCTTATTTGATTTTTTCTTGTTTTTTTTCTTTTTGTTATTTTTGTTTTTGAGCTGTTCGAGCTCCCTCATAAGTTCGTCATTTCGTCGTCGCTGACTTGCCAATTCAGCAACTACCTTTTGGAGTTGCTGAATTAGCAAATCTATACGTCGGTCTTTCTCTGATTCTTCCATACTCAGTCGGACCAGAAATCTCCTCTAAAATATTTATTTTGTTTCGAATGTAAAAATTTATTGTCGGGTCTGTTCGTAGATTGTCGTACGTACACCAAAAAACAAGCTGAGTACTCACCGTAGCCGGAACAGTATCCAATGTCTTTGTTTATTTCCTTAATATATTTTTTTTTTTTTTATTTTTTTTTTAATTTTTTTTTTTTTTTTTGTCACTAGCTTCTTCCACAATCCACTGTTTTGTGTTTTTTGTTTTTTTTTTTTTTTAAATCACTTTTTTTTTTTTTTTGTTATATTTAGTTAATTTTTTTTTTTTTATATTTAGTTAATTTATTTGAAATATGTGTGGGTCACTTTATTATTTAATTCATTTTCTAATTCATTTTCTGCACCAATTATTAATAGTTTATGACCCACTTTAATGTTTTTAATTAAAATTTCGGTAAATTTTTTTTTTTTTTTTTTTTTTCACTTCCGTTGCATCAAGTGCTCGTACGCACACACGCACCTGTATACACAAGCGCGAGTAATACGGCTGAAAAATTTGCGGGGGTTACGAAAACACTGGTCTACTTAACACTTTCCTTATTATGGCATTGATGTCTGCTTTTGTAACAAATTCTTTGTATTCGGCAGTTTCATGTGTTGATTCTCCGTCGGATGTGAATGTGCTGTTGAAGTGTATAAGGGGCTCATGTGTGGTAGTGAGCTCTTGAAATTCTCTCACGATATGTATGTCTTCATTACTATATGTGCTTCTTGCTGCTTCTGAGTCATTGTGGACTTTAGCAAAGTACCTCGCACACACTTCTGCACTTTCCGTTTCATTTGTAGTTGTATCGAGTATTGGTATTGCTTTTCTTGTCCATTCACCTGACAGTGCCTTGATATCTTTAAAGAATGTTTGCCCCTTATGTATGTTGTTGACTCTCTCTAGGAATCTTTGTCTGTATTGTGTTTTCAGTCTGTAGTCAATCCCGTCGTTGAGTTTATTGATGTGTGCTTTTAGACTTGGATTTCTTTTTCCGGTTTGGAAGTATTGTCTTCTCAGTTGTTTCTTTTTCCGGATCGACTCCAAGGTTTCGTTGTCTGGTATTATAAGGCTGTTTCTATTTATTTGGTAGGATGGAATGTGTTCATTAATAGCTTTAGATAGAATGTCATTTGTCTTTTGCAGGCAATTATCTATTTCTGTGGTGGTTAGGTTTTTGTCAGCTGGAGGTGAATTTCCCGCCAGTTCCTGTTTAATTTGTCTATTAAAGCCAGCCCAGTTGGCTCTCTTATAATCAAGGATGTATGTAGGAGGTTTATAGTGTAATTCACCTGGCTTTACTATGATTTCCACTCCCTTGTGGTCAGATTCAAAGTCATGACATTTCAGATATGGTTGCAGTATCATGTGTGGAGTGATCATTAATTTACTAATGAGAAAGAGGTCTATGTACGAGTAGGATTGAGTACCTTCCCGACTGGGAGTTTCAGACGTAAATTGTTTAATTTCATAAAGTTGCTTAGCGCTGGGGAGCCATCCCTTTAGTTGATCACCATTTCTATTATTTGCATAGTTTCTCCATTGTGTGTGTCTTGCGTTGAAGTCACCTCCAATGACTACGCCTATATTCCTTCTCATGCTGTCTAGGATCCTATCCAGTTCGTTACACTGTATTTCGTTGTGTTTGATATATATAGATGCTATAGCTAGCCATCCTATACCAACTTGTATTTCTATTACAGTTAAGTCAGTTTTCTGTAGGTCCCTTATTTCTTTCCGCTTGTAGACTAGGTTATTCCTGACGAGTATAGCTGTTCCTTTCCCGGGCTGATCATTTCGTATCAGGTCATAGTTTCGGAAGAAGACTTTATGTTGTTTTTTTTTAGTCTAGTTTCCTGGAGGAGTATCGCATCAGGTCTGTGGCTTTTCAGGAAGACGTCTAGGTTATGTCTTTTTCTATGGGCAACGATAGAATTTACGTTTAGGGTGATTATTTTAAATTTCTGATCCATTTAATTCGAGGCTAAGTGTAAAGTCTGTAAGTAATTTCCTCTTTTCTTTAATATCTTGTAATTTTTTGTAGTTTTCAATGAATGTTCTTATTTTTGCTATGTGTGAATCGTAGTCCGTTCCAAAACATTCTCTACTAGCTTCATTGAGGAAATTTTTTAGGGTGTTTGAGTTATTTTTGTGGGTTTCCCTTGATGTAGGGAGGGATGCTCTTAGAGCGTCAGAAAAAGAAAGTGTTTGTGTGACCATTTTGCTCACATTTTTGTTGTTAGAGTGTTCAGTTCTAGTTTGGACTTTGTTTCTTTGTCTCATGCTAAGTATTTCTTGCCACGTGGAGCACCCCCTAAAGCTAGCTGAGTGTCCTTTTTCTCTGCACAGTACACATCCAAGCTCGGTTGTGTCGGAGTTACTTGTAATTGTACATTTGTCTTTCTCGTGTGTGTCGAAACATTTCACACATCTCGTTTCCATAGCACAGTTAGCAGCTACGTGGCCAATTCTTTGGCAATTGTAGCATTGTATAGCCCCTCGGCCCCCTAACTTCTCAATTCTAACTCTTTGGTTAAACAAAAACCTTAATTTCAGGAGTTCACCTAATTTGGCATTTGGAGTCATTTTAATGATGAAATAGTTTAGGTCTGGTTTATTTTTAAGGAGCAGTGGTACAATCTTCTCCACTTCTTTGAAGCCTTTCACATATAGCTCATTTAAAATTTCTTCTGGGGTATACCCTTTACACAAATTTTTAATGATTAGGTTATCACTTTTTTCTGACTTCGGGGTGTAGGTGAAATAATTAACATGAAATGTTTTTAAAATGTTTACTATTTCGTTTCTAGAGTCCTGATCGCAATTTATTACGCATCTGTTTTTATTGTATCCTTGACTGATTGTAAAGGAATTTATATTTACTCTATTTTTAATTATTTCACCTCTTAAGGCTTTAATATTGACATTATAGACTATAATGGGTGGTGAACTTACATTACTTTTCTGTTTTGCAATAGTATTAGTTTCTCGCTGTCTATGTAACTTGATGCCATTTTCGATCTCTGCTGTTTCTTCCATTGCTGTTTGATTATTCGGCCCATATTGTGTTGAGCATCCTTCACGCTGTTGCGGCTCCTCACGCTTGGCCCTGTGTTTGGGTCTGACCTCCGTCCATTGCCCATGGCTTTCATAATTCGCTGTGTTGGGGGCGTCCATATTATTTAGGTCACCGCAATCGCTCTCCAGTGTAACTTCGATCCCGAAGTCGGACTCAGCCATGTAGCTCCCTTCACTTTTGCTATGTGCTCTGCTTTTGCTTTTCTTCACTTTCCGTCTTTTCCTTTCGTCATCACTTCTGCCTTTCTCGTCTATAAGAGCACTATTATTAAATATTAAATTTTTATTGTCTTCTTTAATTTTTTTATTCTCTTCGAATAGTCTTACTAGTTCGTCATTCATTCGTATGCACTCCGCACTTAGGATTTCTTTCTCTTTTATGTCGCTAATATTTTTTTCACTGTACACGTTTAATTTGTCCTTAAGTCTTTGATTCTCTGCTATGAGATCACTATTAATTCTCACTAACTCATTTCCGTCCATTTTGTCACTAGGGCTTTTTACATCAAGGTGCGCCACTTTAACACAACACTTTTCGTCTTTTAGCACTTCACTATTGGGTAACGCTACCAAGTCATTCTACTCATAGACCCAAACCCCAGGCCACTCTACTCCTAGACTCAAATCACCAAGTCACCCTACTGTGTCCTTGCTTAGTTCAAGCACCAACGCGTCACTTTACTCAATTTTGTTTTGGCTACGGAACCAAGTCGTTCAAAAGGGAGCTCAACACACCAGGCCTCTTTTACTCTTTGCTTCGGAGGTCTGCACTCGCCGACGTCCGGACATCAACCTCGAATGCGTAAGCACGTCGCGCGCATTAAGTACAACAGATCCCGGTGCAAGCGACTCAACGCGTACACGCGAGAACAATCCGCATGGAAGGTTCTGGGTTTCAAGTTCAAGTTTCAATAATTTATTGGGTGATTTTATGTGTTATGTACAATTATTTACAATAAGTCTTAACCTATCACTTAACCAACGGGTTTTGCCTAATGGCTGTACTCAGAATTCAGCACTAACTAGAATTTAATTGTTCTTCGACTTAAGCTGTTATATATTAAATTTCTTCTTAATTTCTACACTTACACCCTAAGTGTGGCCTTGAATATTCCTTATTTTAGCTTGACGTAACAAAATATATATATATTCTAATTCCTTATACTCTATAATGATTTTGTTTTTTTTTTTATTTTTAAATTCCTTATATACTACTTATTGCTAACTGTTGGCTGCTTCCATCGCTCGATTGTCTGCCGCATTGCTGATCGTGGTGGTCTCATGCTCCACCATTCGTTTCGCCGCTCGCTCGATCAACCTCTTGGCGTAGAGGTTGATTGGTTCCAAGGCTGCATCCCGGTACAGTTGTCGGTTGGGGTAGGGCCGTCCGTCCTCCCGTTTATAAAACCCAGTGCAAGCTCGAAGGATTCTGCGTTCCAGTAACCCTATCTTGCTCCATTTGTATGTCGCTGTAGCCTGCCAGATCAGCACCGCATATAATAGTATGGGCCTGATCAGTGATTTGTACGCGAGTAGCTTCACCCGCTTGCTAGCTGATGACTGTTTCCTGAAAAGAGGTAAAAGGAGATGGTATGCGTATCTTGTTTTCTTCAATACTGCGTCTACGTGGGCACTAAAGTTGTTGTTCCTATCAAAAATTACCCCCAAATACTTGGTTTGCTTCGAACAGTGCACCACCTGTCCGTTTAGCTTTATTCTTGTGTCACAGATACTCCTTGTGCGACGTCCAAATTTTTGATGTGGGTCCTTGAAAACAATCAGCTCGCTTTTCTTGGCGTTAACCCTCATCCCCCACTTTCCATAGTATGATGTTAACGAGTCCAGGTACCTTTGGAGTCTCAACCTTGCAAAGCGGAGATTGTACTCAGAAGACCACACCAGTAAGTCGTCAGCAAAGAGATTCACCTCGATTCCAGGTTTAAATTCATCCCTGATCCCTGGAATATCAGAAGTAAATATATTGAAGAGAGTGGGTCCAAGAATGGACCCCTGTGGGACCCGCGAATTAATGAAAAAGGGTTCAGAGCTAGCTCCACCAGACACCGCAAAGGCAGTTCGTCCCCTCATGAAGCTGCAAACAATTTTAATAATATTCACCGGAAAGTCCAGTTGGATAAGTTTGTAGATAAGTCCGGCGATCCAAACTGAATCAAAGGCTTTCTCTACGTCGATGAGACACGCTGCAACAATCTTTTTTTCCTGCCAGTTCCGTTGTATACTAGCTTGGAAAACCGCCAATGCGTCTATCGTTGAGTGACCTCTTTTGAAGCCAAATTGTCTTTCCGGCACAGTTCGTGCCCCTTCAGAGAACTGTGTGATTTTTTGGAGGATGATTCTCTCAAGCAACTTTCCCACATTAGACAAGAGAGATATTGGACGAGTGTCGACTACGTAAATTTTATCAAGCCCAGCCGATTTTTTGGAATTTTGCTCAAGTGCAAGCATGCTGAGACTTTCAGGGCTCACAAACAGGGTGCTGCCAATAGGTGCGTCGGAGGGATTCGAATCTGAAAATCTAGTCAAGCACAGGTTCTTGTGGTCTTTGTCGAACGTTGATATTGTTCTCTTTACTAATGAATTTAAAGCAGAGTCCTCACTTGCTTTCTCCTCTTGAAGAACAGTCGCAAAGTGGTTTGCGATGGAGTCAGCAACGGCCTTTTCATCCATGAGCATGGATCCGTTATAAGTGAGGACTCCTGGCAGGCGCTTCCGACCAGTTATTTTATTAATTTGGGGGAACATACAGGCACCTGGTTGAATGTTTGCTAAGGTCTGTTCGAATCTCTCATTGGCAAATTCAGATGTTCTTCTCAAAATCATTCTATTAAGGGACAATATTAAAAGGTGTACCCGCTGATACTCCCAGTTAACTATATTCAGGCTGCGATGGTATATCCTTGAAAGCAGTTTCCTGAGGGTGCTACGTCTACGATGTAGCTTCAGGATGTCTTCCGGTAAGTCTCTATAAAGATAATTTCTGGAGGAATTTTTTATGGATATATTTGAAATGACCGTAGCAAGGGTCGAGTTCAAACAAGCAATGCCTTCTTCAATCTCTGTGGGTGAGAGGTTTCTCGATCTGTTGATCGAGATTCCTTCAATCCTTCTACTCAGGTCAGCATTAACTGCTTCCCAGTCTATGCGCTTGTATGGGATAAAGAGCTGTGGGGCTGCTGCTTCCAGCTTTACACCCTTTTTAACTCTTAAAGCGAGTTCGACCAAAAGATGGTCAGATTCAGCATCAAGGGCTCTACATTCAAAATTCCTCCAGCTGTGAGAGATATTCACCAAATTAGCAGACACAATGAAGAAATCGATCGTTGACGAGCTTCTTCGGAAAGTGGGCTCGTTTGGTGCAATCAATATGAGATCCATATTGGCTTGCACCCAATTGAACAGAGCCGTTCCATATCCATTAGATACGGTATTGCCCCAGGAAGGATGTCTTGCGTTCAAATCACCCCCTATCGCAAAGAAATCGAACTTTTCACACAAAGTATGGACTGTTTCCAAGTCTTCAATGAGATCCCTACCCGAATATCCGTGTTTCACGTATATTCCAACAAATGCAAATGTGTAACACCCCAGGAACGAGCTAAATATCATGACGTCTGCACATTTTAGACTTGGAAGACAGTGTCTTTGAATTTTGAGATGTTCCCCGAAGGCCATAGCTACTCCAAGGATTCCATCTGGGTCGTCATCCCTTATGACTTTATATTTCCCTAAGTGAACTTTGTGTTTACTTTTCAGTCTTGTTTCTGAGATGAACAAGAAATCTGGTCGATGCGTGTCCAAGTATTCTTGGACAGAGTTTCTTTTAAAATGTGGAGCTAGCGAACAAATGTTGACGATGGAGAGTTTAATGGAGCTCATCGCGACAACAGATCTTGAAGGCGAAGTCTAAGTACGCCGCCTTTTTCTCACTCAGATTAGTGAGTTTTTTGTATTGTGGAATGAATGAATCCACTTTGCGGATGAGAGTGAACAAGTCACACCCGAAGAATTGTTTGCAGTCATTGGACATGATAGTATTTCTGTCTTTTTGCTGCTGTAAGTCAGTATTTACTTTTGGTTGCCGTACAGGCTGAGTTGCAGCTGGCTTGGATGAACCCCTAGCTATAGTAGCGAATGAGACACCACTTTGAATGGTGTTTTTTAAGGAAGAAGTGACGAAGTCCCTCCTTTCTTCCTTCTTCTTTTGGAGATTCCGTCTCCTCTCCTCAGCCTCCTTGGCCTTGGGACATCCCCTGAAACTCGCGGGGTGGCCCTTACTATTGCAATTCACACAGAAGATTGCATCTTTTCCCTCTAGCTTTTCAATTGGGCAGTCTTTTGATTGGTGGTGTTTGTCGCACTTGACGCACCGGGACTCCATCCCACAGTTCAAGGCAACATGTCCAAATCTTTGGCAGTTAAAACACTGCGATGTGTTTGATTTTGTCAAACGCTCCCAATACACCTTTTGGTGTAGGAGCGTTTTAACATTCATAGCCCTTTTAACGTCGAAGTCAGGCTTGAATTGAATAAGGAAGGACGAAAGAGTTTTCTTTTCTTTCCTTGACGTTACTGTTGAGAACCTTTTGGCTCCCAAAATATCCTCCCTGGCTTCTATCCTATGGCTTGGAGTTCTTCCTTGACATCATTGTCTTCGTAGGAAGTGTGTACACCCTTTAGCAACAGGGTCAGCTTTTTCTCAGTTGGGAGCGTATAGGTGTAGCATGCCACCTTGTCCCATTTTAAGAAGTCAAAAAGACTTTTATGGTCATCTATAGTTTTAGGATGTAACGATGTTCGTGTAGAACTGTTGACGGTTACATCAAATTTTGGAGCATCAAGCTGATTTTTCTCACATGCTCGATGGATTCTCTCCCTAAAAGGCTTAAGATTAAGCCTATAGCACACTATTGGTAGAACCCTCTGTTTCTTAGGGGCAGCAATGTTAGTTGGGTTTCCCTTAGCTCCGATAGCTATTCTATGCCCTGGTGGTGCGACTTCAGATTTAGTGATAGCTGAAGCTTTTGAGACCGCAGCCTGAAGCTGCGGGAAACTCCTTTCACTCGCGATAACCGAGCGTTTTGAGGTTGGCTCCGGAGTTGGAGACACAATTGGCTTTTTCGTACCACCCTCCTCCCGGACCACTTTCATTGACTCTTACTGATCAGACTCACTGTCATAATCCGTCAGAGCGTCTCCTTCTGTAGTGGTACACCCATCTACAGCTAGATCTTCTGCTGGGACTTGCAATTGGAGTTTGCAACTTGCTATGAGGTCTAGCAAGAACTCCTCTTTTATATTTCCCCCAAATTTCTGGCAAAACCTCTTTAGGTTTTTCTTAGCTTTCCGCGTGAAAGCAGCCTTTGCCGCGGTAAGCTCCCCCTCCGCTTCTAAGTCACCCATTCCCGCTATTTCCAAGACAGAGCGTGGATGCGGGGTTAAATTAAAGGGACCCCTTCCAGACAATTTGATTAATATGTAACGAAATTTTAATTAACAGTTAATGTTCAGCAACTTGCCGGCCTCGGCAAGAAATTAAGGGTTTAGGCCTCGGTTCACCCACTGTCCTATTATTTAAACTAATTATAAAATCGAGAAAGGGACCGCTTCAAGGCAGCTTAATTGACACTTAATGATATACTAATTAATGGATAATTATGTTCAGCAACCTGCCGGCCTCGGCAGGAAATTAAGGGCTTAGGCCTCGGTTCGCCCACTGTCCTAATAATATTAAAACTAATTATGAAACTATAATAAACGAATGAATGGATATTATCAGCTCCTTGCCAGCCTCAGCAAGAATTTAAGGGCTTAGGCCTCAGTTTGACCACTGATAATAATTTTCTAGCTAAATAATATCACTTTTCTAGCTAAAACACATTCCTAGCTAACACAACCTGTCACTCCGACGATTGAAACCTATCTCCGGAAGGTTCTGGGATGGTTGGTAGTTGTTTAAAAGCGACTACGGCGAGCGACGACGCATTGGACACTCGGCATTTAACTGCCAACTGAAATACCGCTGCGTCAAATGCAGCCAATCCCATGGTCCAGGCAACTGCACTAAAACTCCCGAAGACCCTTCACTATGCGCAAACTGTGGGTCTGACTCCCACGTCGCGAGCTATAGAAACTGCCTGGCCTTCAAACAATACCGCGAGAATACCCGTAAACAGACGGGAAAAACCCAAACCACCTACACCCCTCAACACAATCACCCACCTTCTGTCGCCGCACCCCCCGTCTCTGAATCAATTTCATTTGCCCAAGTCACAAGGCAAAACTTACCTGAGCAACACACGACCCAGAAGCTTGGTTTCCTGGAAACCGAGGTGGATACCCTTTTCGGGTGTAACATGGCCACACTTGCCTCAAAAATGAGAGAATTTATGCCCAGATATCGGCATTGCGCAGACATTTATGAAAAGCGCCTTATGCTTATGCAATTTGATTGCAGCTTCGATGGGGCTTAAATTCATTCAATTGAACGTCAATTCAATTGCAACGAAAGCCAGACGCCATGAACTCCAGTCGTTCCTCAGCGAACACAATCCCGATGTCGTTTTTGTCTCCGAGACCAAGCTAAACGCATGGCACAACCCAACATTCCACCACTTCAAGCTACTACGAACCGACCGAGAAGCTCCCACCAAAAGAGGCGGCACCGCAATCTTAATACGATGCTCGTACAAGAGCACGCAGCTCTTCCCCGAGATCACCTTCAACTCAATTGAAACCACCTTTGCCTCCTTCGAAACAAAACATTCAATTTTCTTCTGTACCTCCATCTACTGCCCTAAACAATGCCTCTCAGAAGATGATCTCAACGCTGTCGCCACCTATATGAAAAACCAAACAAACCCACACGGCAAAAAAATCTATACCATTATCGGCGGCGATCTAAATGCTAAACATCCACTTTTCTTAGACAGTAGTCTAAATAGCAACGGCACGACACTTGTAAATTGGCAAGACAAGTGGTCAAGTCCACTCCAACTGAAAATCTTAAGTTCTGCTCTCCCTACCTACCATAGAGGAAACCATCATTCGTATCTAGACCTATTTCTCACTAGCACCGATCTCCCGATAGTCTTCAACACCAACACCGCCCCATACTTGCTCACTGTACCCGGCACTAGCGACCACGACGGTATCATTCTCCACACTCTACTGACAGAATCCCCCATTAAAGTCACCCCCCCCCCCCCTTGTATCCCTGACTACCATAATGTTGATTGAAAAGCAACTAACCGCTCACTCTCGTCCAGACTTTCACAAATCTCACTCCCTACAAATAAGTATGTCACAAACACTGCTATTGACACAACAGTCACTGAGTACACGCAATTAATTCAAGAATGCATCGAAGCATATGTACCAATGCGTAAACTGGGCTACCACAACTTGATATCACTTCCGACTGAAGTAATAAGTGACATAAACCGCAAAAAACACCTTCGGCGACTACAGTTCCGCCACAGATACCATCCCGACTACCAATACCTCCGCAAAGAAATCAATGAGCTCACCAGTAAAATAAGAGCCACAATCCATCGAATATACAACGAGCACCTAGAAGCTAAATTCTCCAGCAATAACACCTCCAACATCTTTCAAGAACTCCGTAAGTCTTGCCCCGGATTAGGCAAACAAAGGAGAAATGCTTCACAACTCCTTCCACAATACCTGACACCATTCGAAAGAGCTAACCTTCTCGCGACCCATTTCCAAGAAGCACACATTTCCTCCCAGCACCTCAACGACCCCTTGACGAGTCAGATCGTCCAAAACTCAATCCACCAAATCACCCGCAATGCTACACATGAACCCTTCCCAAACGGGTCACCCAACTTCCTCATACCACTCAAAGCTCCTCAAAAACCCCTAATCGAAATAGACGACCTACATTTTACGACTCCTCACCAGATAAAATCCATCATCTTATCCCTTCCCAGCAAAAAAAGCACAAGGAGACGACCGCATCCCGATCATTTTCCTTAAAAAATGCCACCAAACTCTTGCTCCATTCCTCTCTAACCTATTCAACCATTGCATTTTAAATGCCCATTTCCCGCTTGCTTGGAAAGTCTCAATTATCTCGCCTATCCCAAAGAAAGGCGAAAACCCACTCCTCCCCAATAGCTACCGACCAATCTCTCTGCTGTCCTCTACAGGCAAAATCTTCGAGGTCGTAATAAAAGACCTCATTGAGCACCATACTACCCAAAACGACATCATCCCTGACTTCCAATTCGCCAACAGACGAATGCATTCCGTCGAACACCCACTTCTTATCTTCAAGACCCATTTGGCTAACCACACCAACCATAACATTCCCACAGCTGCCTGTTTTCTCGATATCCGAAAAGCCTTTGATACCGTCTGGCACCACGGGTTGATACACAAATTGTCCCATATATTCAACTTTCACCCACACCTATGTAGGCTACTTCTCAACTTCCTCTCAAAACGAACTGCCAAGGTGAAACTCCCCGAATCTATGTCCAGCACATTTCACTTAAGTGCAGGAATCCCACAAGGCTCAGTTCTATCTGCTATACTATTCTGTCTCTACACTGCCGACATTCCCGTACCACCCAGCCCGATCAGGATTCTTCAATATGCAGACGACGTCATGCTTTTCGCTAGTACCCGAAATTTTAGATTCCTCAAAATTCAGTTTAACAAATATATCAACCTGCTTGATGATTACCTTATCAAATGGAAGCTCATTCTCAACCCTATGAAATGCGAATCTATCATTGTTCATAGATTCACGCGGACCAGAACTGGGTTAAGACAAAATATCAACAATTTCAAACTTGATATCAAAGGCTCCCCTATTCCCCTGAAAACGCACGTCACTTATCTTGGAATCGAAATTGACGAGAAACTCTCCCCCATTCGCCGAGTTACCCGCAACATACGAAAAGCCACAAACGCCTTTCACGCACTTCTCCCCCTCATGCACTTTAGCAAAAACTTTCCCGCGAAAATCAAATTGTTATGCTACATAACACTTATTCGCCCATTACTAACCTGCGGCTTCGTCTTCTGGTGCGACCTGTCGTGCACCCAAATGGAGTTTCTACGAAACCGAGAGCGACATTTCCTTCGTCACTGTACGAAAACTTTCAAAATACCGGGTTCGAGACATACGGTGAGCAACCAACATCTCTACGACAAAGCTCAAATAACCCGTGTCGATTTCTTCATGACACACCAGCTACTCAAATTGCTGTCGAAAACCCTTAACCACAACAACACACTAATTCAAAGCTGCAATAATCCTGACATTAGCTATACCATTTCGGTCGCACCAAGACCAAACCTTTTCCCACAATACATCGCCAAACTCCACAGTGAAAACCGTGTATTCGACAGCACAGGTAAAATCATACTGTTCAATAGATCCAAAAAGGAGCAGTCTATCTATTCAAACGCTCAGTTCATAAAATCAGCCACAACATACCATCAAAATAACATCCCCCCCCTGAAAAAAGAAAAAATTCCAACCCACTATTAAATTTAGTCACTAATTCCGCCATCGAAACAAAACCACACCCAGCAATAAAACTTTAATTTACTTCTATTCTTTGTCCTCTCCCTAACCCCACCCATCCCACCATATCATTTCTCCCCTTCTACCCAACCCATCCTCTATTATTACTTGATTCTTTATGTTTGTGTTTTTGTTTTTTGCTATCATTTCAGGAAATTCGGAGGTCTCTACAGCCGATGAAAATCAGCTTTAAGATTAAAATTACTTGCAAAACATGTAAGAAATATAAAATGTATCTATAAAAATTGTTATTAAAAAGAAATAAACCTATGATAAAGCTTAGGCTAGCTAGGTTAAGCATAGTATTTAAGTTAATTTAAAATTTTATTGTATATATCATATATGTAGAAAATAAAATGTAATGTAATGTAACGACAAGCAGTTGTGAATGAAAACGCGACAGTGCGCACAAGAAAAGTGCAGAGAAATAATTAGATTTGAAAAGTGTTGGAAAAGTTTCATTCATTAAGCTTAAAGTTCAATTGCGTTAAATAAGTGCTTAATTAATTTAAAAGTGGACTCATTAAACAATGATAAGTGAATTCAATAAAATAATTATAAATCGTAGAGTAAACTTAGAATAAAACTTTTATAATTAATTTTAAATAATTCGCGAGTGTTTTATTTTCACTATTGGCAATATTTGCGAGTAGCAAACAGGTCGCGCACCTGGTACACCATGTACGTATGTATTTATGAGGATATGTATGTATGTATGTATGTTCCATTGTATATAGGAATGTTTGTATGTCTGTACGTATATGTGTTTGTATGTACGTATATATGTATGAAGGTATGTATGTATGTATGTATATATGTGTGCATGTATGTATGCATGTATGCATGTATGTATGTATGTATGTATGAACGTATGTATGTATGTATGTATGTATGTATGTATGTATGTATGTATGTATGTATGAATGTATATAGGTATGTATGTATGTATGTTTTTATGGAGGCATGTATATATGTATGCATGTTTGAATATAATTCTGGATGTATGTATGTATGAATATATGTTTGTGGGTATGGATATATGTATATTTGTATGTATGTGTTTCTCTCTGTCTGTCTGTATGTATGTAAGTATGTGGGTACGTTTATGTGTCTATATGAACGAATGTATGAGTTAATTTAAATGAAGGAAACGGTTCCTTAGAAAAAACAAAGTTTATTCTTCGATAGCTGATTACAGACTGAACTAAAAATGTGTCAATTCATTTTCCTAAATTCCTATTTTCTATCCTATTTCCTATTATCCTATTTTCTATTATCCTATTTTCACATGCATTCTCGTGTGACCAGGTAAAGTTCGTCTTAGCTTGCATCACGTTGCAGATGTGTGGAATTCCGCAGATACGGCTGTCTGGTGACTCATGTTGTGTTTTCCCGTGTGCCCGGGTAAATTTGTGTTAATTTGCATCACGTTGCAAATGTATGGAATTTTGCTGATGCGGCCGTCTGGTGACTCATACTGTATTTTCCCGTGTGACCAGGTAAAGTCGTGTTAACTCTTCCCCCTTCAGATACGGTTGCCCCAACCGGTGCTATTACTGATGGTTGTTAACTTTGTTGCATTGGGCGGTCGTGCTTCGCAGGAGTCGTGGAATGCATGTGCTATTACTTATATCGAATAAATTTGGAAGTTTACATATTGGTAGGCTGTTAATTTCTTTACATTGATCTTTAATGGCGTATATGTTTTCATCATTTGTTAAGATATTATTATATTTCAAAAACGTTTACATAATTAAATTGCTTTACAGGTTTTATTAGCAATTTTTGAAATGATTCGCTTCTTGTAAGTGGAATATTTACAATTTATAAGATAGAAGAACCATTGGTAATGATTTTAATCTCTGAAAAATCTAAAGCTTCTTCAATTGTTTTTGAGCATATCTTGAATTTGGTTTGCAGTTTTGGTTATCTTATTGATTCTATCATTATATAGCTGGTTTATTATCACTTGTTTGTTGTTATTGTCTAGTAAGTTATTCATTTTTGCCTTGTTGGTAATGAAATCCTCATGGTCTGGATTTCCTGCTAAATATTTCCAAGCTGTCCTCAAAAAAAAATTAAAAGATCTTTTGGTCCTGCGAGGCTTCAGGTTTTCGATGAGATTCTCAATTTGATCAATCTCGAACCTTAGGTAGCGGGAGTTGGGGTTAGATCCAAAGTGGGACAGATTCAAAATTGATTGTATATTTGCCAGAAACTGCCTGTATTGGTCCATGTCAATAATGTGGAAAAATTGCCATTATGAATTTTTGCGTATCCGGAGTGGAGTGACACAATTTGCGAATTGGAGAAGTCAAGAATTTGTACTCTTGCAAAAGCGGTACCGGCAACGAACCTAAAACAAGAACCTAGGTTTTAATTTTGTCTTTGTGAATTGTTTTGCCTGATTCAGTAATAATTGTTGTGTTTTTGTTTTCCTTAACAATCTCCGGCTTGTAGCGGGAGGAGAGTTTAGAACCCCTTCGTTTATTTTGCTTCACATAGACAACATCTCCTGGGTTATAGTCCTTGGGTGGTTTCCTAAATTTGTTGTGCTGCTTAATATCTTTCTCCTGCTTCAATTTGAGCTTTTCAGTATTCGCGAGTCGTAATGCGTCTGGATCAACTGGGTCGTTGTTTGTTGTTCTCCCTAGGAAGATCTCAGAAGGTTTCTTTCGTGTTGTGGAGTGGATAGTATTGTTGTACTCCAAAACAGCCTTCTCGAGGAGCTCCTGAAAGGACGAATTTGGCTGCTCCTTCTTAAGACACCTCATAATCTCTGCAAGGGTCGAGTGGAAGCGTTCCACTTGACCGTTAGCCTCGCTTTTATACGCAGGTGTCTTATATGTCTTGATTTGGAGTTCGTCTTCCATCATAGAGGTAAGGGAGATGGATCTTAGTGCTCCTTCGTTGTCTATTACGACACTTTCAGGGATACAAAACAGGAAGAGGATATCACGCAGTGGTTGCTTCATGTCTTCAACCGATTTTGAGGGGATTATTTTGGCTACCGCGTATTTTGAAAATTTATCGACTGCGGTCAGTACATGTTTCTTCTCTGTTAGGAAGAGGTCTACATGGAGAATGTGGCCTGAATACCGTGGGATAGGAGTCGGGTTTAGGAGGACTTTTGGAGGATGTCGGTCGTACTTACTTTCCTTGCACGTGGTACACCGATTTACAATGGCTTTGACTTTCGCGGACATCTTAGGGAAGTAAAAATTCTCCAGAATCTGAAGCCGGTTTTCTTCACTATTACGATGGGCTCTTTTATGAATTTTGATGATCTTTTCCTCCTGTTCTACTTCACTTGTTATGTCCTCAACTACTTTTTGTGTATATCTGATTCTATAGTTGGCGAAGTGAATTGGATAGACCTCTTGAACCTTCCCCATTATCTGTTCGCTTGTTGAAATTCCATTGATAATGTTCGGGTTCAGATATCTTTTGAATATGTTTATGATAGATTCTGCACTGTAGTGTGGTTTGATAAATATGTGTCTTGTGTAATTATCGAAAGGTGTTATTATTTGGTAACTATCTTCTTCTCCTATCTGTAGAATTATTTGGTTTCGGAAGACGTTAACCGGTATTTCAACAGTAGGAATTAAATTTTGTGACGAGCTTTCATCGCTATGCTGGGTGACAGTCATAGAATTTAGTGTTGATACTATGGGGGGTCTGGAAAGGGAGTCGGCGACCATGTTGGTCTTACCCGGTTTATATTTTAGCTCGTAATTATATTCCTCTAATATGGCCTTCCACCGTTTCATCTTGCTATTATTGTTTTTATTACTGAGAGCATATGTGAGAGGTTGGTGGTCCGTGAATATTTTCACTTTCTTTGCACCGTAGAGGTAGCTTCTCAAAGAATTTAAGGACCATATAATTGCCAACATCTCCTTCTCGTTTGTAGCGTAGTGCTCTTCAGTTTTTGAAAGAGTTCTCGAAAGAAATGTTATCGGCTTGCCGCCTTGTGATAGTACTGCTCCAATAGCATAACTCGAGGCATCAGTTGTCAGCTCAAAATCCTTGTTGAAGTCTGGGTATGCTAGAACAATCTCTTGGGACATTAAGGATCGCTTGAGTTTGTCGAAGGCATCCAAGGCGGCCCTGTTCATATGAATGATTTTGTTCTTCGACTGTAATTTGGACGCACGTCCATCATCCCCCCTTAAGAGGGATGTCAGGGGTTTCGCTAGCTTTGCATAATCGCGGATAAAGCGGCGATAGTACCCAGACATACCGAGAAAGGAGCGAAGGTCCTTGAGGGATCTAGGGGCTGGAAAGTTAGCGATCGCTTCGACTTTTTTCTTGTTGGTTTTTATGCCTTCTCTACTGACGACATAGCCCAAAAACTCAATCTCTTGCTGCAGGAATTCACATTTATCAAGTTGAATTTTCATGTGGGCAGAATCTAGAGTTTTAAAAATTTTCTCTAGATTCTGAAGATGTTCGCTTTCGGTTTTCCCGAATATAATTATGTCGTCTATGTAGACGTAGCAACTTTTTCCTATCTCGTCCCTTAAGATGTCATCTAACGCTCTTTGAAAAATGGCTGGGGCATTCTTGAGTCCAAAGGGCAGACGAGTGAATTCGAACTTGCCATTGTTGATGGAAAAGGCCGTTTTTTCTACATCTGATTCTCGTAGCGGGATTTGATGAAACCCACTTTTGAGATCAATGATCGAGAACCATTTATTTTTCCCTAGATTGGCGAGAACTTCGTTAATTTCCGGAATAGGGTACCTGTCAGGAATGGTGACTGAGTTTAGCTTTCGGTAGTCAATTACCAACCGATACTTTTTTTCACCAGATGCATCTTCCTTCTTAGGTACTATCCAAACCGGGGAGTTGTATGGGGAGCGCGATGGTCTAATTACTCCGTCCCTGAGCAGTTTTCCGACTTGTTTTTCGACTTCTGCCCTTAATGCCATAGGATAGGGATAAGACCTTGAGTATACCGGGTCTTCAGTTGTGGTGCCAATTGTCCCCTTTACTTTGGTGGTGAAAGTCAGTTTCTCGTCTGGTTCGGAAAGGAGGTTTCGATGTTGCTTAATTATTCGGTACAACTTTTCAGACTGCTCTTGATTTAAATGAGATGCTCTTATGTTGATGTTGCTAACGTTTTCGGATTTTTGTTGTTTCAGAGGAATAACGATATTAGAAAGTATCACCATGCAGTTTTCTTTAGTGTATATAACTGCATTGAGATTCTTCAATGAATCGTTTCCAATTATCCCATCGAAAGCAATTAGGGTTGGCAGGATGAAAAATTTAAGTTTTGGGGTATTGGAGCCAAACAGATTCACAAAGGCATGATGTGTAATCTCGATGCTTCCGCCAACAGAATTAGCGAGAAAATTTTTTTGGTTTGGAAGTGGACTTTTTAAATGCCGGGGTTGGATATAATTTTTATTGGAGCCGGTGTCAATTAGGAATTTCAGTACCTCTCCGCTTCCTAAAGTATATTCAAAGTAGGGGAGCGAAGAGGACCTTAAGCTAAAAAATAAATGTCCTCTAATTCTTCGGAGTGGTCGGTATTAGGATTTTCTGAACATTCAATATACTCCGTCAAGGATTCTTCGTGATTTGGGTCCTCGTTAGTTATTTTCTCTTCATACTCATCTATTGTAACTTGATTTTCTTCTGTTCCGGGATAATTTTGTGTTTCTGTATTGAATAGTCTCTGAGCCTTGTTGGGTCGATGAAATTGGCCTGATTGGTTTCGTTTGCTAGGGAAATTTTGATTTCGGGGTCTATTCACGTAGTTAATGGCTCTTGATCGGATAGTTTCGTCCACATCCATGGGTTCCGGCCGTGGTTGAGGCTTGGGAGGAACAGGGGGCGTGTAGTTGTATTGAAGCTGTCGGGCTGCAGGAGAAACGGGTTGCTGGTAGTTCCGATTAAATGCCTGAAAGGGGTAAGAATTTCGGGGATTATGGAGTAGTTCCGGGTAGAAATTATTTCTGGGGGCTGGTATTGGGCGTGGTTGCAAGGACGCAAGCATATTCCTTCTGGCAGGAACAGGAGGTGGAGCAGATCGGTATATTTTTTGGGTTGCTCCTTGCATATTGTTCGCATGTTGTGTGCGATAATCCATATTCTGCAACTTTAAGCACAAATGTAGAGCTTGAGGTAAGTCTGCAGGTTCTCGTATGCTTAAAAGTCTAGGTAAGTCTCCTTTAAGGCCTCTGACAAATGTATCAAGGGCCTTATCGCGGCATGATTGCGTCATTATATTGAGTGACTCTTGACCCAATTCCATGGATGATAATTTATTTAAGATTAAGGACAGATGATGGTATACCTCCTGGTAAAATTGGGGTATACTATTGGGACCCTGGACCAGAGTAGTCATCTGATACTCGAGGGTGCTCAGATCTCTCTTATCTGCGTAGTGCAACGTCAGACATTTTGAGATCTTCTCCCAATTTAGTGGAGTGTTGTAGGACTCGAGTGCCACATCTGCCTGTCCAACAACTTTGTTTCTTATAACGGAGAGGATTCCGTAATATTTGGGGCTTCCTCTTAGGTGTTCGTACAACTTGAGGATCCTTTCAACGCTTTTCCGCCATGAACCAAATTCGCCGGGCTCGCTGGAGAAGCACCTTAGGCTTTTCACAACGTCCGGTATTTTGTCCATTTCCGAAAGGTTAATATCTGTCCCGCAGTTTATGGGAACATCGACATCATTATTAATGTCTGAGGCAGGATTCATCATGGAATTGAACAACTGCCTCCCCTGGGCTTGAAGGGTCTCAGTCACTAACCTAGAAATTAAAAGGACCAGATCTTGATTGTTTAGCTGAATAATCTGACCTGCTGGCGATGCCGCAGGTGGCTGTGCCGCAGATGGCTGTGCTGTGGGTGGTTGTGCCGCAGGTGGCGGGATGTTATCATCCGGCATTCCACCGAGTCTGGCAGGACGAATAAGATTGCTAGGATTCGACATTACAGCTAGGAAAGAAGCTGAAGGAATTCAATTGAACAACGATAGACAACAATTTCACGCAGGGAGCAGTAATATTCCAGCCCAAATTCGAAAAACGAATACCACTGATAGTCAAAAACAATTTAAAATTAAAAAGTAAAAGCTTCTGAAAAACTTCTTCTATTTTGAAAACTATTCTCACGCTTTTGGACACAGAAAATAGAAATACTAATTGAATCGAACAAGAACTTCAAGGCTATTAAAATTTCCTGCACACCAAAGGTAAAATTTCTTCACGCAAATTTTCACTCTTGAAATATTCCACTTTTACAATAGGTTCATTTTTAAAATAAATTATTGTTATTATTATCTCTTTTTTGTTTTTTTATTATTTATTTTTTTTTTTTTTTTATTTTGTTACGTTACGTTACGGAAATGAATTTAAGTTCAATATAATTTAGTTTTATTGAGTCTTAAAGCTAATCTTACATTATCCGGAACACTGCTTCCATGGTTGGGTTCTGTGCTCTTACAAAATACCGCTAGGCGTATCCTTTTTGCTTATTCCGCTACTGGGGGCCTTCCTCGGTATATCCGCCACGTTTCTTCCTTGTCTGGTTAACAGGAACACTCACGCACGAGAAACTTCCGCTTTAACTCGAACCAACCGCTTGGTTTTCGCGTGGTATTGTGCGCGTTTTGACTTCGACTTGGTTTTTGCCGATTGAAAATTTGGTTAAAGTACCGTGGATTGATCGCCAGCCTCAGCGACCAAATTAAAGTTATAAAGGCTTTCCTTCCAAGATACTTTTAACCAACGCGACGGTAGTAGAGCCCCACGTTGGGCGCCAGTTAATTTAAATGAAGGAAACGGTTCCTTAGAAAAAACAAAGTTTATTCTTCGATAGCTGATTACAGACTGAACTAAAAATGTGTCAATTCATTTTCCTAAATTCCTATTTTCTATTATCCTATTTTCTATTATCCTATTTTCACATGCATTCTCGTGTGACCAGGTAAAGTTCGTCTTAGCTTGCATCACGTTGCAGATGTGTGGAATTCCGCAGATACGGCTGTCTGGTGACTCATGTTGTGTTTTCCCGTGTGCCCGGGTAAATTTGTGTTAATTTGCATCACGTTGCAAATGTATGGAATTTTGCTGATGCGGCCGTCTGGTGACTCATACTGTATTTTCCCGTGTGACCAGGTAAAGTCGTGTTAACTTATGTATGGCTGTGTGTAGGCATGTATGCATTTAGGTAGGAATGTATGTTGTTATATATGTAGGTATTTTAGTTTGCATGTATGTATGTATGTATGTATGTATGTAGGTATGTATGTATGTATGCATGTAGGTATGCATGTATGTATGGATGTATGTATGTATATGTGTATGTATGTACGTATGTATTTTTGTTTGTATGTATGTATGCAAGTAAAGTAAAACACTTTCAACAATTAAAATGCACATTAGAAGACCACCGCGAAATTTAAGCTGTAATGAGCAATTGCAGATGATAAGGTAAAAAATTTCCGATGGTAGTCAAAACAATATCAGATGCATGTATCAGCATCATGGCAAGATGCTAAACATGCCTTTCGTTGCATATGTAATCTCTCCCTCGTTTGAATTAAAATTCTCCTGAATTTTATCAGATTTACGCATTTTGCCGTTACTATTCTCCACATGTTTTTTTAATTTCTTATTTTGTCAAAATATAAAAAATATGACTGCCGAAATGAGAAGTGTAAAAATGAGTATGGCAGTTGAACCAGCAATACAACTTACATTTTTATGATACTTTAGTGTTTCAATGTATTCTAAATTATTGACATTTTTCAATAAAATTTTTTCGAAATCTAGCTTTTTTGTAAAATTAACAACATTTTCTTCAGTATAAAAGAATCCGTCAACGTACTTTACATGATTATTTCCAAATGTTTGATTTAAAATTCGAATAGTACAATCGTTAACCACAATTAAATAGTTTCCGTTTAGTTCTAAATTTCTATCGTCACATTGATTGAATACTATTTGTTTCTTCAAATTCTTACAAATTAATGTACTATCATCTATTTGCTTTATTTCAGATACATTAACTTCTTTCAATGAACAATTATTACTTGTTTTACAATTTTTTACAGTTTTTAATTCATTTTCGAACTGATTTTCATCGTAAAAGTAATTTGTCCCATTGATTTCTAAAATATACTGATCTTGCATTATTATTTCTAAATTATCTTCTGTGGGAATTGGTGTTATAAGTTTAGTTTGCAAATTTATATGAATCTGGGATTTTAGTTGCTAGTACTAACGTGTCCTTGTCATATTTAAGCAGTCCAACTCTCACGTTTTTTAATTTATAAAAGTCAAGTTGGGTTTCGTTGATTTCGGTCGCTGTCAGCATACTTGGGTGTATAAGCCCGTGTTTTGTTAATGCTATGTTGTCAATTATCTGGTTTAATTTTTCTTCGAGTATTCGCAATTTTATGATTTGATCTATTTTGAATTGGTTTGATATTATTTGTCTCTCATTTTCGGTTACTTGGCTATAGGTCCGGGTTATTTGATTTCGATCTGATTCAATTATATTTTTTAGGTTTGTGATAGATTCATTGAAATGAGTGTTGATTTCTATTTGTTTATTTAAGTTTTTCCGTACAATTTCATTGGTTCTGTCAACTATTTTTAAATGATTTGCTATTTCTTGCCGGTCATCATCATTCATTGTACCAAAGAGCCATCCTTGTGTTGTGCCCATAATGTTGAGTAGCCCTCGTTTTCGTCGGGAGGTTTGTTTTGGTGTTATAGCTGCTAATTTTGCTCGAATTGTTTCTAATTCTTTTCTGACTAAGGGCTCATTCCCTATTTTTAATCATAGGATCTTATTCTCTAAAGAATTGACTGTTTGTCTAATTTCTGTTGTATTAATAACGTGTAGTGTTGTTTTAGTATCCTGAACGACTTCTTTTTGTCCTAAGATTAAAATTGTGTAGCCATATTCAGTTGTGATTGGTGTTAGTGTCAGCGTTGCTTGTGACTGCGGTGGTACTAATAGAAGTGCAAGAACTGGAAACATCCATCTGGTCACCCGCAAATATTCGGGGACGTTTGATATTTATAGGATGCTCATTTTTCCTATTTTTAATTCTATATCTAGGTTCGTTTTTTTAGCGGTTACGCTTATAGTTTTTCACGGGTATTATATTTCTAGTTTCTTCATAATCTTCCCTATGCTTATTCAATTTATTTGTCACTTTTTCCTTTCGGTTTTTCGCTATATCAGCTAATATGCCAGGGTCGGCTAGCATAGCTTGATCCGGGATCATTTTGATCGTTGTGTGGTATCTGCTGTTATAACTGCTTACTGCTCGATGAACTTTTTGTACAACAGTTAGATCTAATTTGCTCATGGAAACTAATTTTTCTTGTAGTGTACTATGAAATCTGTTAATGACACTATTACCTGTGTGGGTGTTAGGAGTACTTAAGTGCAACTCTATTCCCTGTTCCCTCAGAAAATCTTGAAGATTTATAGAAGTGAACTCGGTTTTCTGCAACAAGTTTTCTGGGTTTCCCGAATTTCGAGAAATGATCTTCTAATGTGTCAACCTTCTTTGTCCAATTTCTATTTGGCAAATGATAAGCGTACACTTTTTTGTGAGTTTATCGATTAATGTCAAAAATGGTTGTTTTAAGAAGAAATAAACATCCATATGAAGAATTTGGTTGGGTTCCGTTGGAGTTTCATTAATTTTAAAGCGAGGTTTTATTGGTTTTCTTTCATATTTGGTTTCTAAGCATGTTTTAGAATTGTTGATTACTTTAGTGATTTCTTTTATTAGGCTAGGGTAGTAAATTCTGTTTTTAAGACTATGGTAAGTTTCAATTATACCATTATGAAGGCTTTCTTGGGTATGATAGAGGAATATCTGTTTCTGGGCTTCTTCTAGAGTCTTAATTTCGATTGCTCGTAGAGTGCATTTGACAAATTTGATTCTTTTTCTCGACCAAAAAGTTGTATTAGTAATTGTTGAATTATGTTAAACTGTTGGTACGATAATTCGGTGTAGATTCCTATTTTGCCCGGTACAATAAACCGTCTCAAAACACCAATCCAGTGTTCTCTGTTTCATGTTATATCGATATAAATTATTCTACGATTGTGTAGCGTTTCCATTTCCTTTTCAACATCAAATGTCAAAATAAGCTGTGTTTTCAATTTATTGACAGTAGTTTCTGCAATAGGTATGTGATCAAGTTGTTGTTGTTCTTGAAAGTGAGCTGTTGCTTCGTCTGAGATTGCGTTGATTGTTTGATTATCAGCTAAACCATTTCCAGTGCTTCCGGGGATTCTACTCAAGAAATCTGCAACTTTGTTCTGCTCGCCACCTATATGAAAAACCAAACAAACCCACACGGCAAAAAAATCTATACCATTATCGGCGGCGATCTAAATGCTAAACATCCACTTTTCTTAGACAGTAGTCTAAATAGCAACGGCACGACACTTGTAAATTGGCAAGACAAGTGGTCAAGTCCACTCCAACTGAAAATCTTAAGTTCTGCTCTCCCTACCTACCATAGAGGAAACCATCATTCGTATCTAGACCTATTTCTCACTAGCACCGATCTCCCGATAGTCTTCAACACCAACACCGCCCCATACTTGCTCACTGTACCCGGCACTAGCGACCACGACGGTATCATTCTCCACACTCTACTGACAGAATCCCCCATTAAAGTCACCCCCCCCCCCTTGTATCCCTGACTACCATAATGTTGATTGAAAAGCAACTAACCGCTCACTCTCGTCCAGACTTTCACAAATCTCACTCCCTACAAATAAGTATGTCACAAACACTGCTATTGACACAACAGTCACTGAGTACACGCAATTAATTCAAGAATGCATCGAAGCATATGTACCAATGCGTAAACTGGGCTACCACAACTTGATATCACTTCCGACTGAAGTAATAAGTGACATAAACCGCAAAAAACACCTTCGGCGACTACAGTTCCGCCACAGATACCATCCCGACTACCAATACCTCCGCAAAGAAATCAATGAGCTCACCAGTAAAATAAGAGCCACAATCCATCGAATATACAACGAGCACCTAGAAGCTAAATTCTCCAGCAATAACACCTCCAACATCTTTCAAGAACTCCGTAAGTCTTGCCCCGGATTAGGCAAACAAAGGAGAAATGCTTCACAACTCCTTCCACAATACCTGACACCATTCGAAAGAGCTAACCTTCTCGCGACCCATTTCCAAGAAGCACACATTTCCTCCCAGCACCTCAACGACCCCTTGACGAGTCAGATCGTCCAAAACTCAATCCACCAAATCACCCGCAATGCTACACATGAACCCTTCCCAAACGGGTCACCCAACTTCCTCATACCACTCAAAGCTCCTCAAAAACCCCTAATCGAAATAGACGACCTACATTTTACGACTCCTCACCAGATAAAATCCATCATCTTATCCCTTCCCAGCAAAAAAAGCACAAGGAGACGACCGCATCCCGATCATTTTCCTTAAAAAATGCCACCAAACTCTTGCTCCATTCCTCTCTAACCTATTCAACCATTGCATTTTAAATGCCCATTTCCCGCTTGCTTGGAAAGTCTCAATTATCTCGCCTATCCCAAAGAAAGGCGAAAACCCACTCCTCCCCAATAGCTACCGACCAATCTCTCTGCTGTTCTCTACAGGCAAAATCTTCGAGGTCGTAATAAAAGACCTCATTGAGCACCATACTACCCAAAACGACATCATCCCTGACTTCCAATTCGCCAACAGACGAATGCATTCCGTCGAACACCCACTTCTTATCTTCAAGACCCATTTGGCTAACCACACCAACCATAACATTCCCACAGCTGCCTGTTTTCTCGATATCCGAAAAGCCTTTGATACCGTCTGGCACCACGGGTTGATACACAAATTGTCCCATATATTCAACTTTCACCCACACCTATGTAGGCTACTTCTCAACTTCCTCTCAAAACGAACTGCCAAGGTGAAACTCCCCGAATCTATGTCCAGCACATTTCACTTAAGTGCAGGAATCCCACAAGGCTCAGTTCTATCTGCTATACTATTCTGTCTCTACACTGCCGACATTCCCGTACCACCCAGCCCGATCAGGATTCTTCAATATGCAGACGACGTCATGCTTTTCGCTAGTACCCGAAATTTTAGATTCCTCAAAATTCAGTTTAACAAATATATCAACCTGCTTGATGATTACCTTATCAAATGGAAGCTCATTCTCAACCCTATGAAATGCGAATCTATCATTGTTCATAGATTCACGCGGACCAGAACTGGGTTAAGACAAAATATCAACAATTTCAAACTTGATATCAAAGGCTCCCCTATTCCCCTGAAAACGCACGTCACTTATCTTGGAATCGAAATTGACGAGAAACTCTCCCCCATTCGCCGAGTTACCCGCAACATACGAAAAGCCACAAACGCCTTTCACGCACTTCTCCCCCTCATGCACTTTAGCAAAAACTTTCCCGCGAAAATCAAATTGTTATGCTACATAACACTTATTCGCCCATTACTAACCTGCGGCTTCGTCTTCTGGTGCGACCTGTCGTGCACCCAAATGGAGTTTCTACGAAACCGAGAGCGACATTTCCTTCGTCACTGTACGAAAACTTTCAAAATACCGGGTTCGAGACATACGGTGAGCAACCAACATCTCTACAACAAAGCTCAAATAACCCGTGTCGATTTCTTCATGACACACCAGCTACTCAAATTGCTGTCGAAAACACTTAACCACAACAACACACTAATTCAAAGCTGCAATAATCCTGACATTAGCTATACCATTTCGGTCGCACCAAGACCAAACCTTTTCCCACAATACATCGCCAAACTCCACAGTGAAAACCGTGTATTCGACAGCACAGGTAAAATCATACTGTTCAATAGATCCAAAAAGGAGCAGTCTATCTATTCAAACGCTCAGTTCATAAAATCAGCCACAACATACCATCAAAATAACATCCCCCCCCTGAAAAAAGAAAAAATTCCAACCCACTATTAAATTTAGTCACTAATTCCGCCATCGAAACAAAACCACACCCAGCAATAAAACTTTAATTTACTTCTATTCTTTGTCCTGCTGCTTCTTTGTCCTGGTATTCTATTTCTTTGTTTTAATTTTTTGTTAAATTTTTAATACAATATTTTATTTATAACTATTATTAAAATTAATTTCTTAATCTATCCGTTGGCTGCCTCCATCGCTCGACTATCTGCCGCGTTACTAATAGTGGCGGTCTCGTGCTCCGCCATACGCTTTGCAGCTCGTTCGGTCAACCTCTTGGCGTAGCGGTGAATTGGCTCCACATCTGCCTCCTGGTATAGATATTGGTTGGGGTAGGACCGTCCGTCCTCCCTTTTGAACACTCCAGTGGAAGCCCGAAGGATTTTACGTTCCAATAATCCTATCTTGCCCCATTTGCATTTTGGTGCTGCCTGCCATATCAGCACTGCGTACAGAAGTACGGGCCTGATTAGAGCTTTGTAATCAGTAATCTTGACCCGCTTGCTGGTCGTTGACTGTTTCTTGAAAAGAGGCATTAGAAGATGGTATGCATAAATGGCTTTCTTCCAAGCAGAATCTACGTGAGCACTGAACTGAACTGTTTTTTGTATCGAAAATCACCCCCAGATACTTCGTTTGTTTGGAGCAGTGCACCACCTGCCCGTTCAATTTTACTCTGGTATCACAGATGTTCTTTGTTCGACGTCCATATTTTTGATGTGGGTCCTTGAACACAATCAGCTCGCTTTTCCTAGCGTTAACCCTCATCCCCCACTTTCCGTAGTACGCAGTTAACGAGTCCAGGTACCTTTGGAGTCTCGTTCGCGCAAAGCGGAGATTGTGCTCAGATGACCACGCCAATAAGTCATCAGCAAAGAGATTCACCTCGATTCCAGGTTTAAATTCATCTCTGATACCGGGAATGTCAGACGTGAATATATTAAAGAGAAAAGGGCCTAGAATAGCCCCCTGAGGGACTCCCGAATCGACACCAAAGGGTTCGGAACTAGCTCCACCAGACACCGCAAAGGCAGTACGTCCCCTCATGAAACTGCTTACTATTTTAATAACACTCACCGGGAAGCCAAATTGAATTAGTTTGTAGATAAGTCCGTCGATCCAAACCGAATCAAAAGCTTTTTCTACATCAATGAGGCACGCTACTACGACCTTCCTGGCCTGCCGATTTCTTTTTATACTGGCTTGAAAAACAGCCAACGCGTCTGCCGTTGAATGAGCTCTTTTAAAGCCGAATTGTCTTTCCGGTACAGTTCCTGCTTCTTCAGAGAACTGTGTGATGCCTTGTAGGATCACTCTTTCCAGTAACTTCCCTACGTTGGACAGAAGAGATATCGGACGAGTATTGACAACGTCAGTACTGTTGGACTCTTTCGGAATGACAAATATTTTGGCGCATTTCCATTGCTGAGGGAAGTAGCAAATGTTTATGCAGTTGTTTAGAAGGATTGCGAGAAGAACAAAATAAGTATGGGGAAGTTTTTTTATAAAGAAATTTGAAATTCCATCAGCCCCAGCCGATTCTTTGGAATTTTGCTCTAGTGCGAGCATCCTGAGTCTCTCAGGGCTCACAAACAGGGTACTGCCAATAGGAGCGTCCGACGGATTTGAATCGGAAAATCTAGTCAAGCATAAGTTTTTGTGGTCCCTGTCGAACGTTGATATTGTTCTTTTCACCAACGAATTGAAGGCAAAGTTATCACTTGCCTTCTACTCTTGAAGAACTTTCGCAAAATGGGTCGCGATGGAGTCATCAACGGCTTTGTCATCCATGAGCATGGAACCGTTATAAGTGAGAACTCTTGGCAGGCGCTTACGGCCAGTTATTTTGTTAATTTGAGGAAACATACAGGCACCGGGTCTGATGTTTGCTAGGGTCTGTTCGAATCTCTCATTGGCAAAATCAGATGTTCTTCTCGAGATTACTCTATTAAGGGAGAGTATAAGGAGCTGAACCCGCTGATACTCCCAGTTAACTACATTCAAGTTGCGGTGGTATATTCTTGAGAGTAGTTTTCTGAGGGTGCTACGTCTGCGATGAAGCTCCAAAATGTCCTGTGGTAAATCTCTATAAAGGTAATTCCTGGAGGAGTTTTTTATGGAGATCTTTGAGATGACCGTATTAAGGGTTGAATTTAAACAAACGATTCCCTCTTCGATTTCGGTGGTTGTGAGATTTTTCGATCTGTTGATTGAAATATCGTCAAGTTTTCTACTCAAGTCAGCACTAACTGCTTCCCAGTCGATACGCTTGTATGGGATAAAGAGCTGAGGGTCTGCTACCTCCAGCTTTCACCCTTTTTCACTCTTATGGTCAGCTCTACCAAAAGATGGTCAGACTCGGTGTCGATAACTCCACATTTGAAGTTCCTCCAGCTGTGGGAGATATTTACCAGGTTGGTAGACACAATGAAAAAATCAATAGTTGATGAGCTTCTTCGGAAGGTGGGCTCGCTTGGCGCAACCAAAATGAGATCCATATTTGCTTGCACCCAGTTGAACAGAGCCGTTCCATATCCATTGGATACGTGATTTCCCCATGAAGGATGTCTTGTGTTCAAATCACCCCCTATCGCAAAGAAATCGAACTTTTCACACAAAGTAAGGGCTGTTTCCAAGTCTTCGATGAGATCCCCTCCCGAATATCCGTGTTGAACGTATATTCCAACAAATGCAAAGGTGAACCCTCCCAGAACTGAGCTTAATATAATGACGTCTGCACACTTCAGACTTGGAAGACAGTGTCTTTGAATTTTGAGATGCTCCCTGAAGGCCATAGCTACTCCAAGGATTCCATCTGGGTCGTCATCCCCTATGACTTTATATTTCCCCAAGTGAACTTTGTGTTTACTTTTCAGTCTTGTTTCTGAAATGAACAAGAAATCTGGTCTATGCATGTCCAAGTATTCTTGAACAGAGTTCCTTTTGAAACGTGGAGTTAGCGAACAAATGTTGACGATGGAGAGCTTAATGGAGCTCATCGCGACAACAGATTTTGAAGGCGAAGGCGAAGTCTAAGTACGCCGCCTTTTTCTCACTCAGGTTAGTGAGTTTTTTATATTGTGGAATGAATGAGTCCACTTTGCGGATGAGAGTGAACAAGTCACACCCACAGAATTGATTGCAGTCGTTATTCATGACAGAATTTCTGTCTTTTTGCTACTGTTGACTATTATTCGCTTTAGCTTGCCGCACAGGCTGGGTTGCAGCTGGCTTGGCTGCACCCCTTGCTATACTAGCGAATGAGACACCATTTCGAATGGTGTTTTTTAAGGAAGCAGTGACGAAGTCCCTCCGTTCCTCCATTTTCTTTTGGAGATTGCGTCTCCTCTCCTCAGCCTCCTTGGCCTTAGGAGAGCCCCTGAAACTCGCGGGGTGGCCTTTGCTGTTGCAATTTACGCAGAAAATTGCATCTTTTCCCTCTTCCTTTTCAATAGGGCAGCCTTTTGACTGGTGGTGTTTGTCACACTTGACGCAACGAGGTTCCATTCCGCAATTTGAAGCTACGTGTCCAAATCGTTGGCAATTGAAACATTGCGAGGTATTTGATTTAGTCAAACGCTCCCATTGTACCTTTTGGTGTAGGAGCGTTTTTACGTTCATGGCCGTATTGACTTCAAAGTCTGGCTTGAATTGAATAAGGAAGGAAGAAAGAGTTTTCTTTTCCTTCCTTGAGGCCACCGTTGAGAACCTTTTGGCTCCCAAAACATCCTCCCCTAGGATGGCTTGGAGTTCTTCCTTGACATCATTGTCTTCGTAGGAAATGTGTACACCCTTTAGCAACAGGGTCAGTTTTTTCTCAGTTGGGAGCGTATAGGTGTAGCATGCCACCTTGTCCCATTTTAAGAAGTCAAAGAAACTTTTATGGTCATCTATAGTTTTAGAATGTAACGATGTTCGTGTAGAACTGTTGATGGTTACATCAAATTTTGGAGCATCAAGCTGATTCTTCTCACATGCTCGATGGATTCTCTCCCTGATAGGCTTAAGATTAAGCCTATAGCACACTATTGGTGGAACCCTCTGTTTCTTAGGGGCAGCAATGTTAGTTGGGTTTCCCTTAGCTCCGATAGCTATTCTACGCCCTGGTGGTGCGACTTCAGATTTAGTAAAAGCTGAAGCTTCTGAAACCGCAGCCTGAAGCTGCGGGAAACTCCTTTCGCTCACGTTTACCGAGCGTTTTGAGGTTGGCTCCGGAGTTGGAGACACAATTGGCCTTTTCCGACCAACCTCCTCCCGGACCACATCCATTGACTCTTCCTGATCGGACTCACTGTCACAATCCGTCAGAGCACTCATCTACAGCTAGATCTTCTGCTGGGACTTGCAATTGGAGTTTGCAACTTGCTATGAGATCTAGCAAGAACTCCTCCTTTATATTACCCCCAAATTTTTGGCAAAACCTGTTTAGGTTTTTCTTAGCTTTCCGCGTGAAAACAGCTTTTGCCGCGGAAAGCTCCCCCTCCGCTTCTGAGTCACCCATTCCCGCTATTTCCAAGACAGAGCTTGGATGCGGGGTTAAATTAAAGCGACCCCTTCCAGACAATTTGATTAATATGTAACGATAATTTAATTAACAGTTAATGTTCAGCAACTTGCCGGCCACGGCAAAAAATTAAGGGTTTAGGCCTCGGTTCACCCACTGTCCTATTATTTAAACTAATTATAAAATCGAGAAAGGGACCGCTTCAAGGCAGCTTAATTGACACTTAATGATATACTAATTAATGTATAATTATGTTCAGCAACCTGCCGGCCTCGGCAGGAAATTAAGGGCTTAGCCCTCGGTTCGCCCACTGTCCTAATAATATTAAATCTAATTATGAAACTATAATAAACGAATGAATGGATATTATCAGATCCTTGCCAGCCTCAGCAAGAATTTAAGGGCTTAGGTCTCGGTTTGACCACTGATAATAATTTCCTAGCTAAATAATATCACTTTTCACTTTCCTAGCTAACACAACCTGTCACTCCGACGGTTGAAACCTATCTCCTGCACCCAACGCGTAGTTACTTGCGTCAGTATATAAAGTGAATGGCTTTGAAAATCGGGGAACTTAAGTATAGGGTGTTTTGTAATACTTAATTTCAATGTCTCGAAAGCTTCAATATATTCAGGATCTTTAACGTTTATTTTTTTTTCTTTTTTGAGGTATTTAATCATTGGCTTTGCTATTTTTGCGTAGTCCTGTACAAATTTCCTGTAAAAGCCTGTTACTCCCAAGAATCCCTTTAGTTGTTTATCTGAATGGGGAAGTGGATACTCTTGAATACACTTTATTTTGTTTGGGTTTGGTTTCATTCCCTCAGATGTCAGAACATGACCAAGAAACTCAGTATCTTTTTTCATAAATGAGCACTTGTCAAATTGAGTTTTTAAATTATGTGCTGCGAGTCTTTTGAAGATCAGCGTCAAAGAATGGATGTGCTCCTGCAAACTGATCGGAAACACCAAAATGTCGTCCAAATAAACGGGCGCGTTTTTAAGCCCAAACGGCTTCCTTAGATATTCATATAATCCACAAGGGGTAACAAAGGCTATTTTTGGAATATCATGTGAGTGGACTTTTATCTGATGGTATCCTTTCGCCAAGTCTATAGAAGAGAAGTGTTGGGCTCTTCCCAGTTTGTACAGGGTACTGTCTATGTTTGGGAGTTGGTATTTGTCGTCTACTCTTATTTCGTTGAGCTTCCTGTAAACGCAAAGACGAAATTTTTGTTGCCTCGAATTCTCGATTTTCTTTGCAACAACGACAATAGGAGAGGCGCACCTACTGTTTGATTTTCGGACGATACCCTATTATTCCATTTCCAGGACTTGTCTACGGACTTCCTCTTCGTGCTTAGGTTGAAGTCTGTACAATTTAGCATGCAAAGGTTGTTCGGTGGTGGTTTTAATTTCATGACAAATTGAATCTGTATTTCTTAATTCACCCCCCTCTATGCAAATTAAACGTTTAAATTTGTTTAATAATTTTCTTATTTCTTTTTGTTCTTCTTGATTTAGGTGACTCAAATCCACCTCTTTATCACTAGAGTTAAGTTCAAAACACTCAAAAATTTCTGTAGTTTTGTGTGAATAAATAGGTATTATGCTTTCATTGCTAAAAATAAACTGTTTATTGTCGAAATTAATTTTTTTACATATTTTACCAAAAACGTCCATACCGACCAAGATGTCGTATGGCTTGTTACCCAAATCACGAATGTACCATCTAGTAGCTCCTTTTGAACTATAATTAAATTCTATTGGTATTTTGGTGATCACTTGGTCAACTATTTCAGTGGTTACGTTATTGATTGTTTGGAGGTTCATTTTAACTTGTTTGCATAACTTAAATTTATTGCAATTAACTTGGGAGGAATTAATTATGCTCATGGTTGAACCGGTGTCAACCAAACATTTGTATTTTGTATCTTCGATTGTAAGATCCATAAATATTTTTTCTCCGAGGCTTAAACTAGAAAAAACTCGGGTTCGATATTATGAATTTCTTCCTTTTAATGTATTTCAGGATCTCTATTGCTAATCTGCCCTTTGTCTATCGGTTCAGGTTGTTGATACGCATTCCTGAACTGACCAGACGGATTGAATGTGTTCCTTCGATGTTGTCCTGCTAACTGATTAGAATTTGAAATATTTTGCCTGTATTGTCTCGATTTGATATTATTATGGTATCTGTTTTGGTCAAAGTTAGGATCCAAACTACGGTTATTATGAAAAAACTAAATTCGATTTACACGCGGGTTATTATTTTGAGATCTATTGTTTCCCTGTTTGGTTGTGTGTTTGTCTGATTGTGTATATTTTTTGTCTGTTATCAAGTATTCTTTTTCTAAGTTTCCCTCATCAAATCCCACATATGAGTACAAAATCAATTTTAATTCGTGAATACTAAATATATTTCTGATATCCCGGGACAAATTACCCGAAACTATTTGTTTAATTCTATTAACTAATAGACTATGAAACGTATTTCTTGTTTCAGCTTTGTTTGTCTCATAAATGGAAAAAGAATTTATGTCTCTAAGTACATTTTCAATTTTTATATGAAGATCAAATATCGAACTTACTTTAAGATTACTTATTTTAAACGATATATCCTTATAGCTGATGCAGGGTCGAAAATGTTGAGTTAAGAGCCTCTTCGCTTCTTCCCAATTGCTTGGTTCATTATTCAGGAGGAGTTCCTTGGCACGTCCAACTATCTTTGCGTTCCTTATCAGTATCCATAAATCATTGCGTAGCGTTGCATCGATTGTTCCCATATGCGTGTGTACGATGTTGAGGAACTGCGTCAGTTCGGTGAAGTCTCCACTGAATTCCTTCATGTAGTTGATCTCCTTCATCAGTCTTGCACCTTCGCTTGGACTTGGATTCGAGGACCTTGCCAGTGCTTCTAGGGCGTTTATTAATCTTCTCGTGGTTTCGGCGTCCATTTTTCAGTCAGCAATCGATTTTTGGATGGGCCCAATGATTAAAATTGATCAATTGGTGCACAGATCCACCAGCACTGTTGTTTTTTTTTTCACTTATTTTTAGTGGTATTAAAAGGTCTTGATATTTGGGTCCACACCCAGCCTCAGGTGATTTTTTAAGGACGGTTTAGGCTTAATACCTGTCTCCCAAAATCAAGGACCTTCACACGTTTTTTATTATTTTAAATCGCGACCGTCTAATGGGTTATCGCGGTTACAACTTTTCGTAATAGGTTCTTTTTCCGAATTCCTTCTGTTTGGAAGGATCCGAACGACTGCGCCAGTAAAGTAAAACACTTTCTTTTTACTTAAAAAAAAATATTTATTCGAAATAATACGCGTTACAACACAGGCGGCTATCGACTTACTGATTAACTTATTCTTAACATGTTCGTTCTCTATATCGTTCTTAAATTGCAGGCTCAGCTGGGAACAATTAAAATGCACATTAGAAGACCACCGCCAAATTTAAGCTGCAATGAGCAATTGCAGATGATAAGGTAAACAATTTCCGATGGTAGTCAAAACAATATCAGATGCATGTATCAGCATCATGGCAAGATGCTAAACATGCCTTTCGTTGCATATGTAACCTGCATGTATGTAAGTATATATGTATGTATGTATGTATCTATGTATGAATGTATGTACCTATGTGTGTATGTATGTAATTATGTATGTATTTATGCATGGATGTATGTATTTACGGATGTTTGTATATATGTAGGCATGCCTGTATGCATGTGTGTATGCATGCATGTGTGTTTGTATGTATGTATGTATGTATGTTTGCATGTATGTAGGGATGATTGTTTGTATGTATGTATGTATGTACGTATGTATGTGTTATTAGTATTATTGTACTGAAAATAAAATCGGCCAGTAATCGGCCCTCAGCTCTCCATGTGTAGTACTATTGTTTACAGATGGTCTATCCTTTAGTCCTACAGAAGCCAAGGAGTTTCCTCAGTTCTGTGGTCGCCAAGTGTTCCAATTCTGTTACGCCAGGCGCCAGGTTACGGCAGGTGTCATCCGTTTGGATTCCTATTCGTTTGGCGTGTTGACCTAGAAGATTGTGGCCCGTTTATGCTGCCACCAATTTTCTAACGCCATTTTGGTTTTTTCCTAGGAGTTGTTTGTCCTCATTTGATTAGGGTGAGGCCAAAGAGCTCGGCTTATCCTGCAGTCGTTCCTGTCATTCCAAGCCGTATCTCTCTCTTTCCAGAAGAGTTTGTCTAGTTCCTTTTTTGCCGTTGCTAGTGGCACTTTAATTGTGTCTATTATAGTGGCGTTTTGGTCGGCTGATCCAGCTCTCGCTAGCTCATCCACTCTTTCGTTTCCCTCTACAACGCTGTGTCCAGGGACCCATGTCAGTTTTACATTTACTCGGGTTGTTGCGGTTTTGAGAGCCTGCCTACAATCCTGCACCAGTTTTAAAACCACGCGGTTAGAGGCAAGCGCCTGTAGTGCCGACTTACTGCCCTTACTGAGGATTTGCATTCTTACATTAAGGTTTTTTGTTGCCGCTTCATAGCCGCTTTTATTGCAAACACTTCCAACTGGAAAACTTTGGTGTGGCTCTCCAGTGTATAACTTCGGTTAAGTTGCGGGTGATCGGGGAAAAACATTTCATCCGTTTTGGAACCATCGGTGTAGATCATAATCTCACTTCCAGATGTGAAATCCTGCACCGTTACCCACGCTTCTCTGGTCGGAATGCTGATCTTGTATGGAATTGTTCAGCCCAATATTGGTTGAATTCTATCCAGCTCCCTTTTACTTAACCGGGCCATTCTCTCCATTGTTTCCAAAATGCATACGTGCCCCGTTTGAGTGGGGTCAGATAACCCATATGTGGATTTTAATCTAATGCTTGCAAGTGATGCCTCTCTGAAGATGAATTTGTCGATCGGCATGAGATTAAACATTATCCCCATTGCAGCAGTTGGCGTAGTCCTAATGGCACCTGTGATGCCAAGGCAGGCCATTCCTTGGATCTTCTCTAGCTCTTTTTCAATGGTTTTATTTTGTAATACCTGCCACTAAAGTAGTTATTGGCCTCACTACTGTTGTGTAGATCCAGTGGGCAATTTTGGGTTTTATTCCCCAGGTTTTCCCCACTAGTCTTTTCATTGTGAAGAGCACCGCTGTAGCTTTCCGTCTGACTGCTCCTATGTGTGGTGTCCAAGTTAGCTTGTTATCCAAGGTTACTCCTAAGTATTTCACCTAGTTTGCTAAACTGATATGTTTTAAGTGAATGGTCATGGGTGAAAATGTCTCCGGTTTCCGGCACTTTGTGTAAAGCATGAGCTTCGTTTTGTCGGCATTGATGCGCAGTCCGTTTAACTTCGCCCACTCAAAAAGATGTGAGAGTGTGGTCTGCATCAATTTGGACATGGTTTCCGGGAGCTTTCCACTTATCAGTATAACGATATCGTCAGCGTACGATTCTCCTGATCCCTTCCAGTTCTTTGTTCCACCAGCTTACCTTTTTTTTGTTTGACGGTAGTGGTTGAACACATTTCACTGAAACTATCGAACAGTATACTTGTGATGTATCTCACTTCACCGTCGATGTCCTTTCGACTTCTCAATCGATTCGCCTGGTATAAACCTATATATCTTTTAGTAGCGTTGGTATAGCCGTCCCAATCTGCTTTTCCAGGATTACAGAAGACCAATGGGGACTTCTCGCCTCTACTCACTTGAAAGGTGATCCATTGGTGGTCCGAGAGGCTAGCTGAGTCACATACTCCCCAGCCATGCAGATCCTCCAAAGCCTCTGTTGTGATTAAAGTGACGTCAATCACTTCCGCTCTATTTTTCGTTATAAAAGTCGGCGTGTTACCCTTATTTGCTAAGTTGAGGTTTTTAGTTATTTAGTGATTGACGAACTGCTCACCTCTTTCGATACAATTGGCGCCTTCGCATCGCACCCGATGATGGCCCGCTTCCCCCGTATATGCTCCGATAGGGTGCGGAATTCGGTGGTCGGCATCGAAGCGTCAAACGGTAGGTATGCCGAGGCCAGCGTACCACCATGTCCCACCATGACTGGTGGCCACCAGGCCACCCGTCCCTTCAGTATAACACCGCAGATGTTAGGTCCATCTTGCTGAACTGCTGTTACTGATCTGTTACTGAACTGCTGTTGCTAAACAGTCTTTAGATATTCTAGAGACTGCTCGTCGCTACAGGTTACAATCAGATAGCCTGCTGTTGGTTTCATTCCTCTGAATGTTGGAATTTTGTCAAGTTGCTGCGTAAGTGCTCGAAGAGGTCCTTCTTTAGGGCGGTTTGCAACTTCACGAGTTGATCCTCCTGGATCTTACCAGTCTCATTGAGGTAGTCTATCACCACTACCGTTAGTGCATCGGTTGCGGCGTCCCGATAGGACTTCGTCACTGGAGTTTGGGGTTCGGGGCTTACCCTCCGTTCCTTTTTACCAGTTCCCTGGTAGCTGTCGTTCAATCCCATCCACTTAGGTCCGGGTTTACCCCTTTCCTTTGCGGTTGGTGGTACAGCTTCCTTGACAGCAGCAGCCAATTTCCTAGATTTCCCCTTGCTGGCTGCCGCTTTTTGGCTGGCGTCAGGGTTCGTAGAGAAGCTCTTCTCCCCGATTTAGTTTTAACGCTTAAGTTTCCTTTGCGTCTTTCTTCTTAGCGTTCTGACTGATGCTCCCGTCTTCGCCGGTGGGTGCGGTAGCAGCCATTGTGCTCGTTTTGTGGCAGTCACTCGTCAAACGTACGTCCTGCTCACTCAGCGTACATTTCTGGCCCAATAGCTCCGGGCAACTGGTGCTTGGGGCCGTCACGCCAGTTGTCCGGTCCCCGAAGATTTTTCCCCCTTGTATGCCGGGTACAGAGGGTACTTCTTCTTCTTGTATTTCCATATTTTTTAATTTGGTTACCTCTACGCTTCACTTCTCGCTCTTTGCCTATTTGCTTTGTTTGATCCGAAGGTCTCCTGCAGTGTAGCCGCTGGGTTCATTGGACTTAGTTGGCCCCTTCGCCACGTCAAGTCGGGTAACCATGGACGGGATGTATGTATGTATGTATGTATGTATGTATGTATGTATGTATGTATGTATGTATGTATGTATGTATGTATGTATGTATGTATGTATGTATGTATGTATGTATGTATGTATGGATGTATGTATGTATGTATGTATATATGTATGTATGTAGGTAAGTATGTATGTATGTATGTAGGTAAGTATGTATGTATGTATGTATGTATGTATGTATGTATGTAAGTATGTATGTATGTATGTATGTAGGTAAGTATGTTTGTATGTATGTATGTATGTAAGTATGTATGTATGTATGTATGTATGTATGTATGTATGTATGTATGTACGTAGGTATGTATGTACGAGGTCTGTTCAAAAAGTACCCGGAATTTTTAAATTTCGCGGGTCTGGTGAGTCCGATTGTCAAAAATTTTTTTTTTATTGTGTTGGTATACATGCCCGTAAAGTATAATAAAATTTTCAGCCATATTCACTGTTTACTTTTTCTGTGGTAGTCGCTAAGGTTCGACGTGTTTTTATGAGCACGGCGATTTTTGCTTGTTTAAACACTGGAAGAAGTGAAGAGTCAAAGAATTTGTATTAAATTTTGCGTAAAAAATGAAATAAAGTGTAACGAAGTGTGTGCAATGTTTCAAAAAGCCTATGTTGAGTCTACTATGAAAAAAAAAAACAACGCAACGCAACAATGACGAACACTCCGGTCGACCCAGCACGTCAATAATCGATGAAAATGTGGAAAAACTGGAAAATATGGTTATAAATGATCGCCGAATAACAATAAGAGGAGTTGCTGATGAAGTTGGCATATCAATTGGCTCATGTCATAACATTTTTTCAAAAGTTTTCGGCATGAAACGAGTGGCAGCAAAATTCATTCCAAAACTGCTGAATTTTGACCAAAAAAAACAATCGCATGAACATCGCTCAGGAGCTGTTAAATGACGTCAACGACGATCCAAGTTTGCTTGAAAGGGTCATAACTGGTGATGAAACATGGGTGTGCGGTTATGATGTCGAAACCAAAGCACAATCGTCCACCTGGAAGCATTCAACGTCACCAAGAGCGAAAAAAGCACGTCAAGTTTGATCAAATGTCAAGGTTTTACTTACTGTTTTTTTCGATTATAATGGTATAGTGCATCAAGAGTTCTTATCACAAGGTCGTCCAGTTAATAAGGAATATTGCCTTGAAGTTATGCGACGTTTACGTGAAATAATCCGAAAAAAACGGCCCGATATATGGAAAAAGAATTCATGGCTTTTGCACCACGATAACGCACCTGCTCACTCGTCGTTGCTTGTTCGTAATTTTTTGGCCGAAAACAATACCTTAGTCATGCCCCAACCTCCATATTCACCAGTTATGGCTCCGTGTGACTATTTCCTGTTCCCAAAGTTGAAGAGACCCATGAAAGGACGGCGTTTTTCGTCGATTGAAGAAATAAAGGCCGAATCGCTGAGAGTGCTCAAGGGCATACCAAAAAGTGAATATCAAAAGTGCTTCGAAGATTGGAAAGAACCCTGGCATAAGTGCATTATATCTGGGGGGGACTACTTTGAAGGGGACCACATTGATGTAGACGAATAAATAAATATTTTTTTAAAAAACCGAAAATTCCGGGTACTTTTTGAACAGACCTCGTATGTATGTATGAATGTATGTATGTATGTATGTATGTATGTATGTATGTATGTATGTTTGTATGTATGTATGTATGTATGTATGTATGTATGTATGTATATCTGTATGTATGTATGTATGTACATATGTATGTATGTAGGCATGTACCTATGCGTGTATGTATGTATGTATGCATGCATGTATGTATGTATGTAGGTAAGTATGTATGTATGTAGGTAAGTACGTATGTATGTATGTATGTAATTATGTATGCATGTATGTAAGTATGTATGTATGCATGTATGTATGTATGTACGTATGTATGTATGTATGTATGTATGTTTGTATGTATGGATGTATGTATAGATGTATGTATGTATACATGAATGTATGCATATTTGTAGGTATGTAATTATGTTTGTATATAGCTATAGATTTATATATGTATGTATGTAGTTATATACGTATATACTTGTGTATTTATGTATGTATGTATGCAGTCATGTTTGTTTGCATGTTTGTATGTATTCACGTATGTATGTACGGATGCATATAGGTATGTATATATGTGTCTATGTATGTCTGTATGTGTGTTTTTTTTAAATGTATGTATGTATGTTTGTATTTATGTATATATGTATTTATGCATGCATGTACGAGTATAGGTATACATGTATGCATGCATGTATGTATTTATCTATGTATATATGTATGTATGTATGCACATATTTAGGTATGTCTGTAAGTATGATCGAATGTATATATGCATTTATGTATGTATGAATGAATGTATGTATGTATACATGAATGAATGTTTGTATGTATGTATGCTTGTATGTATGTATGCATGTATGTTTTAATGTATGTATGTATGTATGCATGTATGTATGTATGTCTGTATGCATTTATGTATGTATGTATGTATGTACGAATGTGTATTTGTATGTATGCATGGATGTATGTACGTATGCATGTATGTACGTATGCATGTATGTATGTATGCTTGTATGCATGTATGTAGGTATGTTTGTAAGTATATATGAATGTATGTATGCATGTGTGTATGTATGTGTTCATGTATGTATGTATTTATGCATGTATGTAGGAATGTATGCTTGTATGTATGTATGTATGTATGTATGTATGTATGTTTGTATGCATGAATAATTGTATGTATCTATCTTTGCATGTATGTATGTATCTATACATGTATGTATGTATTGTTACGGGTCGACTCCACTCCTCAGTGAGCTCGCTAGCCGACACGATGCAACTCTATTTCCTTTTTGTTTTTGCAAATAAATTAATTTGACGGTGGGTTACTGTTCTCCACGAAAGAAATATGATTATTATTATTATTAATGATGAATTGTGTGTTGAAAAAAAATGTTAATAATATTTATAATTAAATCACAATAATTATGATAGTGGCAAGAAGCACAAATGATATAAATAATCGGAACCATAACGCTCGCGACGACGGAAATAGAAAACCTGCGATTGTCAACCGACGGTACAGTGTACAATACAGCGGCGGTACAGTGCGCCAAGACCAGCGAAGGCGAGGCGGAGTCTAGGAAACCAGCAGCGATATTTCGCCAGCCAATCAAGCGCTGTGGGGAAATTTTGTTCCGTTTTAACCGCCGCAGCAACAACATCGCCGCAAAAGCACTGGGAAGGGTTTGCGGCTACACTAAGTGCAGGGTACGCAACCCGGGAATTTCCCCCTTGCGGGCGATCACCTCAGGGGGCAATCACCTTAGCGGGCATTCATCTTAGTGGGCGGCCGTTGGGCGAAAGGAATAAAAGCCGGACGAGCTGGAGCTGAGGTTTTTCCTCTTTTTTATCCCATCCATCGAGGAGTGCAAGAACACCGTTCGATGAGCCAGAGCTGAGGTCTTTTCCTCTTTCTATCCCATCCGTCGATGTGTGCAAGAACACCTTCCGACGAGCCGAAGCTGAAGTCCTTTCCTCTTTTCTTTATCCCATCCGTCGAGGAGTGCAACCACAGTCCGACGAGCCATTTTATCCATCGAGGAGCACGAGTCGTCTGGGGGGCCCCCGCTGTATTTCTTGTATTTAGAGTAAGTCCTAGGTATAAGTAAGGAGTAGCTTGTTATTAAAATTAATAATTAATATTCAATACATTAAATAATTTGAATATTAAATAATTTTCAATACAGCAACCTAATTAAGACTCTAGGTGAGAACAGCTCGCGACATTGGGCACGCGGCAGATACATCGCGAGAGACGCGTTTGAAGCGTGGTGGTGGCAAAGCATCCCCTAGAGGTTGCAAGTGCCCGGCATGCGAGGCCAGCCCATCGCCTCTCAGGGCTGGGGGTCGCTTATTGGGGTAGAGGAGCGCCACTCACGCCCGTCTCCGACGGGGATTCCGGGACCCAAATAACCCCTTCTCGGAAATGGATTCCTTTAAGCCCTTTTGTCGGGCATTTGAACAGATTGCGAGGGGGTAATAGTATGCATGAATGCATGTATGTATGTTTGTATGTACGTATGTATGTATGTATGTATATATATATGTATGCATGTATGTATGAATGTATGTGTGTATGTATGTATGTATGTTTGTGGGTATGTATGTTGATATGTTTGTATATATGTAAGTATGACTGCATGTACGTATTTATGTATGTATGTATTTATGTACGTATGTATGTATGTATGTATATATGTATATATGCTTGAATGTATGCATGCAAGTATGTTTTTATGTATGCATGTATGTATGCATGCATGCATGTATGTATGAATGTATAAATCTATGTATGTAGGTATGTATGTATGCATGCAATCATCTATGTTTGCATGTATGTGTGTGTATTCACGGATGTATTTATTGATGTATATATGTATGTCTGTATGTGTCTATGTATGTTTGTATGTATGCATGTATGTATGCATGCATGTTTGTATGTATGTAAACATATACGTATGTATGTAGGTATGAATGTATGGATGTATGTAATTATGTGTGATTTCATGTATGTATGTATCTATGTATGTAGGAATGCATGTTTGTATGTATGTATGTATGTTTGCATGTATGTATGAAGTCAAGAATGTATGTATGGCTGTATATATGTATGTACGTATGTGTCTGTGTATGTATATATGTATGTATGTATGTGTGTAGTTTATGTATGCATGTACGTATGTATCTATATATGTATGCATGTATGTATGTAGGTATGTAGGTAAGTAGGTACGAATGTGTGCAAGTATGTATTTATGTTTGTTTGTATGTATGTATGTGTGCATGTAATCATGTATGTTTGCATGTATGTATGTATTCACGTATGTATTTAGGTATAACAAGCCTTTTCTAATATAATAATCAACTTATCAGTTCATCTACAATGGCTGGATCATATGAAATGAAAACGTTATCTTTTTAAGTATAACAATGAATATTTTAATCGAAGTTAATTTAACGAGCTCACAATTTATACTCTTTAATTTTTCATTTTCGATTCACATTGAAAACTATTTTTTTAACTAGGTTATTCCTTTAAATTTTTTTAATAACGATGAGTGATTTTCGATATTAATGTTCCTTTCACAATCCGACATAAAAGTATTTTCGAAGTTAATACTCTGTACCAAACCGCGCATAAAAAATGAGTTCTGAAAAACCTTTTTAAAACGAACACCACATGCATATATGGATGTGTGTATGAATGTATGTGTCTATGTATGTGTGTCAAAGTATATGTACATCTGTATGTATTTATGTATGTATGCACGTGTGTATATATATATGAATGCATGTATGTATGCGCGTATGTATGTACTGATGTATTGTTTGCATGGTTGTGTGTTTGGATGTACGTATGGATGTATGTACATATGTATGTAGGTATGTATGTAAGTATGTATGAATGTTTGTATGTATGCATGTATGTATGTATGTATGTAGGAATATGTATTTGTAAGTATGAATGTATGTATGTATCTAAGTATTGCATGTATGTATTTATGCATGTATGTAGTTATGTATGTTTGTACGTATGTATGTATGTATGTATTGATGTATGAATGTATGTTTTTATGTTAGTATGTGTGTTTATTTATATATTTAAGTAGGTATGTATGTAGGTTTGTCTGTATGTTTGTATGTATGTTATTGTGTGTGTACGTATGTACGTATATATTTTTGTATGTATTTATGTATGCATGTGTATATGTATGTATGCATATATATTTACTTGTATGTATGCATGTGTGTATGTATTTACTCAGGGTTGTTTGCATGTATCTGTGTATGTATGTATGCATGCATGTATGCATGTAAGTATGTATGCATGTATGTATGCATGCATGTATGTATCTATGTATGTATGTACGTACGTATGTATGTATGTATGTATGTATGTATGTATGTATGTATGTATGTATATAGGTATATATGTATGCATGTTTGTATATAGGTTTGTATGTGTGCATGTTTGTTTGTATCTATGGACGTATGCATATATGTATGTAGGTATGTATGGCTTAATATGAGTATGGATGTATATGTGTATGTATGGATGTATGTATGTATATATGAAAGTGTGTATGTATGTATGTATGTATGTATGTATGTATGTATGAATGTATGTAATTGGTGCACAACTCCACTTCCGCTGTTTTCTTGCAAAATTCGTGGCTTTGTTGTAGAAAACTGGACATACATTTATGATGAAAACAACATTTTTTAACGAAAACAATATTTTATTCATTGGCAGATATTACATGATTTGTCTTAATCCTAACAAGAATAGTGCTTAAAATATCTTAACTCTAACAGTCTTTACTTATTCTAGAGTTTTATTTGTTGGTTGTGTATTTATTAAAGTTTACAGTTTATGATTAATTATCTGAAATTGGAAGGAAAGCCAAACAAAACCTCCCCAAACTGGTGTCTGTGGTGAAGAAATAAATAAATAAATAAATTCTATCTACAAAACAATTTTCCTTCAATGAGGACTTAGTGGATGGGTGTGTGGTGTGTATTGAGATGTGGAGTAAGATTTGTTGTACCAGGATATTCGTTTCGCTTGATCAAAGATTCTTCCTTGATCAGCGAGTAGGCGGAGGGATTGAGGTATTTGGTGGCGAACAGTCAACTGGAGTGTGAGGTCAGAGTCTGTGTTCATGATTTGCGTGATGAGAGGGTTTGGATGATAGGTCGCTTTTTCAAGAAACCGTAGGAGTTGGTCCATGAGGATTGCGTCTATTCTACGAAGTTGCGCGGTTTCATACAGGGTTTGGTTTAATATGTGTCATCTTCCTGCTTGAAAATTCCGCAGCAGTGGCGGAGAATTTGTCTCTCTTTGCGGCGAATCCTTTCCATCTGAGATGGGGGTAGATCACACCAGAAGGCAAAACCGAAGGTGATTAGTGGTCGGATGAGGGATTTATAGCATAGGAGCTTCACCTTTTTGGGGAGCGCGGTGCGTACGTGCATGAGCGTGGACAGGGCTTTAAATGCGTACGTGGCTTTTTGTAGGACCGTTGTGATGTGGGTGTTTGGGGAGAGTTTTTGATTGATAAGGATGCCCAGGTAGGTTACTTGTGGTTTGGTTGGGATTTTCTCTCCGTTTAGGAGTAATTGGACTTTGGTTGAGTCCGATCGGGCTTTCGTGGTTAGTCGAGCTTTGCCATATATGACTATAGTCTCGCACTTGGAGGGATTAGGGATCAGCTTCCATTTAATGAAATAATTGTAGAGGGTGTTGACGTAGTGATTGAGGCGTTGCTGGCATTGAGGAATGCTCAGTGCTGAGTGATATATAATTATATCATCGGCATATTGTAGAATGTGGATAGGTGAAAGCGACTGTGGGGGATATGGAATATCGGCAGTATAAATGGAAAAGAGGGTGGCTGAGATGACTGAACCTTGTGGGATTCCTGCTGGCATTGATAACCAGGAAGAGCGAGCGTTCGGGAGTTTTACTTGGAATTTCCTGTCAGTGAGGAAGGACGAAATTAGTTTGCTGAGGTGCGGGTGGAAGTTGAAGATGCTGACAAGTTTGGAGATGAGACCTTTTTGCTAGACGGAGTCGAAGGCTTTCTGAATGTCTAGGAGGCAGGCAACTGTCGGGAGGTTTTTATTTGCACTAATCTGGATGTGCGTTTTCAGGGTAAGTAGAGCATGATCTACTGAATGTGCGGGTCGGTTGGCGAACTGAAAGTTTGGGATTATGTTGAAATAAGAGCAGTGTTGATCAATGTACGTTTTGATAACGGTTTCAAAGATCTTGCTTGTTGTGGAGAGCAATGAAATGGGTCGGAAGCTGGATGTCTCTAGTGGATTTTTGCCTTTTTTAAGGATCGGTGTAATTGTGGCGTTTCGCCAAGCAAGCGGGAAGTATGCATTGAGGATGCAGTGGTTGAATAGTCTGGAGAGAAAAGGGCTTATTGATTTAGCGGACTTTTTGAGGAAAATGATCAAGATTTGGTCGGGACCTGTTGATTTTTTGTTTTTGCGAGAGCGGATAATGTTATGGATTTGTGTGGGTGTGGTGAAGTGTATGGGTTCACAGTCAGGTATGAAGTTAATGGGTTTTGCGAGGGGGTGGTTGAAAAGGGAGATGTGAGGGTTCGTGCGTTGATGAAAAGTGGGGTTGGATTGTAGGGAGTCAATGGTGGCCTTGATTGCACAGTCCATGTTAGGATCTGATAAGTGATCAGAGGTGAGATGTGTGGTGAGGAAATGATCGGCTAGCATTTCGGCCTTTCGTGCGGGTGATACGTTTTGGGGGAGTATATGTGTATGGTGGTGGGAGGGTTTAGAGAGTTGGGGGCATGATTTTCGGAGTTCTTGAAAGGTGTTTTGATTAAGTTGTATGTTAGATAGGCGTAAAGTGAGATGTTGATGGTAGAGGTCCTGGATACTGGAACAGATATGGTAGTCTAACTGTCGGATTTGGTCGCGAGTATAGGTATTGTTAGGGTTAAATGGGTTGCGGAACAGACGTCTTCGAAGGGTTCTCTTGAGTCGAATATCGTCGATGAGTCCAGGGGGTAGTGTTCGTAGGGAATTGTAATTGAGGATTCTTTTTGGAATGAATTCCTCAGTGATTTCGTGGATAAGGGTAGTGTATGCGGATATAGTTTCGTCTATTGATTGGTTCGAGATGGAATTGGTATCAGGTGGGATGATGGGTTTAAGTTTGTTCGAGAGGTGTCGGTTTAGTTTCTTCCATTTAACATTGTGGAAGTCGAGGACATAAGGAGGGTTTTCTGTAAGTGGATGTTCGTGGAGTTTGATTTCTAGGACTACGGCATCGTGGTCGCTAATGCCCGATATCGTGTGAAGGAAGGGATGTGTGGTTGGATAGGGTTTGATTGGGAGATCGTCGCTTACTAAGAACAGGTCAAGGTATGATGCTCCTTGTGGATAGGTTGGGCTGATAGGTGTTTGTAGGGAGACTTGAAAAGGTATTGAGTTCCTGGAATACCAGCGGTGAAGTGTGGTACCGTTGGGGTTGGTGCTGCGATTTAGCCATAAGGGATGTCTCGCGTTGAAGTCGCCTCCTATAATAATGTGAGATTTCTTATTCTCAGTCATGGAGTGGTTCTTTATGAAAGTTAAAAGGTGATTGAGGTCAGCTTCGTCGAGTTGTGACTCGGGACAGTAAATTGATGAACAGAAGAGTACGGTGTTTCGGGTTTCGATGGCAATTGTGGTGGATTCGAAGATAGATTCGTCCCGGCAGGGTGGGAAGAGCTGGGTGGATTTAAATTTCGAGTGGACGAGGATTGCAGTGTCGCCTGCACCGTGAGAGTCTCGGCGATCAATTCGAAAGAGGTTGAATGAGGGGAAGTGTGGTCTGTGCCGTGGTGAGGTTTTGGTTTCACATAGGAGGACGACATGTGGTTGGTGGGATTGAAGGAAGATTTCGAGTTCATGACGGCGTGCTCTACCGACAATTGAGTTGATGTTGAGCTCCACTATCTTAACATCCATCAAGGGACGCGATAAATGAGCACATCAATACTTTCTTTTCAAGTGGATTGGTGGTTGAGTTGTAGGCGGGGAGGAATTGATGCATTTTCGCAGCAAGTCCAGTAATGCTCATCCCGAAAAGGGAAGATATTTCTGTTTGAAATAATGAACGTGGCGAACTTTTGGATGGGAGGTTAGTTTTGAGAGCTGCTGCGTAAGAGACTCCTGATTGGGTGGGGTTGTTAGTGATTGAGGGTTTCATGTGGGTTTGTGAGGTATTTTTCGGGATGGCTACAGGATGGGACTGTCTGAATTTGACATAAGCCGGACAGTTGCGGTTGTTGGCAGGGTGTTCATCGGAGCGGCAGTTAGCGCATTTTGGCTTCTGTTCGGGGAGTTTCTGACAGTTGTCGGGCCCGTGGGACAGGCTGCATTTGACGCATCTGAAGGTTAGATGGCAGTTGTTAGCAGCATGGCCAATTCGCTGGCAGTTTTTACACTGCAGAATCGACTTGTTCTTAATGGCTTCGAACTTTACGATTGTGTGTAGGATGGCTCTAACCTTGCTGAGTGTAGCTAGGTTGAAATTCGGACCGAAAGTGATTAGCCAGAGGTCTAATATTCTGTTTTGGCGTTTAGCCGTAGCCGTTTGAAAGGGTTTGATCGAGACGATGTCTTGAATTCCTTGATTATTGAGGTCTTTACGGATTTCGTCTTCCGTGTAAGAACCTCGTATGACAAGGCTTTTTGATTTTTGATCCGATGGGGTGTAGGTGAAAAATTGTTTCTTGTTCTCGGCAAGAAACTTTTTTGTAGTCTCAAACTCGGCGGGAGTGTTGACGATAATTTGGGTAGAGGAAGGGGTAGTTTTTTTAAGAAGGTACTTATTAGGGAGTTTATTTAAGAAATTGCTTTGCATTGTTTTAATAGAGTCATTGTCTTCAACTGTAACAATAGGGGGAAGTTTTGGTTGACTTACCTTTTTGTTTGATTGTGCTGCTGCTGGTTGCTGTTTGCATGGTTGTTTGACTGCGTTTGTAGTGGTAGGGGTGCTTGTCCGCTCTGTCTGCGGCTGGGATGCTGGTTGAGTTTTCACGATGCTGCCTGAACGTGGTGCCTCGGTGATGGCTTGTTTCGCTACCATCTGCTGCAGTAGTGCCGTCATGTTGTTGAGTTTCTCCATCAGCTCGTCGATTTTTTTACTGAGAGTATGGTTCTCCTCCTCAAGCTGCTTCAAACGATCGCCTGATGTGGTCGCTATCTCCATCTCCTCCTGTTCACTGTAGTCTGCGTCCGGCTCGGTGTCGCGTTCGCTCTCTGATGATGAGTCGCTGCGTGCGTATTGGCGCTTGTCGGTCGCTTCACTTGTCGGTGATGACGATCCGCTGTGCTGCTTCTTCCGCTTCGGCATATTTTCCTCTCCTTGGTGGCTGGCGATCCGTCCACTTCGGCACTGCTTTTGTGTGTTGTCGCACTCACAAATACTTCGATTTTTAAAATCGCGCACTGTTGCACTTTTGAGGTGTTTACCCGATCACGACTGGTGATCGACTGATATACATTTATGATTCAAACCCATCATACATACATACATACATACATACAAAGATATGTATGTGTGTACGTATGTATGTATGTATGTATGTATGCCTGTATGAATGTCTGTATGTGTGCATGAGTGCATGTAGGTGATTATGTATCTATGTATGAATGTATGTACGTATGTATTTATATATGCATGTATGTATGCATGTATGTACAAAGGTATGTATGTAAGTTTGTATGCATATATGTATGTATACATGTATGTTTGTATGTATGTGTGAATGTATGTATGCATGTATGGATGGATGTATGTAAGTAGGTATGTATGTATGTATGTATGTATGTATGTATGTATGTATGTATTTATGTATGTATGTATGTATGTTTATATGTATGTATGGCTGTATGTAAGATGTAGGGTTGTATGTTTGTACGTAAGTCACTATGTATGTATCTTTTTATGTATGTATGTACATACAGTTATATCAGATGATATCACGACCACTTGAGATGAGATGCATAATAACAGAATTATATTTCACACAACGGGTGTGAAATATGCCACAAACAAAAACTTCTAAAAATATCAATATGCGCATATTCCAATCACCCTCATTAGGAATTCCTTTCTTTTATTGTTTTATTGTTTTATGAGGTCTTGAAATTTCAAGACCCATAACGATGCATGGAAATACATTTAGGATAATCATTAAAATGTAAGGAATTATGTTAATTCTTAGGATGTAAGAAAAAAGGATGATTGCGAAGGAAAAACCCCAAAATAGGATAAGATGTACTTTAAGTATAAATAGGCAAAGTGTTTTAGTTTAATGAGTTTTTTTTTTTTGTGTTCCAGTTTTAGTCGGATTTTTTGTCTAGTCTGTTGTTAGGCTAAGATACATTTTCTCGAATAAAAGAATTTTATATTGGAATTCGATACATTAATTTTCCCCCATAATAATTGGCGCAGTCGGAAGTCCGAATCAAGGACAATATAATAAAATATACATTGCGATTTAAGCAGTACGTTTTATCGAATCAAGTCGCGGCACCGATAAGTACATTGGCACAAGGTGCATTCGCAAAATAAGCCAAGTGAAGATAACAACCAGATATATTTGTTTGTCAGGAGTGATATTGTGTGTGATCCCTCAAATGTCTTAGTGAAAACATCCTATAATAATTCTATCAATAACTATTCCCGCACCTCTATGGAAAATAATTTTTATTTCGTAATAAAAAACATAATAGAAACCATAGTACACCATGGCAACGGAGAATTATACACAAGACCCAAGGACAACGGAGACGGGAAATGACAGTCAACCATATAACAAAAACGTTGGAGAACCGTATTCACGAGCACCAACTCCGCATTACAAAACGATCGAGATGGATCCAATGAAATACGCAGCAAAGTTGCCTACTTATGACGGATCGAGCGGCACACTAAAATCATGGATTGACAGTGTGGAATTTCTTGTATCAGCATTGTCAACGTGCGACTCTAGATCGCATTCTATCGTTTTCAGCATCATAAGGACAAAACTTATTGGTAAGGTTCAACAAGTGATGAACGTGAACAACAATATAGACCAGTGGAACCAGCTGAGGAACGTGCTCATATCCAACTTCAGTAACAAGCAAAATTGCCAACAACTACTAGACGAGCTGAGATCAACAGAGTTTCAAACGAACGTGTTAGATTTTTACAATAAGATAATATATAATTTACAAAAATTAAATATTAAGGCAGAGCTAGAAAATAGAATAGATGAAATTCAAAGTAACAAAAGAATAGCTTTAAATGTCTTGATAAATAGAATGATAGAACCAGTAAGAAGTGTCCTGTTCAGTAGGAACCCCAGTACTTTAGATGAGGCCCTTGGTATTTTAACAGAAGGTAATTACTTACACTATCAAATACGAAAACAAAAAATTTCTACCTTTAAACATGATCCTCAAAGTGCAAAAGTGAAGTTTAACCAATCACGTAATAGCGAATATCCCCATTCACATAATAATCGAACACATAATATTAATTATAATCAAAAATATCATCAAACATCAGGTGAGTACCGAAACAATTTTATTCATAATAGACCTAATTCTCTACAATCAAGAATAAGAAGATATGGTCCACCTCAGCCTATGGATTTAGGTACGGAACAAATCCAGCCAGATCTAAATTTTCGGCAACACGCCTCGGAAGTAAATCACAATTACCCTATATCAAAATAAATTCATATGGACTTCCTTTACGATTCTTGATAGACATAGTTGCGACAATGAGCGCAATCCGTCCTGGTCTCTGTGAACCAAAACTTAGATGCCCCATCCATAAAGCAAGAATTTTTACATTAAATTCAAATTTTAAGTACGATTATGTGGTATCGATTGAACCTTTTAAAGAGTTCGCTAACCCGGACAATAAAAAATTTGATTTTATTGAAATCAAATTTAGTGATAAATTTGACGGTTTGATTGGTAACGACATTTTATCAAGAAACAAAACCAGTATTGATCTTCATAACAAAATTATTCAACTAAATGAAAAGATTATCCCACTATTCTTCACCGAAAATGAAGAAAGTGACTTGTCGGTTAATAACTCTGTAAGAACTTTTAACGAAAATGAAGGATCTTCAGAAGCTTTTAAAACAACTTCGAACCACAAAATAAATTCTTCTTTAGAAGGTATAGAATATGTATCTCCTGAAAGTGATTGTGTTCCACATAACGAGATTATAACATTTTTAGACGAAAGAGTACCATCGAAAAATGTTTTAGAAGAAATACGAATGGAGTACCTTAATAGTGAAGAAAAAGAAAAACTTCTACCCTTGATGAAAAAATATTTGATCTGTTTTACAAAGAAGGACAAACACTAGGTTTCACCCATATGATCAAACACGAGATACAGACAAGAACTAACGATCCAATCTATACTAAAACTTATAGATATCCAGAATTTCACAAAAATGAAGTGAAAACACAAATCGAAGAACTTTTGAGACAAGGTATTATTAGACATAGTTCGTCACCATATTCATCGCCTATTTGGGTTGTACCAAAGAAACTAGATGCTTCTCAGATTCCAAAGTGAAGAATTATGGTGGACTATCGAAAATTGAACCAGATTACAATAGACGACAAATTTCCTATCCCTAATATAGACAATATATTGGATAAATTAGGAAGGTCAATGTATTTCTCAACTTTGGATTTGGCAAAAGGTTTCCATCAGATTGAAATCAAAGAAAGCGATATACCAAAGACAGCATTCTCAACAAATTTTGGACATTATGAATTTACAAGAATGCCGTTTGGGCTAAAAAATGCTCCAGCCACATTCCAAAGGCTAATGAATTCCGTTTTGAAGGATCTGGTGGGTTCGGTTTGTTTTGTCTATATGGAAGATGTTATCATATTCAGTACGTCTTTGCAGGAACATTTGATCTCTCTGGAAAAGGTTTTTGAAAGATTAAAGAAAGCCAACCTCCAAATTCAGTTAGACAAATCCGAATTTTTAAAACACGAAATAGAATTTTTAGGGCATGTCGTTACGCCCGAAGGAGTTAAACCAAACCCAAATAAAGTCAAAGCTATTTCAAAAATGAAAATTCCAAAAACTAGAAAACAAATTAAACCATTCTTAGGAATGGTAGGCTGCTACCGACAATTTGTTAAGGATTTTTCTAAAATAGCAAAACGTCTAACTCAAAATTTAAAGAAAGATGCCCAAATAAATATCAACGATAAAGATTATATGGAAAGTTTTGAACAACTAAAAACCCTCGTGATGAGTGACCCAATTTTAGCATACCCGGACCTTACAAAAAAATTCGTCGTTACAACAGACGCATCAAACTATAAAATTGGAGCCGTTCTCTCTCAGGATGGACATCCAATATGCTATGCAAGTAGAACACTTAATTGTCACGAAACTAAATACGCAACTATCGAAAAAGAATTGCTTTCAATAGTCTGGGCTGTGAAATATTTCCGACCATGTGTATATGGAAGAAAATTTACAATCAGAACAGATCATAAGCCTCTGACTTGGATAACGAATCTGAAAGAACCAAATGCAAAATTACAACGCTGGAAAATTCAACTCGAAGAATATAACTACGATGTAGAATATATCAAAGGAAAAGAAAACCTTGTCGCGGATTATTTTTCTAGACCAGTTATAAACATGGCTAATGAAGACAATTGTTCTGACTCAGCTAAAGCAACAAGCCATAGCGCAAACGAAGATAACAGTAACTACATACCAATCAGCGAAAGACCTCTTAATATCTTCAGAACACAAATTATCATCAAGCAAAGCAATCAAAACACTACCAAATTAGAGAAACATTTTAACAGGACAAGAAAAAATTTTACTACCCAAAGCCCCGATGAACGATTTTTTAACTATGTCTTAAGAAACCATTTACCTGCAAAGGGTCTAGTAGGCGTTTATATTCCAGATGAGAACATATACAAAAACTTCCAAGAAGCTTACCTTAAATGGACAACGCCACATAATCCTGTAAAATTAATAAAAAGTCCCTATCTCTTGTTTGATTGTGACGAACAAAGCGACATCCAAGAAGAAATTTCAAGGGAACACTTCAAAAATAACCACAGAGGAATCATAGAAATATATAAAAATATAAAAACCAAATTTTATTACCCAAAACTAAAAAACGAAATAACAAAACTAATAAATAATTGTAAAATTTGTAACATTGCCAAATACGATCGTAATCCCCCAAAACCTCCATTCTACAAAAGTAAAATCCCAGATAAACCTAACGAAATAATTCATATGGATATTTGGTTCCGTAATAAAAATTCTATGTTTGTAACATTTATAGATAAATTTTCAAAATTTGCATTTATTACCCCAATTCAATTTAGAACATGGCCCGAACTACGAAAAACCTTAAATGCTTTTATTTCCACAAACGATAAACCTAAAACTATAATAACGGATAACGAAACCGATTATCAAAATAACTTGAAATATTGTTTACAAAACGAAGGTATTGAACTACACTTTTGCACACCAGGAATCAAAACAGGCAATAGCGATATTGAAAGATTCCACAACACACTAAACGAGCATCTTAGAATAATGACAGAATCTAATAAACAAGATAAGACAAAACTCATTTGTGTCTACGAAGCTGTAAAATTCTATAACAATACTATACATAGTACAACTAAAGAAATACCAATTGATTTTAAGAACGGTGCAATATTACCCGAAAAATACCCTGAAATTAAAGATAAAATCCTTGATACCCAGCAAAAAAGACTGAATTATCACAATAAAAACAGAAAAAACTGTGAATATAACCAACAATACGTTGTAAATACACAGACTAAAACTAAATTACACCCAAAATTTAAAATAAATCAATATAAACAAACCATAAACAAAAACCTACTCAAACGTTTTCAACCAAACAAAATATCGTTTCAGGAACAATCCTCATCTTTGCCTTATGTTTCACTGCAACAGCAGGACAAAATTTAGAAATTAATGAAATACCTCAAGGCAATGGCTACTCTCTTGTACGCCTCGAAGAAATGTATAACTATAAAATTGATGTATCCAAATTACAAAACATAAGAATCACTGTAGCTCAAAAAGATAGTATCATACTAGTTATATTACAAATCCCAGAATTCTCGAATAATCCATATTTCAGAACAAAAATTGTACCACTACCAAATAAAAACAATCTCGAATTAGCAATAAATTTCAATACCATTATAACTTGCCAAAATAAAATCTTTATGGACACTAAATCAAATATACTGAACCAACTCATACCCATTACCGATAATTGTATCAAAAAAAAATGGTCAATGAGTATAAACAATCAAGAAATAATAGAAAAATTTCAGATAAGATCATTGTTACAAAAAACCTAAAAGAAACCGTTCTCCAACATGATTGTAATGACCAAACTATCACCATAAAGGGAAATAACATCATTAAATTTTCAAATTGCCAAATTCATACAAATAAACAATACTTTCGCAGTAAAATTGATAAAATCAAAAACAATATCATCCTTCCAAATATCAAAAAAAAAATATATTACCTATACCGATCTTTCTAATTTAACATTAAACCATGCCTACTTCACAGGCATCGAAAATCTAAAACATATCGAATTTGAACATGAACATATTCACTGGTGGAGCACGCAATTAACTATACTCACCTTTGTAAGAATCGTAATATTAATCTTTTTTTTTTAATTTATGTAATTTTAATTTATGTCTGGAGGGAATGGACGCCTGAAAATTAAAATTAACTCGAGTCGCGAGGACGCGATCCCACTTAAGGGGGGACGAGTTATATCAGATGATATCACGACCACGAGATGAGATGCATAATTACAGAATTACAGTTCACAGAACGGGTGTGAAATATGCCATATACAAAAACTTCTAAAAATATCAATATGCGCATATTCCGATCACACTCATTAGGAATTCCTTTCTTTTATTGTTTTATGAGGTCTTGAAATTTCAAGACACATAACGATGCATGTAATACAATTTGCAATACATTAAGGATAATCATTAAAATAAGAAATTATGTTAATTTTTAGGATGTAAGAAAAAGGATAATTGCAAAGGAAAAACCCCGAAATACGATACGATGTACTTTAAGTATAAATAGGCAAGTTTTTAGTTTTTGAGTAGCAGTTTTAGTTTAATGAGTTTTTTTTTCGTGTCAGTTTTAGTCGGAGTTTTAGTCAAGTCTGTTGTTTAAGATACATTTTCTCGAATAAAAGAATTTTATATTGGAATTCGATACACTAATTTCCCCCCATAATAATTGTATGTATGTATATGTGTATGCAAGTATGTATGAATGCATGTATGCATGCATTTGTGTATGTATGTATGTGTGAATGTATGTATGGATGGAATTATGTATGTATGTATGCATTTATGCATGTAAGTATGTATGTTTGTATATATGTATGTATGTATGTTTGTGTATATTTATGTATGTATGTTGGTATGTATATGTTTAGGCATGTATGTATGTATGCATGTATCTTTGTTTTTATGCATGTATGTATTCATGTTTGTATGTGTATGCATGTATGTGGGTATGTATGCATGTATGGATAAAGGTATGTATGTTTGTATGTAGGTAAGTAGTATGTCTGTATACATGCATGTACGTATTATGAATGTATGCATGTATGAATGTATGTGTGTATGTATGTACGTATGCATGAATATATGTGTGCATGTATGCATGTCTGTGTTTGTATGTATGTACATATATATGTATCTAGGTATGTATGTGTGTATGTATCTATATGTGTATGTATGCATGTATGTATGTAGATGTGTATCTATGTTTCTATGCATGTATGGATGTGTGTATGAATGTATGTACGCATGCATGTAATTTGGCGATAAAACATATTTATTGAGGCTAATGGAATTTCTGTACATGTTACAAAAACTTTTTGGTTTCCTTAATCCAAAATTAATAATCAATGGTTTCCTTCTATATATTTTTTTTTGGTACTACGTCTTATTTTAAAAGATCTTGTCAGTACTCTCACTTACTTTATGTGTTTAGCTTAACAGGTGTACTCTTACATAATAGTTTAATGTTGTTTGGGCCTCAGAAAACCGTACAATCTGACTATTTTTTTGATATTTATATACAAGTGCTTATTTACATTTTTTTTATTCACGTATTTACATATTTGCATACAGGATAAGTTTTATTTTAAAAGGGTAGTTATTCGCTATGCATAATTTGTATTATATTTTTAAGCTTTAGTTAAATCTAATAAGCTATTGCTGTTGTACTTACGCCTATAGAATGTAAGTTCATCTCCTTGTTTTGTTAGGTCTTTGTTGTGTAGGTGATACAAAAACGATGGTGCAAAGACTTTGTATATATATTTCGTTTGTTCCTTTGTTTTGTAAGGTAACTTGAGTACATGTCGTTAAGGATTTGTGATTTACAAAGGTTTTTTTAATACTTAAGATCAGTGCTTTCAAATTTGGAGAATTTTATTACTAGTGACTCTATAAACGTAGTAACTATAGGAGAACATTTTTTGAACTCACTGTATAGTTTCTTAGTGCTAATTCTTACATATATTTCATTGTTTCCTTTCCTTAATTTTCTATAGGCTTCCTGGACTGTATGACATTTTCGTTCTAGAATTTTAATTTTTTTCATTCGACATGATGAAAGGTTGCACCACGCTTCAAAACCATACATTATTATTGGTCGAATCATTTGTATATATATTTCATACTTTAGATTATATGCAATCGTACTGATTTTATATATATTTTGTAGGGTACCTAATACCGCGTTGCATTTTCTGGTTATGTTTTCAACGTGTAAATTTGATTTCCATAGGGAGGAAAGCGTGACTCCAAGGTACTTTAGGTGGCTCACTATTTGTATGGGTGTTTTGTTAAGGCAGATTTTTATTCGGTTGTTTTCCCTATATTCTTTGAGTTTTACATGCCGTTGGAGCTGTCTGAATAATATACCATTACATTTACTAGTGTTAGCTGTTAGTTTCCATTTTGCTAGATAATTAGATACCGTCGATATGAAAGCATTCATTCTATAATTTGAGTTTTTGTGCCCATGCCTGTTGTGTAGATAAGTGTATCGTCGGCATAAAGGATCACCTTGATATTGCTAGAGGGGTCTTGAAGAAAATCTGACATGAAGATATTAAATAGGATGGGTCCAAGGATCAAACCTTGTGGTACCCCCGCCCTAATACGATTACTTTCCAATAGTCCAATAGACTACGATCTTGCAGATGACTTGCAATAATTTTACACATGTTAAGCGAAAATCTTAGAAGTTTCATTTTGTGTATAAGTCCTTCGATCCACACTGTGTCAAAGGCTTTTTTCAAGTCTATTGTACAGGCTAGTGTCACTAAGTTTTTCCGAAAACCTTCGTTCACATCTTCCGCCAGGCTTATCAGAGCATAACTCTTTGATCGTTGCTTAACAAATCCGTATTGGTTTGATTTGACAACACTTAGCTCATCGATGTCCGAGAAGATTTTGTCTTTCAGGACATATTCTAAGATTTTGCTATCACCTGGTAGCAGGGTAATGGATCTATACATAGATGGATTTGTGGCCATGCTGGTTTTTTTTTGGTATCGGGACGACAATTGCTTCTTTCCAGATTTCTGGAAAGTTGCATTTATTAAGACAATTGTTTATTAGTATCGTCAGCGCTTTTATGTAACTATCTGGCAGTTTCTTCAGAACTTCGTTTGAAATCCCATTGTTACCAAATGAAGACTTGGGTTTTAGGTTCCTAACAATATCCTTAATATATTATCTGTTCACAAAGTTATTATATTAGATCGTTTTTGGCTTCTCCACATGCTGTGAAAAAACTATCGAACTTGAATTCGTTGTGATGCGTATTTCTGACCTCTATAAAAGAGTTAACAACTCAATACTAATGAACACCCTCATTAGTATTGAGTTGGTTTTGGTCTGCATCCGATTGGTAGTGCACGTTTGCAAAATATTTAGCACATGCTTCTGCACTTGCGTCTTCATCAATAGCATTTTGCAGTATTGGAATTGCCTTTCTTGAGAAATGCCCAGAAAGTGATTTTATGTCTTTGTAGAAGGTGAGGCCCTGTCTTATGTTTTTAATTTTGGTTTGGAACCTTTCTCGATATTTTTGACTAAGCCTTAGTTTGATTTCATCACTTATTTTGTATATGAAATGGCGCATTCCAATATCCCTTCTTCCAGTGCTAAAATAGCGCCTTCTGAGCTGTTTCTTCAGATTTATTAGACTCAGGGTGGTATCGTCTAGTACCAGCAGACTGTTTTTTGTTTGTTTATAGGTTGAAACATGGGTTTGTATGCCTTCTGAGATAATGGAATCAATTTTTTTAATGTAATTTATTATTTCATCTTGCCGCAGATTTCGGTCTGAGGGTGGTATATTATTTTGAAGTTGTATGTCCATCTGTATTTTAAAATTTTTCCAGTCTGCTCTAGTGTAGTCTAAAATGTATGTGGTTTGTATTTAATGGAACCTGGCTTTAAGAGTATTTCCACAGCTTTGTGATCAGATTCAAACTCGTATGTTTTTAGGAGTGGGTATTGCTGCAGTTGCGAGGTGGCTAAATGAAGTAAATCTTGAATCTGAGCGGGTTGGTAGTCGCGAATGGTATTGGCTTGTGTTAAATGTGTGTTTGGTCGCTGGCAACCAGTATTTGAGATTTGTTCCGTTTATGTTGTTTGTACTATTGCCCCAGTTTGTATGTCTGGCGTTGAAATTTCCACCAATGACAATTCCATCGCTTTCTGAGAAGTCGCTTAATATTGTATCTTATATTTGGCCGTTTAAGCAGTTTTTTTTTAAATATACAGAGGCTAGTGACAGCCATCCAATTCCAGCTCTGACTTCAATGGCTATCAGGTCAACTCCTGGAGGGGCTTGTATTAGTTTATGTTTAAAATGGAGGTTACTGCGAATAAGTATTGCTGTATTTCCCTTATCGTCTCCATAACGTATTAGTTCCAAATTTTTGTAGTAGAGTCTATGTTTGTTTCTGAGTCTAGTTTCTTAGAAACTTGTTTCTTTCTTAGAAACACACCGGCTTATGTGTTTTTAAGAATATATCTAGACTGTGTCTTTTTCTATGGGCTACAATAGAATTTACATTGATAGTGTGAATTTTCAGTCTACAGTCCATTTAGTTCTAACCGTAGAGTGAAATTCTCGAGGGCTTTCCTTTTTTCTTCAATGTCTGCAAGGCTTTTATAATGCTCAACAAATGCTTTTATTTTGCCGACATGTGAGTCATAGTTGCTGCCAAAACATTCTTTTGTTGCTTCATCAAAGAAGGTTTTAAGGGAATTTTTTTCAGCCATTTCACCTTTAGAATGACTTTTGGTGTCCTCTGCAAAAGTCATATGTTTTTCTACAGTATTCTTTAGAGAAATATTATGGTGAGGAGTGAGTATAATTTTACTTCCTTTTTTCTTATGTAGAAGCTCTTGCCACTTAGGACAACCTCTGAAATTTGCTGTGTGCCCTGGCTCCTTACACAGAACACACGCGATATCTTCTTTATTAGCCACTAAGCACTTGTCCCTTTCATGGAAATTCAGCCATTGACGCACCGCATTTCCATCGCACAGTTCGCTGCAACGTGTCCAACCATTTGGCAGTTGTAGCATTGGATAGCTACGGGACTACCCAGTCTTTCAATTACTACACGTTGGCTAAGGGTAGTCCTTATCTTTAAAAAATCACCAATCTTGGCATTCGGAGTTAGTTTGAGCACGAAATAATTTAGATGGGGTTTCCTTTTCAATTTTAATGGTGCAACCTTTACAATATCTTTAAAATTTTGATTTTTTAGTTCCTCATAGACTTCCTTAGCCGTGAATTCTTCACAGATATTCTTAATGATAAGTTTAATACTCTTCTCATGTTTTGGCGTATAAGTGAAATAATTGCACTCGTACTTCTTTAAAATGTAAAAAAATTTTTCTCTAAACTTTCGTTGGTTACATTGGATAATGCACCGGAGCACAGCAGCCACTTTCAATTTTAAGTGCAATTGTTTCACTTAAAAACGCTTTAACATTTATATTGTAAGCTATTATGGGTGGATAACTTACTTTCTTCAGTGGTGCTTGTGTGTCGGATGCCGCAGTCAAATTCAAATTAATTTATTGGGTGATTTTTTCATACTATATACAATCATTATTTACAATATTTTCTTAACCTAATACTTAGCCTACGGGCTTTGCCTAATGGCTGTGCCCAGGACTCTATACTAACATTTGTTTAATATCAAAAATTATTACTTATATATCAAAAAGGTAAATTATTATTGCTTACATTTACACCCTAAATGTGACCTCTGTTGTTTTTGGTCGTTTTATATTTATTTAATTTAAATCTTATAATATTTAAAATTTATAATTTAATTTATATACAATAATTATTAATAAAATTTTTGTTTTAATTTTTTGTTAAATTTTTAATACAATATTTTACTTATAACTATTATTAAAATTAATTTCTTAATCTATCCGTTGGCTGCCTCCATCGCTCGACTATCTGCCGCGTTACGATTTGTGGCGGTCTCGTGCTCCGCCATACGCTTTGCAGCTCGTTCGGTCAACTTCTTGGCGTAGCGGTGAATCGGCTCCACATCTGCCTCCCGGTATAGATGTCGGTTGGGGTAGGACCGTCCGTCCTCCCTTTTGAACACTCCAGTGGAAGCCCGAAGGATTTTACGTTCCAATAATCCTATCTTGCCCCATTTGCATTTTGGTGCTGCCTGCCATATCAGCACTGCGTACAGGAGTATGGGCCTGATTAGAGCTTTGTAAGCAATAATCTTGACCCGCTTGCTGGTCGTTGACTGTTTCCTGAAAAGAGGCGTAAGAAGATGGTATGCATAAATGGCTTTCTTCCAAGCAGAATCTACGTGAGCACTGAACTGAACTGTTTTTTGTATCGAAAATCACCCCCAGATACTTCGTTTGTTTGGAGCAGTGCACCACCTGCCCGTTCAATTTTACTCTGGTATCACAGATGTTCTTTGTTCGACGTCCATATTTTTGATGTGGGTCCTTGAACACAATCAGCTCGCTTTTTCTAGCGTTAACCCTCATCCCCCACTTTCCGTAGTACGCAGTTAACGAGTCCAGGTTCGGATGCCGCAGTTGTAGCTTCCTTCCTTTTTATTGTCCTTGTCCTGACTTCTTGTCAATCCGTCTCTTCTTGGTGACGAGCACTCGGCTGATATTCCTTGTCTACAGCTATCTCATCTTTGCCGTTGGTGTATTTTCCATCACCTTTTTTGGCGCAGTCGCTCTCCAGGTCGATGTCATATGTGCAGTCTGTGTATGTGCAGTCTACAGCTCGCTAATCTCGTTCTTTTTTGTTTTGGTTTTTATCTTTTTCCGCTTTAGATTAGGCTTACCACTGTCCTCCATTAGAATTTCATTTTCACTCAACAGTCTCTTGTTATTGTCTTTCATTATTTTAATTTCATTTACTAGTATCTTGACGTTGTCACTCACTTTTTTAAGTTCTGCATTCAGCGAAACCTTTTCAATCCGCCACTGTTCTTTTTCCTTAATTAAGTTTTTATTTTCACTTTTTAGTTCACACATGTCTTTCACTTATGCTGTTAAGTTGTCTTTAAGCACTTGCACCTCTGTGATCAGCTCTTAGTTGATGCGGAACAGCTCATTTCCATCCATTTCTAATAGCTCACCTTCAAACTTCGTGGTAATGTTGGTCTTCTGCAACACCGGTGTCACAGCTCTGACTATCTAAAGTCACTTTACTCTTTGGCTTGGGTGTGTTGTCCGTACCTGCATGCATGTATGTAAGTATGTACGTATACATGTATGTTTTGTGACATGTTCGAATAAAGTCACGCGCCACTGTAGCCGTCGTAAGAGAAAAGTCGTAAACAAGTGTCAATTTCCAATACATCGATAATTCTCGAAGGCATAACATAAACAAATTGCGTGCATTGAGTACAACAAATTCGTGTGCAAGTGACTCAGTGCGTAAACTCAAGAACAATCCACATCGAAGGTTCTGGGTTGATTAGTAGATGTATAAAAGCGACGACAGCGAGCGGCGAAGGGAGTACCGAGGATCACCGAGGAGCTCGACAGCGAGTAACTCGAGCTCGATAACGGGTACAGCCAGTATCTCAACAAGGAATGTCAAAGCACCAACGTTCGATGGAAAAATAGCTTGGATCATTTACAAAACCCAGTTTGAAGCTGCCGCTCAAACGAATCACTGGAATGAGCAGGAGCGCGCAACAGCATTAATTCTTGCCCTGAGAGGTACAGCTACGCAAATACTTCAAATTGTCCCTGTCGAGTTGCAGTCAAGCTCCATCGCTATCATGAACGCACTAATTACATGTGTCTCGACATGTCTTCTTAAAAAAACGAATTAGTTTTTTAAAATAGACTTTATTAGTTCGACTTAACGCTTCTACCACTCAAAAATAACTGACTGTAAAAATGATTTTAACAAAACAATTGTTAGATTTAATTGCAAGTGTAGCAACGTGTGCCAGAGGCCTACTTATGCTAGTCAGCGTCTACTGCGATCGGATATCATCTGTTGTCTATAATGTTGTTTTCCGAGATTACGAATAATTTTGATCGTTGATGAAATAATAGCCCAAGGATGGTGATAGTGATAATGACTGCACCAGTTGTTGCCAGCATCATTTCGAGTAAGTATTGTTCTCCAAAATAGGTTCCTTTGATGCCAACAGCGGTATTTCTTGAAAACTGGTAGTTCCCAAGGTTTTCCAGTTTTATAGAGTGTTCATTTGCGGATGTAAAGTTGATTTCGTTGAATATTGTAGGATATATATTTATTTCCTCCCAGTAGATAAGTTTGGTATTGTATTGTAGATAATCTCGTTTACAGTGATTTGGCAGTCTTCGAATCGGATAAGGATCGTTCCTCTTATTTTGATCTTGTTTGGCCCGCATGTTGTGTTGATGTATGTTTCCGGAACGTTGAAAAAGATAAGATGGTTGGGCTCTGGTTGGAAGATTTCCATGTCCTTAGCACGTTCATGAAGCTCACAATGGGCTGGTTCGTTCCTTATTGTCCTTGTAATGCACTTGGATTGTTGTATTGCTTTCCAGTGTTCGTTTCGTAGGCAGTAGAAAGTCCTTTCGACGCTATGGCATTCTTCGTCTAGATTTTGGATGTGGTGGGAGTTCATGATAAGGTAAGGTTTGGTCTGGATTATTTGTGTTTTTTGGATTGGTAGGGCAATTATGTGGAAAAGAGAATAGGATTCTTCTGATATAATGGGAATTTTAATGTTAAAAATAATATTGGTACCGTTGGAATAGGCTTGGAGACGTAGCAATTCGTAAATCTGTTCAGTTGAAGAAATGTTCATATTTTGGCTTTCGAATATGTGGTACAGTTCAGCAAGTTCTCGTGGATTCAATATCATCTTTGATATTACTTTTAATTTTGCCAAAAGGATGGCTTCGGAAATTCCTGTTAAATGGTCGTTCAATAGGTCGATATTATGATTTATTTGGTTTAGGTACTGGGCGTATTTTAGGGTTTTATATTCATTTTTAAGTTAGTTTTTAGAATTTCATTTATGTAATTAAGGTAGTTTGTTATAATTGTTTGTTGTTGATTTATATGGTTTGTTATATTCTCGAATCTTTCCATCATTTGCCCGTTTAATTTAGATTGTTGGGTTATCTCTGTGTTGAGTTTATTTTCATTATTTATAATTTTATTTATTTCGTTATTAATTTCAACAACATCATTTGCGTCTAAGTTACCGGTTATACCTTTGATTATTGTTCCTAAACCATTTATGAGTCCTCTTTTCATGCGTTTTTGAGGCATTAGCGAGTACAGTTTGTTACTAACTTCTTTAAGTTTGTTTTTAGTTACTTCTAAAGAATCAATCAATTCACTATTGTTTTCAAAAGTTTGAAGTGAGTCAGATATTTTATTTATATTGTTTACATAATTATCCAGTTGTATTATGTGTATTAGATTACTATGGGACGTTATTAATCTCGCGTTTCCTAGTTTGATCGGTAATAACCCAGTATTAGTTGATAGATCCTGTATGTCTATCTTCTGTCCGAATATTAGCAGTGCTTGCCTGAAATTTGCGTTTCCTCTTAATCTTTGACTTATGTATTTTTTGGTTTTTATTAGTAATAAGAGTTAAATGGTTATCTTCCTTTACCCTATGTTTTGTAAATCTACGACTAAGCTTATTCCTTCTACATTCTTTTCTAAATACTAATGAACCTTCGTTTTGAATTTCGGGATATTCTCGATTTTCGTTTAATTTCTTTAATCTTTTTCCGGTTTGCTCGTCTAATCTAGTTTTAATTTCAGCTTGTAACTTAGTTTGAAATTCTCTTAGCTGTTGTAAATATTCGTGTTTACTACTAGATTGTAAACTATTGTTAAATTTATAAGTCCTACCATAAAAGAGTTCGAATGGTGTATACTTAGTTGCTGAATGTATGGCATTATTATATGTAACTATTACCTCATTCAAAATATCTTCGGGGTCCTTATCTCTATGCTTATAATAGATTATTCTATATGTTTCGGTAAGTGTGGAGTGGAGTCTTTCTACGGGGGCGTTACTAGTTGATTGTTGGTATGAAATTGTATGGTGGTTGATGTTATATTGCTTACAGAAATCATTAAATAGGGTGGAGGTAAATTCAGTACCTTGGTCTGTTACTACAGTCACTATATTTTCAGGGGTACCGTGGAGGCTGATGAAATGTTTTAATGATTTTATAATTGCTAGACTATTTCTAGCAGGTAAAATGTAAGCTGCGGCAAATTTAGAAAATTTATCAATAATAGTGAAAATATATTGTTTATCAATTGTGTATATATCCGTATGTATGACATCGAGTGGCTTTTTAGGGACTTCGGGAGCTTGAAATTTAGGTTTTTGTGGACGTCTATCATATTTTAAAGTCTGGCATTGTTCGCAGTTGTTAATAATTTGAGTGATCTTTGTTTTCATGTGGGGAAAATAGTATTTTCTTTTAAGATGTAATAGGCTTTCGTTTATGCCACGATGATTATTTTTTTGATGGTAATCATTTATGAGGGAATCCTGCTCATCGCTTTCGGTGATGTCATTTACTATTTCTGTGCACCTAATTAATTTGAGATTATGGGACGCTGAAAAATGTTTTGAATATACTTCTTGGACTGTCTTGAAGACTTCGTCTGTACTGTAGATAGCAGTTAGACGATTAGGGGGAATGAACCTTTTAATCAATTCAATAACATTCTGTTCAGAGAATTCTTGCATTTGGATAGTGCGGCGCTGCTTATTTCTGAAAGGGGTCTGTACATTTGTTTGAGGTCGTCTATTTATTTTTTCCAATATAATTTGTAAGGAAAATTCATTCAATGGTTGTTCGGAGATGGGAATTCCATCATTTAGGTTTTCTTCCGCGGAGTGTACGGTAGTACCTCTAGTGGTTTGCATTGATGCGTTCTCCATGTTACCAGTTTCGTTGATGTTGACTTCCTTAAATTTTGCGATCACGTGAGAGTGTGCTGAGTTTTTCGGGGTTCGACTTAATGCATCCGCATTAGAATTTTGTATTCCTTGTTTGTAAACAATCTCATAGTCGAATTCTTCCAACTTCAGTCTCCAGCGCACTAACCTGGAGTTTGGATCTTTTAAGTTCATGAACCAAGTGAGGGGTTTATGATCTGTAACGATCTTGAATTTTCGGCCGAAAAGATATGGCCTAAAGTACTTCGTGGCCCAGGCTATCGCCAAGAGTTCTTTCTCTATAGTAGAGTAATTGATTTCCGAGTCTGTTAGTGTTCTGCTTGCATAACAGATGGGTTTATCACTACCAATGGGGCCTTGGGATAAAATAGCACCAAGTGCAAAATTGCTGGCATCTGTCGTTAAGACAAAGGGTTTGTTGAAGTCTGGATGTTGGAGAAGTGGATCGTTCATTAATATGTCTCGACAATCATTAAATGCTTTTAGATATTTGCCAGTCAATTCAATTTTCTGATCCTTTTTTAGACATTGTGTGAGGGGTTTCGTGAGTTTAGCGAAGTCTCGAATAAATTTCCGGTAATAGCCGAAAAGTCCGAGGAAGGATTTAATTTCTTTGGGGGTTTTAGGCAATGGAAAGTCTAATATCGCTTGGACCTTGTCCGGATTTGGTTTTATCCCTTCAGTTGTAATAAGGTGGCCTAGGAAAGCTATTTCTGTCTTGAGAAATTCAGACTTGTCGAATTGTACTTTAAGATTACTGTCTCGTAATCTTAGGAAAACCTTCTTAAGATTCTCGACATGTTCTTGTAGAGAGGTAGAGTAGATGATTATATCATCCAAATAGACCAAACAAATAGTACCTTGCAGTTCCTTTAAAACGTTATCCATAACTCTTTGGAATGTTGAAGGCGCGTTTTTAAGCCCAAAAGGCATGCGCACGTATTCATAATGCCCTCCTTCAACGGTGAAGGCTGTCTTAGGAATATCTCTGGGATCCATCTCTATTTGATGGAAACCGCTTGCGAGGTCTATGGTTGAAAAATACATGGATTTCCCAAGTTTATCGAGTATGTCATTGATATTGGGAAGTGGATATCGGTCACTGACTGTTTTTTCATTCAGTTTGCGATAATCAATTACCAATCTCCATTTTTGTCTTCCGGTTGCGTCCAGTTTTTTCGGGACTATCCACACAGGGGAGCTCCATGGAGAATAACTGGGGCGAATTATACCCTGTGCAAGCATCTCCGATATTTGCTTACGAACCTCTTCTTTGTGGACAAATGGATACCTATACGACTTTGTGTATATGGGAAGTTCGTCGTCCGTCCTAATACGGTGTTTAACTTGGTTGGCAAAAGTAAGGTTTTGCCCTTCACGGAGGAAAATATCGTCAAATTCACGACAAACTTTGAACAATTCTTTCCGTTCCTCTTGATTTAGGTGTTCGGTTCGCAGAAGATTAATAATGTCCTCAGAAGGAGTAGGAGGTGAACTCTCCTTCTCATAGCTCACACTAAGATTGTTTACTTGGTGATAGTTCCTGTGAAGATTTTCAACCATGAGTGGTTGTTCGAGAAGTAGTATCTGGTCGGCTTGAGAATGATTAACAATTTCCACCAATGCGTGCCAGTCATGGGCAGTGTATATTCCTTCCGAGATTAACAGCTCTTGAGTTATTCTAGTAGGTTTGATGTAAATGTCACCATTTTCTACATCCACTGGTAGTTTGACAATTAATTTAGAATTAGAAGGTATAGTGTACCTTGGTGAAATTAGGTTGGGTTTGGAAATTAAAGGTAATATGGCATTTTTACTGATTAGCCTTTTGTTGCCGACATCCACTTTAGCGTCTAAAGCACTAAGTGTGTCTATCCCTAGTAATCCGTCGAAATATCCATGAAATTTAAATACCAAAAACTTCATGAAGCCGTTTTGTTGGAATTCGATGAAATTCGGTAGAGTGACTTCCTGTTCTACCTTGTGTTTTGAAAGAACTGTATTAATTATAATCGGGTTAATTTTTTTTAAGTCGTGGGGGTTCACATATTCGGGGTTAATAAACGATGAAGATGCTCCTGTATCGATCAAGAACTTAAGTGGTCGTCCGAAAGGGGATGAAATGTGGATATATGGGAGTGTACCCATTACCATGTGTATTAACGTCTAAGTATCCGACAGGTGGTTGGAGGCTAGACAATCAAAATTTCCATCATCAATTTCAACGTTTTTTATATAATCGTGGTGGTTTGATGTGTCCGCTGGACCAGGGGAATAGTACCGATTAGGGTAGTATTGTTGAGATTGAGATGTATAAATCGAGTTAGTGAAATTTTAAGCAAATTGGTTGGGGTCTTCGTAATGGTTTTCAGAGTAGGGTATAGAATTCATTGTAAGTCCTTGTTCCATTTGCGGGATGTTGTCTGGATAACCCTGTTCCGAAATATTAAATTATTCCTTAGATGCGACTCTTGGTGGCCCTGTTGATCTGAAAAAGTTATCTTGGGGACGATTATATTGTGGTTGAACGCGTCTAACTATAGTTGAACCTAGTTCCATAGGTTCTGGTTTTTGGGGGTGTACATTATTAGACTTGTTAGACATTGGGGGTCTTATTTGGGGACTCTGAAAATTATTTTGTATGCCAAATGGTCGTTGAATATTTTGATTAAAATAATTACTATGCTGTGGTCTGAAATTTTGTAAAGGTTGCGGATATGTTCTGAAATTGGGTAGGTTAGTAAATGTTGGTTTTTGTACAGGGAAATTCATTTGAAAAGGTGCGTAAGGCTGTGCATATGCCTGGAATGAAAGTTTCGGTGGGTTTGGATGAGGTGTTTTAAAGTTTTTGTAATTACTAGATGAGTTTAAGAATTGGGAAAATGGATTGAGAAAATTGGGCTTTGTTAAACTAGTTGGTTTTGGGTTCATAATGCTTTTGTTAATATCCGACTTAGAGTAAGAGATATTTTGCTCTTTGATGCAACATGCAAAAGCAGATGCTAAAGATTCCGGCTTCATTGCGCGAATTATGGAGCCTAAAGGCTCTCTAAGACCACTTAAAAATGTGTTCAGGCACATTTCCGAAAAAAGAGCCTTCTTTGCAGATATCACCCCGGGATCCTTTTCGTGAATATTCACATGATTAACCAAACTCGAAAGTATTTCTATTACTTCACCGTAAAATTTTTGGATCGAATCGGAATTTTGTTTAAGATTATGCAAATCTCGTATTAGCGAAGTTTCGTTTCTTTTATCTGCATAGTGCAGAATCAAGTTTTCCTTTATTTGGTCCCAGTTCAACTGAGTCCCGTACATATTTAGGATCTCATTAGCCTCACCTACAATTTTATTCCTTATTCCCCTCAGCATGAGCTGCCCGTAGGGTGTTCCACTGGCCGCTCGTAGCAGATTAAGGATTTCGTCGACATTGTCAATGAAATCGAATAAAAGCCTAGGATTACCGTCGTATTTTGGTAAATCCTTAATGGCATCGGGAATTCTTAACGAATTGAAAAGGTCAAGTGTAGTCACTGTCATTTCACTTGCACTAGTGCTTGGATTTGCCATGTTTAAATTTGTTTTATTATTACTTCCACTTATATTATTATTACTAATAGTATTATTATCTATTTTATTATCGTTACTATTATTTTTAACCGTGTTAATATTATTATCGTTTATGTTAATATCTAAATTATTTTTATTAAGTTCAATTGAACTTATTGAACGATGCAGTGAATTAGTAAGTTCGCACGAAGTTTCACAGAACTGTACCGAATTTCCACTACTACTTTCACTTTCACTAATATTTCTAATTTTTAATATATTGCTAAATCTTCTAAGCCTGGAGGTTTTTGGGAGACAGTAGGGTTTATCTTGTCTAGGAGGAATTTTGTAGGGAGAGGACATGAATCCAAAAATCTGACTTACCAGAGAATTATTAGGATACTTTCCATCTTCACCTTTTTTTTTTTTTTTTTTCGGGACTTTGATGACAATATTCCTTCGTCGAGTCTGCTTATCGCAACGTTCACCTCGCGTCACTCGCAAAAAGTTTTCGAAATTTTAACCGCAATATTCCGTCGTGAAAAACCGGTTATCCTCCGATTTACTTATTTTCAAAAACTTTTCCGGAACTCCTCCGCCCTTACTTTAATCGACTGCGCCAATTACATGTGTCTCGACATGTCTTCTTAAAAAAACGAATTAGGTTTTTAAAATAGACTTTATTAGTTCGACTTAACGCTTCTACCACTCAAAAATAACTGACTGTAAAAATGATTTTAACAAAACAATTGTTAGATTTAATTGCAAGTGTAGCAACGTGTGCCAGAGGCCTACTTATGCTAGTCAGCGTCTACTGCGATCGGATATCATCTGGCAATTTGCAGGTGTCATCAAAGATGTTGAAGGTGAATGCGCTGTACGTGGGAAGCATTATGCTTGCATATGGGAACCGTTCGTAACTCACTCGACATGAGGTATGGAGATAATCACCTGAAGCAGATCTACAGGTCGCAGCTGCGCAACCGGATGCACAAACCAGGTGAAGCCCTACAGCAGTTAGCCCAGGGTACTGAAAGGCTTGCACTTATGGCTTACCCTGCATATGACTCAGATCATCGGGACGATGTGGCAACGGAGGCTTTTATTAGCACGTTGCAGGACAGGGGTATGCAACAAGCTGTCCGCCTGGCATAGGATGCACTGGCATATTGTTTAAACTTTGTAGCCGCCAAAACAACCACTCCTAACACAGCCAGGATCCGGGAGCTTACAACGGAAGAATGTAGATGTGAGCGTGATGACGTGAGCGAAGAAGCGCAGATGCCTATATGCTGGAAATGTGGTGAACAAGGGCGTCTACAACGAAACTGCAAGCAGCACAGGAAATTAAGTTATTGCCCGGCATGTGCCGCTAGTAGAAGATTAAGGCGAAAAACAAAGCCTGGCAATAAGGCCCCTCAAACCAAGGGATCAGGAAACGCGTAAAAGCCAACTTCGTGGGGCAGAGGTTGGCTAGGAGGATGAAAGTCCCCAGCACCACCATCATAGTGTCCAGGCTATATCGAGGAGAGGCAGACATATGTGTTCCTGGACAAGTCGACGGTGGATATTGCACCCTCACTATTGATACTGGTGCAACAAGGTTAATATTGCGATCAGATTTGGTGAGCAGGCGTGTTCTCTCCAGAGGTATACCACTTTTGCTACGAACAGCAACGGGAGAAGCAGCACCCGTATATGGCGGGATCAAACTCCAAGTACAATTAGGGAATATACTGTTTCAACATGAGTTTCTCGTTGCCGATATAATAGACGACTGCATCCTGGGAATGAATTTCCTCAGACCACATGGATTCCTGATGATAGTTCATAACGACAACATTTCAACACAGAAAGTGGTCGTAAGTGCCGAGACTGACGCACCAAAATCCTTCGAGAGCATTGTATGGGCCAAATTTGAAGGTGATCCTGGATACCATAGATCCTACCTTATTGACCCAACAAAAACACCGACACTGCGTAATCTAATTTTAAGACGAACCTTAGTAAGAACGAATAAGAATGGATATGTGCCGGTTAGAGTCCTTAACACCTCGGATTGAGTTATCCACATCAAAGCTGGAGCTTTTATCGGGAGATGTCAGCTTGTCTCTACTGTAACATCTTTGGAAGTGGGAGATAGCCAATATCCAGCTTGGTAACAAAATACCGGGGAATCCCGTGAGTTTGTGTGGACTTTATTGGAGCCAACCAAGACATCACCAGAGCAGTTCAAGAAAGCGTTGGGATTGGTGAACAAATTTCGCGATATTTTCTCAACTGGTCACGACGATCAAGGACGTACGAGTATGGTGACTCACGTTATAGACACCCAAGACGCTAAGCCGATTCGACAAGCGCCAAGACGACTTCCAAAAACCAAGCAGGCAGAAGTAAGCGAAATGATCTCCGACATGGAAAAACAAGTAGTAATCGAGCCTGCAATCAGCCCGTGGGCCTCACCTGTAGTCCTGGTAAAGAAAACGGATGGGAGCACTCGGTTTTGTGTCGACTACAGGCAGCTCAACTTTGTCACAAAAAAAGACAGCGCATCGATGACATTATGGATACAATGGCGGATTCGAAGTGGTTCTCTACTCTTGACTTAAAAAGTTGGTACTGGCAGGTTAGGGAGCGAAAATTGCACTTTCAGAGGGTACTAGATTGCGGAAATTTGTAGTAATGCCATTTGGGCTTTGCAATGCTCCAGCAACATTTGAACGCCTCATTGAGTGTACTACGCGGGTTAAGCTGGAAAACTTACTTTTGATATCTGGATTACATCATTGTCATAGGCAGGACGTTTGACGAGCATGTTCGCAACTTGGAAGAGGTGTTCTCAAGGCTACAACGGGCTAACTTGAAGCTGAGTCAAAAGAAATGCACACTTTTTGCAGCTGAAATAAAGTACCTAAGACATGTTGTATCGACAAAAGGTGTGAAAACGGACCCCGAGAAAATGGAAGCTTTGAGAAGTTGGCCGAAACCTAATAACAAACGAAAACTTCGAACTGTCCTTGGACTGGCGACCTATTATCGCTGATTCGTTACAGACTTTGCAAAAATAGCGAAGTGTCTCCATCAGCTCACGGAAAAGAATCGCTCTTTTATCTGGAAAGAGCAGTGTCAAAAAGCTTTCGAGTTATTGAAGAATCAGCTCGGTGAATCACCAGTTCTACAGTACCCCAAACCGGGAAAAATCTTCGTAGTTGATACTGATGCGAGTAACAACGGGATTGGGGCCGTATTGTCACAGCAGGTTGGCGGTGAGGAGCGAGTAATCTCATACTACAGCCGAGTTCTGTCAAAGACTGAAAGGAACTACTGCGTAACCAGGAAAGAACTTCTGGCTATAATTGAAGCAACAAAGCAGTTCCACAAGTACCTTTACTGACAGAAATTGGCCCTTCAAACAGATCATGCTTCCCTGAGATGGCTGCTTCATTTCAAAAACCCAGAAGGGCAAATTGCTTGATGGATCGAAAGGCCACAGTCCTATGATTACGAAATCGTCCATCGGAAAGGAGGAATGCACGGAAATGCCGACGCTTTATCCCGTCGTCCATGTCCAACGACTTGTAAACATTACCGATGGCCTGAGGAAAAAAGACAAGGAGTAGATAGGCGTGTAATGACAACGGAAGTCGACGAGGGTTGCGCGTAGAACGAACTGCGGGACGCTCAGCTAGCAGACGATGAAATTGGATCATTGTTGGTATGGAAAGAGACAACAGGACGTCCTGAGTGGAAGGACATATCAGCACGCAGCACAGTGTTAAAAAGCTATTGGGCTCAATGGGATTCCCTTGAGGTTGAAGATGGAGTTCTGAAACGGAAATGGGAAACGGCAGACGGCACTTCACATACGATGCAAATTGTTCTTCCTAAAAGTCGGATCAAAGGAGTACTAAAGGAGATGCATGAATGAACATCGGGAGGTCACCTTGGGGTGAACAAGACCCTGACAAAGGTGCGCGAAAGATTCTAGTGGCTCCACGCTCGGGACGACGTTCTTGACTGGGGTCGTAAATGCACAATATGTGCTTCCGTTAAAGGCCCAACCCGAAGAACGAGAGGGCAAAGGCAGATTTATAACGCGGGGATACCGTTCGAGAGAATAACTGTTGAGATCGCAGGAGCCTTTCCCGAGTCTGAATGGGGAAATCAGTATTTATTCGTTGTGGCTGATTACTACAGGAAGTGGCCAGAAGTATACCCAATTCCTAACCAGGAGGCAACTACTGTAGCGGAGCAAATCGTTTCTCAGTGGGTTAGCAGATATGGCGGACCCCATGAACTACATTCAGACCAAGGCAGAGTCACAAGTTTTTGCCGAAATGTGTGAGCTGCTGGGAATACGAAAAACATGGACAACAACACTTCACCCCCAGTCCGATGGAATAGTTGAACGATTCAATGACACATTTTATAAACATTTGGCCAAGACGGTTGATGAACATCAGAGAGAGTGGGATCAACACATTCCATTGTATTTGATGGCGTACCGAACTGCAAAACATGCATGAACAGGAGACGTCCCAGCGAAAGTCATCTTTGGAAAAATGATTCGTCTACCAGCTGATGTAAAGTTTGGGACACCCCCTGAGCAGCCCCAACGCATTTCGGAGTATACAAGCGACGTAAGGCAACGGCTGAATCAGATACACTAATTAGTGCGGAAGCAAATAGAGTCGACCACTGATCACATAAAGACCAGATATGACTTCATGGCAAACTCATCCGGATTCCAGCCGGATGGCTTTGTGTGGCTATATAACCCACGGCGTCGGAAAGGCAGATCTCCGAAGCAACAGCCAAATTGGGAAGGACCCTATAGAATCATCAAACGAATCAACGAAGTGGTATACCGGATACAGGAACACCAGAAACCCAGGGCAAAAATGAAAATTGTGCACCTGCACCGCGTTGCCCCATATTAGCAGAAAGACGCGGAGATAGCTGATGTGACAGATTTTCGGGGCGAAAAAGATATAAGGCGGGGAAAGTGTGACATGTTCAAATAATGTCACGCGCCACTGTAGTCGTCTTAAGAGAAAAGTCGTAAAAAAGTTTCAATTACCAATACATCGATAATTCTCGAAGGCGTATCATAAACATATTGCGTGCATTGAGTATAACAAATACGTGTGTAAGTGACTCAGTGCATAAACTCGAGAACAATCCATATCGAAGGTTCTGCGTTGATTGGTAGATGTATAAAGGTGACTACAGCGAGCAGCGAAGAGAGTCTTGTTAATAAAGGAAAGATGGCGGCGACAGTGCGCGCTAAAAGTGGTGTGAAGTAAAATCGTATGCGAATATTAAGTAGCAACTAAAAGTGATTACTTCTATGAAGTGATTATAAAAGTGATTAATTAATTAATGTAAAAGTGAACTGATAAAAGTGAATAAGTGATATAGTAATTGAGTAAAAATAATTATAAAGTATTAGTTATTTTTAAGAATAAAACGTCAAACATCTAATTTTTAACTATTCGGGGGCGTTTCATTCAATATTGCGAACATTTGCGAAAAGCAAACAGGTCGCGCAAATTACATTCGAATACTATCCGGGACAGAAAAAAAAACAATTATGATTTTCTTTTACAATTTATTTAATTACATCTGCTCAATCTGAAGTACAATTCTCAACTACTTTTAAGTGCAACTTGCAAAAATTTATAATTACGCAAAACTGCTTATTTAGCAGCATGCGTCGAATAAGAAAGAATCTCGTTACAATTAAATTGTTTATCTAGCCGTACGCGTAGAATTACTTTTAGTTGCTGTTGTTGCTGGTTGTACTTTTAGGAATTACAGTTGCTGGCTGTAATTTTAGTGGTTGTTATGGCTGGCTGTAACTCCTCCCCCCTTAGGTGAAAGCTCCGGCCAGATAAACTGCAAGGGTGCATTCTGGACGGAAGCGATTAACGGCTTTCGATTTGAATCATGGCGCCAAACGATGATTGTTATCATTGCGATGATGATGATCATTGCGATGGATATGGCTCCTGCGGTCATCTCGTTTGACAACGGTGGATACCAATGCTGATCAGGAATATTGGTTGATTGGTCTGTAATGAATTGGTATTGTCCCAAATTTTTCAGTTGGAGAGTTTGATTATTAGTGAATTGAATTGAATAAAGCTTTATTGATAGTAATAAGTTTGTGTTATAACATACATGTCACTTAATTTAGAGTTCTGAAAAATTCATTAATTCATTTCTTCTACGGTAATTGTTTCAGCTGTGCTGGTATTAATTTTTTCACGGTTGGTTTTGCAATTTGAAGGAAAAAATGAACAAAAAACCTTGGCTGGGCCTAATAATACCTAAAACTAAATAAAACCTATATCATATACTTATGTACTATTTATATTCTAATTTTAAAGTTAATGTGCTCATACAATTTTCTGAGCATTAGGAATTTATCAATAACAGAAGACATGGTTAAGGCAATACGTACACTATAGGAAAGTGCCTTCAATTGCTAAGAGAAGCTATAAGAGGGTTAGATGAGTTACTGGCTGAAGCCATTAATTTAAGTTGCCGCGAGTCCGCGAGCTGTTTTACAGGATCAACTCCAGTAAGTTCATGTAATTTTCGAGTAGAGAAATAGAAAGCTTTGTCAAACGCCATTTTCAGGAATCTGTTTTGGGTGACTTGAAGCTTGGCTTTTAAGTATTCGGCACATTGATTCCAAGTTGGAGCTCCATAGAGCATGATTGGTTGTAGCACCATTTTGACGATGAGAGTCTTGTTTTTTAAGTTAAGGCTGGGCTTCCGATTTAGTAGTGGATATAATGCTATGACGGAATGCAATGTCTTATTGCGTATGTGTTCGATGTGGTTTCGAAACGTTAATGTTGGATCTAGCACCAAACCGAGATAGGATAATTCGTTGTCCCAAGGTATGCATTGGCCCAAAAAGTTTAAGCATCTGCCAGGAAGCATAGCGGGTTTCCGCTTCTTACTGAAGTAAATTGCTCTCGTTTAGCCAACATTGATTTTAACTTTCCATCTGTGGAAATATTGGTATGAGCTCTCTAGTCCTTGTTCTAAGCTATTTATTATAGTCTCCGGTTCTGTTCCTATTGCGTAAAGGCAAGTATCATCTGCAAAAGTCGCTATTTGGCAATTAATATTTTTTGGGAAGTCCGAAGTATAAATGTTGTAGAGAGTGGGGCTTAAGCAAGAGCCTTGCGGGACACCCGATGGAATGTTTTTTATTGAGGAGAGTCTGCCTCGTATTTTAACTTGATATTTCCTTTCGTGTAAGAAGGAAGCTATGAGGCTTGTCAAGTATTGCGGAAAGTTAAATTGTTTGAGTTTATAGAGAAGCTCTTCATGCCAAACAGTATCAAAGGCTTTCTCTATGTCTAACACCACCATGCCAACTGATTTCTTTTCCTTTAAGGCTGCCTTAATTTCTTTGGTTACTCGAAATAATTGATGCTCTGTGGAATATCCTCGCCTGAAGCCAAATTGGAAGTTAGGAAGGATCATTTTATCATCGACGTGTTCGGCGATTCATTTTAGGATCAATTTTTCGAATAGTTTTCCCAAAGCTGGCAATAAGCTTATTGATCTGTAGCTCGCAGGTACATGTGGGTCTTTACCTGGTTTCAATATTGGGATCACAGTAGCATGTTTCCAAGATAAGGGAAAGTAGCTTGATTTAAGACATGCGTTAAATACATGGCAAGTGAGAACTACTGCTTTCTTTGGTAGATTTTCCAATACGATGTTGGGTATTCCATCAATACCTGGTGCTTTATTGTTACTAAATTTTTTCAGTGCAGCAGTTATCTCTCCGGTGCGAATAAAGTCTTTATGCGGTATACTTGAAGAGCTCATCTCCTTTTCAAATGATTTTTTGACCATCATATCGGTGATGGAATTATGACTGGATTGTGCTAAAGAATGAAAGGTGAGAAACTTATCGGCAAGGATTTCAGCTTTTTCCTTATTGGAATGTGCCTGATATCCTTTATCATCTGTTAGTGGATAGGGCAAACTGAGTTGCTTTCGTTTGAATATTTTATTTAGTTTCCATAATTTCCGCGAGTTGAAGTCTAAATGTTCCAACATATTGTTCCATTGGCGATTGCGTAACGAAGAGATTTTCTTTCGAATTGCAGAAGTAAGGCTGTTAACACCATTTTTCGTAGAAGCAAGTCGTGTTCTTTGCCATTCCCGTCGGAGCGAGTTTCTTGTCCTAATGAGTTTGTAAGTTTCGTTATCAAGCTCTAGCCACTGGAGTTTACTCTTGAATTTTGGGAGACTGCATTCGATAGCTTCCCAGATAGTCTTTTTAAGAGAATCAACGGTTTCCTCGATATCTGAGGCTGAGTGCAGCTTTTCGATCGTAAACCGATTTATGGTTGATGTAACTGCGAAACTTGGGCCACTCAGCTTTTTTAAAAAGAAAGAACTGATTTGGCTGCTCAATGGAGCGTTCTGCAGTTCCATTTGTAAAATATACAGGCAAATGTGGAGAGGAAAGGGCTTGCATTACACTAAGCTCAGACAAATTAACATTTTCGTCGCTCAACACTATATCGAGGGTTGAGCCGATTCCTTTTGCCGAGTAGTATGTGGGTTCATCTGGCGAGTGTAGAAAAATGTTGTTATACTCTGTAAGCTTATAGAGTGCGCGTCCTGTAAGATTGGAGCGAGTGCAGTTCCATTGTTGATGCCGAGCATTCAAATCACCACAAAGCAGGTATCTATGGTTTTGTTTGCAAAATCTCTCTATATCTCTCACGAAGTGATTTACTTTATCCTTAGTGTTTTTGGTACCCGGAAAATAGACGCTGTAAATTTTTAAATTCAGCTCTTCAATAAATATTCCGACATTTTCTATAATGGACGAATTCATTTCTGGCATGAGAGAGTGACGGATTGACTTTTTATGGCAATCGCTACTCCTCCACCGATTTTATTTACTCGGTCTTTCCTATAAATGTCGTATAAGGGATGTTTTAATTTATCTTTCGGCCCTAATCATGTCTCTGTTATTACGAAAATATCTATGTTATAATTAGTTATAAAATTAAATGTTTCTAAACTTTTGTTCCTTATGCTCTGAGTATTCCAAATTAATATTTTGATCAATTCAACCCGTATAAGAACTTAATTGAAAGATTCACTATGACATTGAATTTTTCGTTTCTAGATTTACACGATGCTAAATTTTTAATTAGTTCCTGGGATATCTCCAGTAGCACTGCTGGTGGAAAGAGATTGCAGCTAGTGGAATTAGGTGCTGTTGCAGAGCTCTGCTGACTTATTGAGCAATATGTTGCGCGTGGAGATTTATGTGTAGAAGTTGTTGTCTCTGCTGATTTGGTTGGAAGCTTTGGGAAATCCGTTTCCGAAAAATTGAATTGCTTTTTCCTCGGATATGTAGTTTTAGTCTTGTTATTTTGTTTTAATACTTTGCCTTTTATTTCTATGTACTCTTTCCTGCTCTGGCACTCAGGAGCGTTAGAAAAGTGTGGACTGTTGCAGTTGCAACACAAGATTTTGTCGTTTTGTTTGTCCGTGAGTGTGCACTGCGATAGTTGATGGGGGCCACTACATATAGCACATCTTGGTGGAAGATGGCAATGACTCGAGCCATGGCCAAAACGCTGGCAGTTTCTACACTGCGTGGGCCCTTTGCGTCGGCTAGAGTAATAATCCCATCGTACAATTGTGTGCATGATTATGCGAATGCTTCGCAGCTCTTGCATTTTGACATCTCGTTGCAGATAAAGAAGATAGAATACATTCTCACGTGCGTCTTTGTTGGAATTAAACTTTTTGATATCATTCACGCTTAGGTTGTGATCTGCTTTCAGAATCTTTTTTAGGTCTTCACAGGGCATATCATGCAGTCCTGATAATGTTACTTTTAATGGGCGGAGATCTGCCCGTTGGAAAGTAAAAAAATTCCCTTTTTTTATTTTTCAAATGTTCTTCCAACTTCGTGTAGTCTTCATTTGATGTCAGGAACACTCGTTTGCCAATGGATATCAATTTGATTGAATACTTTTCGATTTTCAATTCTTTGAGAATTGCATCGATGGTGTCACGGGGAAGATCAATAAAAGTAATCGGCGGAACTCTTACCTTGGCTTTAGATTCGGTGTCTGCTTTACCACTGCTATCATCACCATTCGGGAGATCGGCAAGGGGTAGAAATCGGTTGGCTGGTGATAAAGTTGTAGTATCTCGCGGCATTTTAAAGTGATCCCTAAGTAGGGAACTTGCCGGCGAAGAGTCCCGGCTTCTTTTCCTGTTTTCCACAGGAGTAAAGTTATCCGATGGCTTCACACTCAACTTAAATATTACTTCAATGACTAGTCTTTTTAAAGAATATAACGTTCAAAACAATTGAAAGTAACGGAGAAAAATTAATGTCACTATGAATCACACTGGAAGAAAATAGAAACACGTTTGCACCGCTCAACTGTCGATACAGAAGTGATTATTAGTGTTATTGCCAAAATTAATTTCGTTGAAATTTGTAGGGTATATGATTATTTCTTCTAGGTACGCCTGGTATGTCGAAGAGTAGGTGATGCTGTTGACCGTAACTTCACAGTTTTCGAATTTGACCAACATCGTGCCCTGGATTGTTATTGTTCCTGGTCCACAGGTCGTTCTTATTTGGATTTTTGGGGTGTTGATGAAGGGTAGGTGGTTTGGCTTGGCCAGAAAGATTTCTGTTACTATTTTTCGTCTATAAACTTCACATTGGGCTGGTTTGTTTTTATAATTTTTGCTATGCAGCTTGATTGGGTTGTGTCTTTACTTTCGGGTGAATTGTGGCAGTAGTATGTCTTGTCAATGTGTTGGCAAGTCTTATCAAGGTATTGGATATTGTAAGGACTCAGGATCAAGTAAGGCTTGGCTATGATGTATTTATTTTGCTCTAACGGTAATGGGATTATGTGGAAAAGTGAGTATTGGGTTTTAGATACGATAGGAATTTTTATGTTGAAAATTATATTGGTATCGTTATAATACGCCTGCAGTTCTAGTAATTCATAAGCGTTTTCACTGGAAGTTACTTCAATCGAATGGTTTTTGAAAATTTGAAGAATATGAAAAAGTTCAATTGGAGTTAAAATTTGCTTCGAAACTATACTTAATTTGGCAAGGATAACTGCTTCCGCAATGTTCGACAAATGGTTATAAAGAAGATCTATATTATAGTTTATTTGATTTAGATATTGCAAGTAATGGAGTGTAGCATCATCAGTATTGATTCTGATTCGCATCGATTCTTGAGTTGCCTTCAAGTAGCTGGTAATAGTTTTTTTTTGTTCATTGATATGGTTTGTTATGTTAGTAAATCGCTGTATCATTTGTTTATTTATTTCTGAATTGATTGTTATATTTTGTTTTAAACTGTTTTGATTATTTAATATTTTATTTATTTCCTCGTTGATTTGCACGGCGTCGTTCACATCCATATTTCCAGTTATCGATTTTATTATCGTACCTAGTCCGTTTATTAATCCTCTCTTTGACCTTCTGATAGGTAACAGGGAATTAAGTTTAGATTGAACATCGTTTAGTTTTATTTTAGTTATTGCTAAAGTGTTGTTTACTGAATCTACTTTTTCGAAGTGTTCTAGTGAATTATTGATTTCGTTTAAATTCTTTTCATATTGCTTGAGTTGAACTACATGTAGGAGATTTTTATAAGATTCGATAACTCTTGCATTTCCAAGTTTTATTGGAAGTAATCCTCTACTGTTGGTTAGGTCCTGTACGTTGATCTTCTGCCCGATTACCGGAACTATTATTAGAAGTAGAAACCTGGAATTTACACTTTCTCTTAATTTTTGATTTGTGTATTTTCCTATTTTCCTTAGTAATTACGGTTATATGTTTATTATGCTTAACCCTATGTTTAATAAATCTTCGTGTTAGTTTATTACGTCGTGCTTCTTTTCTAAATACTATTGAATCTTCGTTAATTTCATTAGGTTTATCTCTAGTTTTATTAAGTTTATCTATATTTCTAATAACTTGTGCTTCTAATTGTTCTTTAACCCTAGGGAATAATTCAGATTGAAAGGACTTAAGTTTATTTAGATATTCGTGAACGTTACTTTGCTGTATACTATTAAATTTGTATGTTCTCCCGTAAAAGACGTCGAATGGTGTTACTTTCGTTGCGGAATGAATTGCATTGTTATAAGTTATTAGTGTTTCGTCTAGTACCTCATCGTGGTCCCCGTCTTGATTTTCGTATTTATCGTGAATAATTCGATAGATTTCAGTTAAGCTTGAGTGTAACCTTTCTACTGGTGAATTACTAGAAGATTGTTGAAATGAGGTGATATGGTTATTAATTCCATATTGTCTACAAAATTCCGTAAAGATGCTGGCGGTAAATTCTGTACCTTGGTCTGTAATAATTTTTCTAGGGATTCCATGAGAGCTGACAAAGTGTTTTATGGATTTTATGATTAAGATACTATTTCTGGCAATGAGTGTGTAAGCTGCCGCGAATTTCGAAAATTTGTCAACGATAGTGAGAATTTGTCGTCCATTGATTGTATAGATATCCAGATGAAGAATGTCGAGAGACCTACATGGGGTTTCTGAGATTTGATATTCTGGTCGTGGAGGATTTCTGTCGTATTTTAGAGTTTGGCACTTACTGCAATTATTAATCATTTGAGATACTTTATTCTTAAGGAAAGGGAAATAGTACTGTCTTTTTAAATGTAAGACAGTTTTATTAATACCGCGATGGTCTTTATTAGTATGATAATCTCTTATAAGTCGGTCTTGTTCATCACTATCAGTTACATCCTGAAGCAATTCTGTACATCTTTTTAATTTGAACACTTTACTTCTCGAAAAGTATTTGGAGTAAACTTCTTGGACGATTCTAAAGATATCATTGTCGCAAAAGATAGCGTTGACTTTATTTGGGGCAAGGTTCCTTTTGAATATTTCCAGTAGGTTGTCCAGGTTGAATTCCGGGAGTCAAATTGTACGTCTTTGTTTGTTTCTAAAAAGGAGTCGTAGTGAAGGAGGAGGACGTTTATCTGTTTTTTCTAATATAAGTTGAATATTGAATTTGTTCAGGGGTCTCTCTGAAATAGGAATGCCATCAAGATTATCTTCGTTGGCAGAATGAACAGTTGAACCGGAAGTACCTTGGATGGACATGCGGGAAGTTCCGGGAATATCCGCTTGACTTTCATTGACGTGAAGTTCATGAAGTTTGATGCGACTTAATGCATCAGCATTACTATTCAAATTTCCCTTTTTGTACACTATTTCATAGTCATATTCTTCCAGTTTCAACCTCCAACGAATCAGTTTGGAGTTTGGGTCCTTGAGACTCATTATCCATAACAACGGCTTATGATCAGTAACTATTTTAAATCCCCTCCCAAATAAATAAGGCCTAAAATACTTGGTTGCCCAAACTATTGCCAACAACTCCTTCTCTACAGTTGAGTAGTTGGTCTCCGAACTTGTAAGGGTTCGACTTGCATAGCAAATCGGTTTGTCACTACCTATGGGTCATTGCGATAACATCGCCCCAATGGCAAAATTACTTGCGTCCGTTGTAAGGACAAAAGGCTTCGAGAAATCTGGGTATTGGAGTATGGGGTCGTTCACCAGAAGCTCTTTGCAAAGCTTGAAAGTTTTAACATAATTTTCACTCAAAACAATTTTACTATCCTTTTTAAGGCACTCAGTCAATGGTTTAGTTAATTTCGCAAAATCCTTTATGAATTTTCTATAGTACCCGAGGAGTCCCAAGAAGGACTTTATTTCCTTTTGAGATCTCTGAATTGGAAAATCCCTGATAGCTCTGATTTTATCGGGGTTTGGTCTCACACCATCCCTCGACACAACATGTCCAAGGAAGGCAACCTCCTTGTGAAGAAACTCCGACTTGTCCAGCTGGATCTTGAGGTTTGCGTCTCGAAGTCTACCGAGCACCTTTCTGAGGTTTTCCATATGTTCTTGTAATGAGGTGGAAAAGATGATGATATCATCCAAATAGACCAAACAAGCCGTTCCAACCAGATCGCCAAGGATAAAGTCCATTTCCCTCTGAAACGTGGACGGTGCGTTCTTAAGTCCGAAGGGCATGCGAACAAATTCGAAGTGACCTCCCTCCACCGTGAAAGCTGTTTTCGGAATATCTTCTGGATCCATCTCAATCTGATGGAACCCGCTGGCCAGGTCCATAGTAGAGAAATACATGCATCTGCCCAGTTTGTCAAGGATTTCCGTAATGTTTGGCAAAGGATATTTGTCTCCAATCGTTTTCTCGTTGAGCTTCCGAAACTCAATTGCCAACCTCCATTTCTGTCTTCCGCGAGCGTCTGGTTTCTTCGGCACTATCCACACTGTAGAGCTCCACGGAGAAAAAACTTGGCCTGATTATTCCCTGTTCCAGCATCTGCTTGATCTGTTTCCTAACCTCCTCTTTGTGGACATAAGGGTATCTATATGACCTGGTGTAAACCGGAATGTCATCAATCGTCCAAATTCTGTGCTTGATTTTGTTGGTAAAAGTGAGCTTCTGGCCTTCTTTATAGAACAAGTCGTTGTATTCCCCAATAACCCTGAAAAGCGACTTTGCTTCTTCTGAATTGAGATGAGAACTCCGAATATCCTCCTTTAGCGTCGTCGTTCGCTGGGACTCATCATTAATAATATGAAAATTATTTACTTCTAGAAAGGAATTTTGGGAGAGTTTCGTTGTTTTAAGGGGCTGTTCTATCAAAAATGTTTTTTCTGAATTTGATAAATTAATTATTTCTACAATACTGAACCAGTTTTTTGAAGAGTAAATTCCTTCTGGCATAACTAATCCAGGTTCAATTTCAGTGCCAGGAATATGAATATCACCCTCGTAACTGTCTACGGGTACTTTCACAATAAGTTTTGATTTTGGAGAAATAGTATATTTGCCTGAGGTGAAATTCGGTTTACTGTAAAGGGGAAGTGAAGCATAATTTGTTAAGAGATTACCATTGACGAGATTAATTCTTGCACCCAATTTCGTGAGCGTATCAAGTCCCAATAAACTGTCAAAATAACCATGAAATCTAAACAGTAAAAACCTCAGTTTTCCATTTTCCATTTTGACTGAATTCAGGGAAAATGGGCATATGTAATTCTTTACCTAAGTAGTGGGTTTTAAGAGCTTTTGTGATTGCTATGGGCCTTATGAATTTTACAAAATTTGGGTTAATTAATTCAGGGTTTATAAAGGATGCTGGTGCTCCTGTGTCCTTAAGGAATTTTAGGGGTGTGCCAAAAGGAGAGAAAATATTTATGTAAGGGAGATTGGAGCCGTGCTTATTGAGGTCTATGTAGCCGGTTGGTTGCTGGAGGCATTTGATACAAAATTTGTATCCTCGATTTCATTTGAGCTCTGTGAATCTCTTTGTTCTGATTTCTTTTCCTTTATCGCATCGAAATCGGATGTTTCCAATGGGTACATGGTATAGTTATCATCATAAGGGTAGAAAGTACTTAGATCTTGATTATCCTGTGAATATTCGGGTATATCAATCGGGTGAGAAAAGTCATTTGTAATATTAAAAAGTTCCTTATTCATGAGCCTTGGAGGGTAGTTGGGCCTAGAGAAATTCTTGGGTGTATTTTGGTTGCCTTGTCTGAACTGGGTGGTCTTAAACTGTCCGGATGAGGTATCCATTGGTTCGGGTCTGTTTATTGCTTGCTGAAAGGTTCGTTGAAAATGTGGTTGGGGATTTTAAGGCCTTTGAAAGTATGACTGGGAATTATTATATCTTGGAAAAGGTTGAAAGTTATTAGATCTTTGGAGATGTTGCTGGAAGTTATTGGGTCTTTGAAAATATGGTTGAACATTATTTGGTTTTTGAAATGTGAGTTGCGCGAAATTTGGTCGGAATAGAGAAAGGTTGCTAGATGTATTTGGCAACGATAATTTTTATGGGTTAGAGTAGGGCATTAGCAGCAGTGGTTTAGCAATATTGTTAATTCCTAGCTGTCCAGGATATTTCGAATGTTAAACAGAAGAACGGTTAAACTGTTTTGAGGGATCAGAATTTCCGTCTGCATTTCCCAATGGGAAAGAAAAATTAGTGGGTTTCTGATTACCTAACCTATTGTATAAAATATTTTGTTCATCAATATAGTATGAAAATGCTTGTGACAAATTTTGAGGCCTCATCGCTCGTATTATGCCGCCTAAAGGTTCTCTTAAACCCGATAAAAACACCTTCAACCCCAATCTTGTATGGAGAGTCTTCATGGCTTCATTAATACTTTCATCTTTTTGTGTAAATTCGTATGGTTGTTCAGGCTAGACACAAGATCGATAACTTCACTATAAAATTTTTGCACCGAATTATTCTTTTGAGATAACCCATGTAGATCCTGCATAAGGCTATCTTGATTCCTCTTATCGGAATAATGAAGGATTAAGTTTTCCTTTATTTTATCCCAAATTAGAGGGGTACCATAAATATTCAGGGCTTCGTTGGCAGGACCAACTATTTTGTTTCTGATGGCTCTCAGAAGCAACTGCCCGTATGGTGTACCACTGGTAACCGAAATCAAGGTCAGCACCTCATCTACGTTATCTATGAAGTCAAATAATAACCGTGGATTACCGTCGAATTTCGGCAAATCCTTTATCGCGTCGGGAATGCGTAATGCGTTAAATATGTCCGTAGAGGTGACTGTATTTTCGTGACCCATTATATTGGGAACCGAATCAATTGATGCAGCTGCCAAATCAATACCGCATTTAACCCGATTTCCGAAACTCACTTGGTTTTCAATATTCACTTGGTTTTCAAACAATTTGCTTTCAAAACTCACTGTTTCAAAAATCACTCGATTGTCTTCTTGGTTTGCTATGTTTTCTAAACTATTTCCTAAATTATTCCTTACTTGTCTAGAGCGTGGGATAAGGTAAGGTTTCGGGGCGCAGGATTTTCTTCGAAACATGAAAGAAAAATAGGAAAAGACTTACCACATGTCCTGTCGTCTGTCTAATCCACAATTCACACTTTTGCACTCGCTATAAACCGTCGCGCAATTTTTCTGCAAAATGTTGGCCACAATTTTAAAACTTGCGATAAACCTTCGAACTACGATATATCGTACACTTTAGAAAGGGCCCTGTGATAATTAGTTAATATTTCGCGATTATCCTTCGCACTAACTAATTACTTGCGGAATTTATATCACAATAATCCACGTAAGACTTTCACGACTTTCGAAGATTCACCCGCCCGTCGAAAATGCGACTGCGCCAATTACATTCGAATACTATCCGGGACAGAAAAAAAACCAATTATGATTTTCTTATACATATTATTTAATTACATCTGCTCAATCTGAAGTACAATTCTCAACTACTTTTAAGTGCAACTTGCAAAAATTTATAATTACGGAAAACTGCTTATTTAGCAGCATGTGTCGAATAAAAAAGAATCTCAAGTTTCAAGTTTCAATAATTGATTGGGTGAATTTTTTGTGTTATGTACAATTATTTACAATAAGTCTTAACCTATCACTTAACCTACGGGTTTTGCCTAATGGCTGTACCCACAGTTCAGCACTAACTAGAATTTATTTGTTCCTTGACTTAAGTTGTTATATATTAAAATTTCTTCTTAATTTCTACACTTGCACCCTAAGTGTGGCCTTTAATATTCCATATTTTAGCTTACAGTAACAAAATATATATATATATTTTATTTATTATAATTCCTTATACTCTATAATGATTTTTTATTAAATTCCTTATATACTACTTATTGCTAACTGTTGGCTGCTTCCATCGCTCGATTGTCTGCCGCATTGCTGATCGTGGTGGTCTCATGCTCCACCATTCGTTTCACCGCTCGCTCGATCAACCCCTTGGCGTAGAGGTTGATTGGTTCCAAGGCTGCATCCCGGTACAGTTGTCGGTTGGGGTAGGGCCGTCCGTCCTCCCGTTTATAAAACCCAGTGCAAGCTCGAAGGATTCTGCGTTCCAGTAATTCTATCTTGCTCCATTTGTATGTCGCTGTAGCCTGCCAGATCAGTACCGCATACAATAGTATGGGCCTGATCAGTGATTTGTACGCGAGTAGCTTCACCCGCCTGCTAGCTGATGACTGTTTCCTGAAAAGAGGTAAAAGGAGATGGTATGCGTATCTTGTTTTCTTCAATACTGCGTCTACGTGGGCACTAAAGTTGTTGTTCCTATCAAAAATTACCCCCAAATACTTGGTTTGCTTTGAACAGTGCACCACCTGTCCGTTTAGCTTTATTCTTGTGTCACAGATACTCATCGTGTGACGTGCAAATTTTTGATGTGGATCCTTGAAAACAATCAGCTCGCTTTTCTTGGCGTTAACCCTTATCTCCCACTTTCCATAGTATGATGTTAACGAGTCCAGGTACCTTTGGAGTCTCAACCTTGCAAAGCGGAGATTGTACTCAGAAGACCACACCAGTAAGTCGTCAGCAAAGAGATTCACCTCGATTCCAGGTTTAAATTCATCCCTGATCCCTGGGATGTCAGAAGTAAATATATTGAAGAGAGTGGGTCCAAGAATGGACCCCTGTGGGACCCCTGAATTAATGAAAAAGGGTTCAGAGCTAGCTCCACCAGACACCGCAAAGGCAGTTCGTCCCCTCATGAAGCTGCAAACAATTTTAATAATATTCACCGGAAAGTCCAGTTGGATAAGTTTGTAGATAAGTCCGTCGATCCAAACTGAATCAAAGGCTTTCTCTACGTCGATGAGACATGCTGCAACAACCTTTTTTTCCTGCCAGTTCCATTGTACCCTGGCTTGGAAAACAGCGAATGCGTCTATCGTTGAGTGACCTCTTTTGAAGCCAAATTGTCTTTCCGGCACAGTTCCTGCCGCTTCAGAGAACTGTGTGATGTTTTGGAGGATGATTCTCAAGCAACTTTCCCACATTAGACAAGAGAGATTTTGGGCGAGTGTCGACTACGTCTACGCTATTGGATTGTTTCGGGATGGCAAATATTTTTGCGCATTTCCATTGCTGTGGGAAGTAGCAAATGTTAATGCAGTTATTTAGAAGGATTGCGAGGAGAACAAAATACTTGTTGGGAAGTTTTTTTAAGAAAAAATTTGAAATTCCATCAGGCCCAGCCGAAATTTGTTCAAGTGCAAGCATGCTGAGACTTTGAGGGCTCACAAACAGGGTGCTGCCAATAGGTGCGTCGGAGGGATTCGAATCTGTAAATCTAGTCAAGCACAGGTTCTTGTGGTCTTTGTCGAACGTTGATATTGTTCTCTTTACTAATGAATTGAAAGCAGAGTCCTCACTTGCTTTCTCCTCTTGAAGAACAGTCGCAAAGTGGTTTGCGATGGAGTCAGCAACGGCCTTTTCATCCATGAGCATGGATCCGTTATAAGTGAGGACTCCTGGCAGGCGCTTCCGACCAGTTATTTTATTAATTTGGGGGAACATACAGGCACCTGGTTGAATGTTTGCTAGGGTCTGTTCGAATCTCTCATTGGCAAATTCAGATGTTCTTCTCGAAATCATTCTATTAAGAGACATTATTAAAAGGTGTACCCGCTGATACTCCCAGTTAACTATATTCAGGTTGCGATGGTATATCCTTGAAAGCAGTTTCCTGAGGGTGCTACGTCTACGATGTAGCTTCAGGATGTCTTCCGGTAAGTTTCTATAAAGATAATTTCTGGAGGAATTTTTTATGGATATATTTGAAATGACCGTAGCAAGGGTCGAGTTCAAACAAGCAATGCCTTCTTCAATCTCTGTGGGTGATAGGTTTCTCGATCTGTTGATCGAGATTCCTTCAATCCTTCTACTCAGGTCAGCATTAACTGCTTCCCAGTCTATGCGCTTGTATGGGATAAAGAGCTGTGGGGCTGCTGCTTCCAGCTTTACACCCTTTTTAACTCTTAAAGCGAGTTCGACCAAAAGATGGTCAGATTCAGCATCAAGGGCTCTACATTCAAAATTCCTCCAGCTGTGAGAGATATTCACCAAATTAGCAGACACAATGAAGAAATCGATCGTTGACGAGCTTCTTCGGAAAGTGGGCTCGTTTGGTGCAATCAATATGAGATCCATATTGGCTTGCACCCAATTGAACAGAGCCGTTCCATATCCATTAGATACGGTATTGCCCCAGGAAGGATATCTTGCGTTCAAATCACCCCGTATCGCAAAGAAATCGAACTTTTCACACAAAGTATGGACTGTTTCCAAGTCTTCAATGAGATCCCTACCCGAATATCCGTGTTTCACGTATATTCCAACAAATGCAAATGTATAACCCCCCAGGAATGAGCTAAATATCATGACGTCTGCACATTTTAGACTTGGAAGACAGTGTCTTTGAATTTTGAGATGTTCCTTGAAAGCCATAGCTACTCCAAGGATTCCATCTGGGTCGTCATCCCTTATGACTTGTTATTTCCCTAAGTGAACTTTGTGTTTACTTTTCAGTCTTGTTTCTGAAATGAACAAGAAATCTGGTCTATGCGTGTCCACGTATTCTTGGACAGAGTTTCTTTTGAAATGTGGAGCTAGCGAACCAATGTTGACGATGGAGAGCTTAATGGAGCTCATCGCGACAACAGATCTTGAAGGCGAAGTCTAAGTACGCCGCCTTTTTCTCACTCAGATTAGTGAGTTTTTTGTATTGTGAAATGAATGAATCCACTTTGCGGACAACAGTGAACAAGTCACACCCGAAGAATTGCTTGCAGTCATTGGACATGATAGTATTTCTGTCTGTTTGCTGCTGTAAGTCAGTATTTACTTTTGGTTGCCGTACAGGCTGAGTTGCAGCTGGCTTGGCTGAACCCCTTGCTATACTAGCGAATGAGACACCATTTTGAATGGTGTTTTTTAAGGAAGAAGTGACGAAGTCCCTCCTTTCTTCCTTCTTCTTTTGGAGATTCCGTCTCCTCTCCTCAGCCTCCTTGGCCTTGGGACATCCCCTGAAACTCGCGGGGTGACCCTAACGATTGCAATCAACACAGAAGATTGCATCTTTTCCCTCTAGCTTTTCAATTGCGCAGTCTTTTGATTGGTGGTGTTTGTCGCACTTGACGCACCGGGACTCCATCCCACAGTTCGAGGCAACATGTCCAAATCTTTGGCAGTTAAAACACTGCGATGTGTTTGATTTTGTCAAACGCTCCCAATGCACCTTTGGTGTAGGAGCGTTTTAACATTCATAGCCCTTTTAACTTCAAAGTCAGGCTTGAATTGAATAAGGAAGGACGAAAGAGTTTTCTTTTCTTTCCTTGACGTTAGTGTTGAGAACCTTTTGGCTCCCAAAATATCCTCCCCTAGGATGGCTTGGAGTTCTTCCTTGACATCATTGTCTTCGTAGGAAGTGTGTACACCCTTTAGCAACAGGGTCAGCTTTTTCTCAGTTGGGAGCGTATAGGTGTAGCATGCCACCCTGTCCCATTTTAAGAAGTCAAAGAGGCTTTTATGGTCATCTATAGTTTTAGGATGTAACGATGTTCGTGTAGAACTGTTGACGGTTACATCAAATTTTGGAGCATCAAGCTGATTTTTCTCACATGCTCGATGGATTCTCTCCCTAAATTGGCCTTTTCCGACCACGCTCCTCCCGGACCACTTCCATTGACTCTTCCTGATCAGACTCACTGTCACAATCCGTCAGAGCGTCTCCTTCTGTAGTCGTACACCCATCTACAGCTAGATCTTCTGCTGGGACTTGCAATTGCAGTTTGCAACTTGCTTTGAGGTCTAGCAAGAACTCCTCTTTTATATTTCCCCCAAATTTCTGGCAAAACCTCTTTAGGTTTTTCTTAGCTTTCCGCGTGAAAGCAGCCTTTGCCGCGGTAAGCTCCCCATCCGCTTCTGAGTCACCCATTCCCGCTATTTCCAAGACAGAGCTTGGATGCGGGGTTAAATTAAAGGGACCCCTTCCAGACAATTTGATTAATATGTAACGATATTTTAATTAACAGTTAATGTTCAGCAACTTGCCGGCCTCGGCAAGAAATTCAGGGCTTAGGCCTCGGTTATAGTATTTAAACTAATTATGAAACCAAACTATAACAAGGGGATGAATATATATATTATCAGCTCCTTGCCAGCCTCAGCAAGAATTCAACGGCTCAGGCCTCGGTTTGACCACTGATAATAATTTCTTAGCTAAATAATATCACTTTTCTAGCTAAAACACTTTCCTAGCTAACACAACCTGTCACTCCCACGGTTGAAACCTATCTCCTTGATCCTATCAAGAAAGAATCTCGTTACAATTAAATTGTTTATCTAGCCAAACGTGCTGAATTGCTTTTAGTTGCTATTGTTGCTGGTTGTACTTTTCGGAATTACTGTTGCTGGCAGTAATATTAGTGGTTGTTATGGCTGGCTGTAACTCGCACCTACCAAAGCGCGACAGTATGTATGAATGTATGTTTGTATGCATGTATGTATGTATGTGTGTGTGTATGTATGTATGTGTGTATGAATGTATGTATGCATGTATGTAGGTATGTATGCATGCATGTATGTGTACACGTATGATCTTATGATACCATATATACATACGTAGATACATACATACCAACGAACATACATGCAAACATCCATGCATACATATGCACATACAAACATGCACACATACATACATACATACATGCATTCATACACATACGTACAAATATGCATACATACATAAAGTCATACAAGCATACATATATAAAGTCATACATACAGATACACATAAATATATTCATAAAAACAAACCCACATACATACATACATACATACATGTGGTATGTATGTATGTGTGTATGTATGTAAGAGTGTATGTATGAATCTACATATGCATGTATGTACGTATATATGCCTGTATGTATGTATGTACGTATGTATGTATGTACGTCCGTTTGTGTTCATGTATGTATGAATGATTGCGTAATTGTATGAATGTATGTATGTAAGTATGTATGTGTGTATTTATGGATGTATGTATGTATGTATGCATGTTTGTTCATCTGCATGTATGCATTTACGTATTTATGTAAGTATGCATCTATGTATGTATTTATGTATGTATGTATGCATGTATGCACGTTCGTATGTATATAGGTATGTATGTAGTTAGGTATGTATATATGTCTGTAGGACTGTATGTATGTATGTAAGTATGTATGTGAGTTTGTTTGTGTGTATATATTTATATATTTCTGTATGTATGACTTTATATGTGTATGCTTGTATGACTTTATGTATGTATGCATATTTGTTCGTATGTGTATATGTGTGTATGAATGCATGTATGTATGTATGTATGTATGTGTGCATGTTTGTATGACCATATGTATGTATGTTTGCATGAATGTTCGTTGGTATGTATGTATATACGTATGTATGTAAGTATACGTTTATGCATGTTTGTATATGTGTATGTGTGCATGTATATATATACATGGATGTATGTATGTATACGTGTATGTATGTATGTATGTATGTATGCATGCATTTATGTATGTATGTATGCAAGTATGTGTGTATGTATGTATGTAAGTATATATGTCTGTATGTATGTATCTATGGATGTATGTATGTACGTACTTATGTATGTATCTATGTTTTTATGCATGTATATATGCATGTGTGCAGGCATGTTTTAATGTATGAGTGTATGAGTGTATGTATGTATCTTTGTATTAATGTATGTATGTGTGTATGTATGAATATATGTATGTAAGTATGTATGTATGTACGTATGTATGTATGTATGTATGTAGGTAAGTATGTATGTATGTATATATGTATGTATACATATATGTGTGTATGTATTTATGGCTGTATGTATGCATGTATGTATATATGCATGTATGCATGTATGCATGTATGTTTGTATGTGTGTGTATATATGTTTGTATGTCTGTATGTTAGCATATAAGTTTGTATGTAAGTTTGTATGTATGTATGTATGTATGTATGAATAAATGTAGGTATGAGTGTATGTTTGATTTTATGAATGTATCTTTGTATGACTTTATGTATGTATGCATGTTTGTACGTATGTGAGAGGGTGTGTATGAATGCGCGTATGTTTGTATGAGGGAGTGTATGTATGTATCTTTGAATGTACCTATGTATGTATGTTTGTATGTCTGTATGTGGTTATGTATGGATGCACAAACGTCTGTATGTATGTATGTATCTATGTATCTATGTATGTATGTTTGTATGTGATTATGTATGTATGGATGTATTGAGAAGTGTATTTCTGTATGTGTGTATATAGGTATGTATGTATGTATGTATGTATGTATATATGCATATATGAATGTATGTATGTATATGTGCATATGTGTGTGTATGTATGTATGGTTGTATGTATGTATCTATGCATGTATGTATGTATGTATGTATGTGTGTATGCATATGTGTATGTATGTATGTATGTAAATGTGTACGTATGCATGTATGTATATACGTATATATGTATGTATGTAAGTGCGTAAGTATGAATGTGTGTATGCATGTATGTATCTGTGTATGTTTGTATGTATTTATGCATTTATGTATGCATGTATTTATGTATTTATGCGCATAGGTATGTATCTATATATGTATGTATGTGTATATTTATGACTCCAGGTATGTATGTATGAATGTATGTATCTATGTATGAATGTATGCATACATGTATTTTTTTTATGCATGTATGTATCGATGTATGCATGTGTGTGCGTATGCATATATATGTGTATGTTTGTATGTATGTATGAATGTTTTATGTATGACTTCATGTATGCTTATATGTATGAATGTTGGTATGTATGTTTGTATGTATGTATACATGGAATATAAATTTTTTTTTCTACATAAATGATATTTACAATTATATTTTAAATTAACTTAAATACTATGCTTAACCAAGCTAGCCTAACCTTTATCAGAGGTTTATTTCATTTTTATAACAATTTTTTATAGATACATATTTTATTTTTTACATATTTTGCTAGTAATTTAATTTTGAATTTGATATGTAGAAACCTCCGTATTTCCTGAAATTATTGCAAAAAAGAAAAGGAAACAAAGACACAAACATAAAGAACCTAGTGCTAAGAGAGGATGGGTTGGGCAGAGGGGGAGAAATGACATACCGGGATGGGTGGGGTTTGGAAGAGGACAAAGTATAGAAGTAAATTAAAGTTGTATTGCTGGGTGTGGTTTTGGTTCGGTGGCAGAATTAGTAACTAAATTTAATAGTGGGTTGGAATTTTTTCGTTGGTTTTTGCTCAGGGGGGGGGGATGTTATTTTCGTGGTATGGGGCGACTGCTTTTGTGAATTGCGCGGTTGAGTAGACAGGCTGCTCATTTTTGAACCTATTAAAGAGTATGATTTTACCTGTGCCGTCGAATACACGGTTTTCACTATGGAGTTTGGCAATGTATAGTGGGAATAGATTTGGTCTTGGTGCGACCGAGATGGTGTAGCTGGTGTCGGGATTATTGGAACTTTGAATGAGTGCGTTGCTGTGGGCATGTGTTTTTGACAGCGATTATTTGGTTATTTGGGCTTTATCGTAGAGTTGCTGGTTGCTCACCGTGGGTTTCGAACCGGGTTTCATAAATGTTTTCGTACCGTGATGAAGAAAGCGTCGCTCTTGCATTCGTAAAAGCAACATTTGTGTGCACGACAAATCGCACCTGAAGACGAAGCCATAGGTTAAGATCGGGCGAATAAGTATTATGTAGCATAACAATTTAATTTTAGCGGGAAAGTTTTTGCTGAAGTGCATAAGGGGGAGAAGCGCGTGAAAAGCATTTGTGGCTTTACGAATGTTACGAGCGACTTGGCGAATGGGGGAGAGTTTCTCGTCAATTTCAACATCGAGATAGGTGACGTGGGTTTTCCGGGGAATAGGGGAGCCCTTAATCTCGAGTTTGAAATTATTCATATTTCGTCGTAACCCTGTTCTGGTACGCGTGAGTATATGAATAACGATAGATACGCATTTCGTAGGGTTGAGAACGAGTTTCCATTTAGTGAGATAATCATCAAGCTGGTTGATGTATTTATTAAATAGAATTTTGAGGAATTTGAAGTTTCGGGTACTAGCGAAAAGCATGACATCGTCTGCATACTGAAGAATTCTGATCGGGCTGGGGGGTTGGGGAATGCTGGCAGTGTACAGACAGAATAGTAGTGCAGATAGTATTGAGCCTTGGGGAATTCCTGAACTTAAGTGAAATGTGCTGGACATGGATTCGGGGAGTTTTACCTTGGCGGTTCGGCGTGAGAGGAAGTTGAGAAGTAGTCAACAGAGGTGTCGGTAAAAGTTGAATATATGGGACAATTTGTGTATCAGCCCGTGGTGCCAGACAGTATCAAAGGCCTTTCAAATATCGAGAAAACAGGCGGCTGTGGGAATGTTATGGTTGGTGTGGTTAGCCAAATGGGTCTTGAAGATAAGAAGTGGGTGTTCGACGGAATGCATTCGTCTGTTGGCGAATTGGAAGTCAGGGATGATGTCGTTTTGGGTAGTATGGTGCTCAATGAGGTCTTTTATTACGACCTCGAAGATTTTGCCTGTAGAGGACAGCAGAGAGATTGGTCGGTAGCTATTGGGGAGGAGTGGGTTTTCCCCTTTCTTTGGGATCGGTGAGATATTTGAGACTTTCCAAGCAAGCGGGAAATGGGCATTTAAAATGCAATGGTTGAATAGACTAGAGAGGAGTTGTGCGATGGTTTGATGGCATTTTTTAAGGAAAATGATTGGAATGTGGTCGTCTCCTTGTGATTTTTTGTTGGGAAGAGATTGGATGATGGATTTTATCTGGTGAGGAGTGGTAAAGGGTAAATCGTCTATTTCGTTGTGGGTGTTCTGAGGGGATTTTAGTGGAATGAGGAAGTTGGGTGTTTCGTTAGGGAGGGGTTGGTGTGTAGCATTATGGATAATTTTGTGAATTGAGTTTTGGACGATTTGACTTGTCAAGGGCTCGTTGAGGTGCTGGGAAGAAATGTGTGCTTCTTGGAAATGGGTCGCAAGAAGATTAGCTCTCTCGAGTGGTGTAAGATGTTGTGGGAGGACTTGTGAAGCATTCCTCTTTTATTTGCCTAGTCCAGGGCAGGACTTACGGAGCTCTTGAAAGACGTTGGAGCTGTTTTTGTTTGAGAGTTTAGCTTCTACGTGCTCGTTATATATTTGGTGGATTTGGGCTCTTATTTTACCGGTGAGTTCATTGATTTCTTTGCGGAGGTGTTGGTAGTCGGGATGGTATCTGTGGCGGAACTGCAGTCGCCGAAGGTGTTTCTTGTGGTTTATGTCACTTATCACTTCGGCCGGAAGTGATATCATGTTGTGGTAGCCCAGCTTACGCATTGGTATATATGTTTCGATGCATTCTTGAATTAATTGCGTGTACTCAGTGACTGTTGAGTCAGTAGTGGTGTTTGTGACATATTCATTTGTCGCGAGTGAGATTTGTGTAAGTCCAGATGATAGTGAGAGATTGGTGGCTTTCCAATCTACATTACGGTAGTCAGGGATACAAGGGAGGTTGATTTAATGGGGGATTCTGTTAGTGGAGTGTGGAGCACGATACCGTCGTGGTCACTAGTACCGGATACAGGAAGTAAGTATGGGGCTATGTTGGTGTTAAAAGTTATCGGGAGGTTGATGCTAGTGAGAAATAAGTCCAGATATGATTGGTGGTTTCCTCTATGGTAGGTGGGGAGAGCAGAACTTAAAACTTTCAGATGGAGTGGGCTTGACCACTTGTCTTGCCAATTAACAAGTGTCGTGCCGTTGTTATTTAGACTGTTGTCAAAGAAAAGTGGGTGCCTAGTATTGAGATCGTCGCCGATAATGGAATAGATTTTTTTGCCGTGTGGGTTTGGTTGGTTTTTCATATAGGTGGCGACTGCGATGAGATCATCTTCTGAGAGGAATTGTTTAGTGCAGTAGATTGAGGCACAGACGAAAATGGAGTCTTTTGTTTTGAAGGAGGTGAAAGTGGTTTCTATTGGCTTGAAGGTGATCTCGGGGAAGAGCTATGTGCTCTTATACGGGCATCGTATTAAAATTGCGGTGCCGCCACTTCTAGTGGGAGCTTCTCGGTCGTTCCGTAGTAGTTTGAAATGTTGGAATGTCGGATTGTGCCATGCGTTAAGCTTGGTCTCAGAGAGAAAACGACATCGGGATTGTGTTCGCTAAGGAACGACTGAAGTTCATGGCGTTTGGCTTTAGTTGCAATTGAATTAACGTTCAATTGGATGAACTTAAGCCCCATCGAAGCTGTAAACAAATTGCATGAGCATAAGATGCTTTTCGTAAATGTCTGTACATCGACGATATCTGGGCACAAATTCCCTCTTTTTTGAGGCAAGTGTTGCCATGTTACACCCGAAAAAGGTATCCACTTCTGTTTCCAAGAAACCGGGTTTCTGCGATATGTTGTTCAGGTAAGTTTTGCCTTGTGACTTGGGCAAATGAAATTGATTCAGTGACGGGGGATGCAGCAACAGGTGGTGGGTTACTGCGTTGCGGGGTGTAGGTGGTTTGGGTTTTTCCCGTCTGTTTACGGGTATTCTCGCGGTGCTGTTTGAAGGCCAGGCAGTTTCTGTAGCACGCGACATGGGTGTCAGACCCACAATTTGCGCAGAGTGGCGGGTCTTCGGGGGTTTTGGTACAGTTGCCTGGACCATAGGATTGGCTGCATTTGACGCAGAAGTATTTAAGTTGGCAGTTAGATGCCGAGTGTCCAATTCGTTGGCAGTTTTTGCACTGGATAGTGTCCCTAGTTTTAATTTCCTCAAAGGAGATGATTGTGTTAAGAATTGCCTTAAAATCCTCAAGACGGAAAGGAGAGAACTCAGGGGAGAACACTGCCAACCAGAGATTTAGGTTCCTCTTGTTGCGCTTGGAGGCGTTTGTTTCATAGAGTCGTACAGACTCTATTTCCGCAATTCCTTGCACTTTGAGGTCATCAATTATATCGGCCGCTGCATGAGCGGTGTGAAGGCCTCTGATGATGAAAGCTTTTTTCCTTTCATCAGATGGAGTGAACGAGTAGAATTTTTTATTTGTTTCTTTTAAGAATTGTTTAGTTTTCACTAAATCTTCCTTGTTGCTAAGGATTAATTGCTTCTTTGGTCCGTTATGCTTGAAAAGGAAGTTACTACTTACTTCTTTCTTGTGGAAGTTACTTTTCAGCTCTTGGAGAACTTGAAAGTCCTCCATCAGGACAATCGGAGGAATCCTCAGCCGGCGAGATGTTTGTGTTGATGGTGCGGTTGGGGGTAATGATGAGGCCGTTAAGGTGGCCTGCTGCTTTGAGGCATTTGCTGCTGCAGTTGGTTTTGTTGAAGCTGCGGTTGTTGTTGCTGCTGATTTCCTGGTTGCTGGTGTGACCTCCTTGTCACGGGTCTTTTCAAGCTGGCACCTTCGCGAGGAGGTCGCTCAAGATTTCGTCTTTTTCTTTGAGTGCACGCTCAAGGGTGCTGATTCTGGCTTTGAGGGCTTTCTCGCTGGACGTTATGAGTGTTGTATCCGTTGAATCATCGCTTGAATCGTCGGACGATTCGTCATCGATTGCATGCTCTGGCATCTGTTGTTTCCCTGCGTCGATTCGCCTCTTCTTCGTTTTCTTCTTTGGGGAAGTCCCCTTCCCTCCCACTGGCGCCATCAGTTGGCTGGTGTTCACCTAAAACGAGAACGACACAACCAAATTATTATTGAATTATAACAAAAGCACTGTCACAATCTGCTGTTCAATGTTTATTTTTATTTCACTTTCACAAAACTCCGGCTTGTTGTTGCTGTTTTCTGACAATAAAATTTTCTCTGGATCGAGATTCCACGAATCGACGTCGGTCTGATCCCGGAATCTCGTTCAGAAAGTGTGATGAATTTCCAAGAGTCACGTGGAGTGACTCCTGCAATTTCAAACACTACCGCTAAGCACTACGAGAAATATGCGCACATTAAGAGTCAACGAGTTCCGCGAAAAAAAAGTTTTATGACTGCACGTTTCAAAACACACGTAAATATATTAATTAGTTGACACTGCATAAGATTTAAAAAGATCGGAACTTCGCCCAAAATTATGTTGGGCCACTTCCTCGAACTGTGCGTTCCACACACACGAAAATGATTTGTTAATTCGAATAACGTTTCGTAAAATCGGGACTTCCTCCAAAACTATGTTGAGTCACTTCCTCGAACTGTGTACACACCACACACACACGTAAATGTATTGTTCAATCCGTAACGGACACGTAACGAAATTAACTTTCACGTTTAGTGAACTGGCGGATTCCCCCAAAACTGTGGCTGGTCGTTTTCTGGTATTGTCCCGTTGGACACACACTCTGACAAATACACTTTCTTATTAGACACGGATACGAACCATTCTCTTACGGAGTCACGTTGAATCTATCTATGTATGTAAGTTATCATCATGCACATTCTCACCTATACGCGTACTACACGACTCCCCTATCTAAAACGTATCAAGTTCATTGAAGCCATCGCCACGCGCATTTTGTCTATATACATTTTCTCACCTTTATGCGACAGGTTGATTGATCTAGATAATAATCGATGACAAAGCTATTGTCTGCAATTGTTGTGCACATGTTGCTGCGAGTGCAATTATTAAATTCAATGCACCTAAGTAATTTTTGATTACATGTACCTACAATTTAATTGTATAAATTTAAGAAATTAGATTAAGCAAAGGCTTTTTGTCCGCGACGCTGACTGTGGTCAGATCCATTGTAACGATCATTAAATAAAAGTATAAAAAACGTGAAAGAAAGTTTTTTATTTTTTTGTCCGTCGCGGTGCAAATTGTCATAACTTGTATGCATGCATGCATGTCTGTATGTATGTGTGTATGTAGGACCTTATATATGTATGTATGTGTGTATGTGTGTAGGAGTGTATGTATGAATCTACATATGTATGTATGTATGTATTTATGCATGTGCGTACGTATTTATGTATGTATATATTGTGACGTGTTCAGGTTACGCATACTGTCGTCTCGTTACGCATACTGTCGTCGAAAAGTCGTAAATATGTTTAAAACTACCAACATATCGATTGTTCTCGAATGCGTAAACATAAACAAGTTGCGTGCACTCAGTACAACAAATCCCGCATGCAAGCGACTCAGCGCGTAAACACGAGAACAATCCGCATCGAAGATTCTGGGATGGTTGGTAGTTGTATAGAAGCGACTACGGCGAGCGACGAGACAAGTATTGTGAATGAAAACGCGACAGTGCGCGCAAGAAAAGTGCGGTGAAGTAATTAGAATTGAAAAGTGTGGGAAAAGTTTAATAAGTATTTAATTACGTTGAATAAGTGCTTAATTAATTTAAAAGTGGAGTCATTAAATTGATAAGTGATTTTAGTAAAATAATTGTAAAGTGTAGAGTAAACTAAGAATAAAACTTTAAACAATAATTTTAAATTATTCGCGAGTGTTTTATTTTCACTATTGCCAATATTTGCGAATAGCAAACAGGTCGCGCACCTGGTAAAGCGCAACGGTGGTGTCAGAAGTGGGATTATTCGTGCAATAGTGAAGTGAATAATTATAAAAAAAAATAACAAAACACTTAGAAAATAAAAGGAACGAGAACTATAGTGAACACTTTTTTTGAACTTTTGCATTGAAAACAACTCGTAAGAAAAATGCCGCGTAAGATCAACGCACTTACTTTACCGGAACTTAAGGAGGAATTGGAAAAGCGGAAAATTTCCTCCGAAGGTAGCAAGGCTAGATTAATCACCCGGTTAAACGAAGCGCTGGTAGCGGAAGGAATGGATCCAGAGACGTTTGAGTTTTCCGATGCTGAAAGTTGCACTGGAGGCGAGGAGGAGGAGCAAATTCTGACTGCGAAAGGGCTGATGCGAATGCTGATGGTAATGCAAAAGCAATCAACGCAGTTGAACGCGAAGCTCGACCGGCAGTCAACCGACTTAAAGGAGAAATTCGACCGGCAGTCAACCGATTTAATCGAGAAGCTCGACCGGCTATCAATAGCGTTCAACCAGCAATCAGCTGAATTGAGAGCAGATTTTGGTGAACTAAGCCGAAAGCTTAACCATCAAATAGAAGGTTTCCAAGAAAGGATGGATAAAGTGGAAGAAAGGATGAGCAAAGTGGAGACGGTTCGAGAAGAGATCGAAAGAATAAAAGAAGACTTAAAACAAGCCTAAGTAACGACAGAGAGTAACCCGAGCCCGATAGTGAGTAACCCGAGCCAGATAGTGAGTAACCCGAGCCCAATAGCGAGTACAGCCAGTATCACAACGAGGAATGTAAAGGCACCAACTTTCGATGGACAAATGGCTTAGAGCATTTACAAAACCCAGTTTGAAGCTGCCGCTCAAACGAATCACTGGAATGACCAGGAGCGAGCAACAGCGTTAATTCTTGCCCTGAGAGGTCCAGCTGCGGAAATACTTCAAACTGTCCCTGTCAAGTTGCATTCAAGCTCCATCGCTATCATGAACGCACTCGACATGAGGTATGGAGATAATCATCTAAAGCAGATCTACAGGTCGCAGTTGCGCAACCGGATGCAGAAACCAGGTGAAACCCTACAGCGGTTGGCGCAGGATACTAAAAGACTTGCACTTCTGGCTTACTCTACCTACGACCCAGATCATCGGGACGATGTAGCAACGGAGGCTTTCATTAGCGCGTTACCGTACAGGGAAATGCAACAAGCTGTCCGCCTAGCCGAAAAATGCTCAGTGAAGGACGCACTGGCATATTGTTTAAACTTCGAAGCTGCCAAAACAACCACTCGTACAACAGCCAAGATTCGACAGGTTACCACGGAAGAATATAGATGCGAGTGTGTTGACATCAGCGAAGAAGCGCAGGTGTATGGTGCGCCTATATGCTGGAATTGTGGTGAACGAGGGCATCTCCAACGAAACTGCAAGCAGTAAAGGAAATTAAGCTATTGCCCTGCATGTGCCGCTAGAAGGAGATTAAGGCCAAAAACAAAGCCTGGCAATAAGGCCCCTCAATTCAAGGGGTCCGGAAACGCGTAAGAGCCAACTTCGCGGGGCAGAGGTTGGCTAGGAGGATCAAAGTCCCCAGCACCACCATCATAGTGTCTAGGCTACATCGGGGAGAGGCAGACCTATGTGTTCCTGGACAAGTCGACGGTGAATCTTGCACCCTCACAATTGATACTTGTGCAACAAGATCAATATTGTGACCAGATTTGGTGAGCGGGCGTGTTCTCTCCAAAGGCAAACCACTTTTGCTACGAACAGCAGCGGGAGAAGCAGCACCCGTATACGGCGAAATCCAACTCCAAGTACAAGTAGGTGATATACTGTTTCAACATGAGTTTCTCGTTGCCGATATAATAGACGACTGCATCCTGGGAATGGATTTCCTAAGACCGCACGGGTTCACGTTGGATTTGGGCAGAAGGGTCTTTAAATGGCGGAATGTTGAAATCTTAATGGAAGGTCATTACGACAACATTTCAACACAGAAAGTGGTCGTAAGTGCCGACACTGATGTGCCAAAATCCTCCGAGAGCATTGTATTGGCCAAATTTGAAGGTGATCCTGGAGACCATAGATCCTACCTTATTGACCCAACAAAAACACCGGCACTGCGTAATCTCATATTAGGACGGACACTAGTAACAACAAATAAGAGTGGATCCGTGCCGATTAGAGTCCTTAACACCTCGGAATCAGTTACCCACATCAAAGCTGGAGCTTTTATCGGGAGCTGTCAGCTTGTCTCTACTGTAACATCTTTGGAAGTGGGAGATAGCCAATATCAAGCTAGGAAACAAAATACTGGGGAATCCCGTGAGTTAATGTCGACGTTATTGGAACCAACCAAGATATCACCAGAGCAGTTCAAGAAACCGTCGGAATTGGTGAACAAATACCGCGATATTTTCTCAACTGGTCACGACGATCAAGGACGTACGAGTATGGTGACTCACGTTATAGACACACAAGACGCTAAGCCGATGCGACAAGCACCAAGACGACTTCCATTATCCAAGCAGGGAGAAGTAAGCGCAATGATCTCCGACATGGAAAAACAAGTAGTAATCGAGCCTGCAATCAGCCCGTGGGCCTCACATGTAGTCCTGGTAAAGAAAAAGGATGGGAGCACTAGGTTTTGTGTCGACTACAGGCAGCTCAACGATGTCACGAAGAAAGACAGCTACCCACTTCCGCGCATCGACGACATTATGGATACAATGGCGGATTCGAAGTGGTTTTCTACTCTCGACTAAAAGAGTGGATACTGGTAGGTTGAAATCGATAAGAAAGACAGAGAGAAAACTGCATTCTCAGTGGGTACTGGATTGTGGAATTTTTTAGTGATGCCATTTGGGCTTTGCAATGCTCCAGCAACATTTGAACGGCTCATGGAATGTGTACTCCACGGGTTAAGCTGGAAAACGTGCTTGGTATAACTGGATGGCATCATTGTCATAGGCAGGACGTTTGACGAACATGTGCGCAACTTGGAAGAGGTGTTCTCAAGGCTACGATGGGCCAACTTGAAGCTGAGTCCACAGAAGTGCACACTTTTCGCAGCTGAGGTAAAGTACCTTGGACATGTTGTATCGGCAAAAGGTGTGAAAATGGACCCTGAGAAAATAGAAGCTGTGAGAAGCTGGCCGAAACCTTATAACAAACGACGACTTCGAAGTTTCCTTGGGCTGGCGACCTATTATCGCTGATTCGTTAAAGACTTTGCAAAAATAGCGAAGTATCTCCATCAGCTCACGGAAAAGAATCGCCCTTTTATCTGGAATGAACAGTGTGAAAAAACCTTCAAGACGTCGAAGAACAAGCTCTGTGAATCACCGGTTCTAGCGAAACCCTAAACCAGCAAAAATGTTCATAGTAGACACCGATGCGAGTAACAACGGGATTGGGGCCGTATTGTCACAACAGGTCGACGATGAGGAGCGAGTAATCTCATACTACAGCCGAGTTCTGTCAATGAGTGAAAGGAACTACTGCGTAACCAGGAAAGAACTACTGGCTATAATTGAAGCAACAAAGCAGTTCCACAAGTACCTTTACTGACAGAAATTGGCCCTTCAAACAGATCATGCTTCCCTGAGATGGCTGCTCCATTTCAAAAACCCAGAAGGGCAAGTTGCTAGATGGATCGAAAGGCCACAGTCCTATGATTACGAAATCGGCCATCTAAAAGGAGGAGTGGATGGGAATGCCGACGCATTATCCCGTCGTCCATGTCCAGCGGCTTGTAAACACTGCCGACGGTTTGAGGAAAAAGAACAAGATGTGCATCTGCGTGTAATGACAACGGAAGTCAACGAGGGTTGGACGCAGCACGAACTGCGAGACGCTCAGCTAGGAGATGATGATATTGGATCATTGTTGGTATGGAAGGAGACAACTGGACGTCCCGAGTGGAAGATCATATCAGCACGCAGCACAGTGTTAAAAAGCTATTGCGCTCAATGGAACTCCCTTGAGGTTGAAGATGGAGTTCTGAAACGGAAATGGGAAACGGCAGACGGCACTTCACATAGGATGCAAATTGTTCTTCCTAAGAGTCGGGTCAAAAGAGTACTGAAGGAGATGCATGAAGGCATATCGGGAGGTCACCTTGGGGTGAACAAGACCCTGACAAGGCTGCGAGAAAGTTTCTTGACTGGTCTCGGAAATGCACAATATGTGCTTCCGTTAAAGGCCCAAGTCGAAGAACGAGAGGGTGAATGCAGACCTTTAATGTGGGGGTACCATTCGAAAGAATAGCTGTGGACATCGCAGGACCCTTTCCCGAGTCCGAATGGGGAAATCGGTATCTACTCGTCGTAGCTGACTACTTCAGAATGTGGCAAGAAGTCTACACAATTCCTAACCAGGAAGCAATTACTGTAGCGGAACAAATCGTTTCTCAGTGGGTTAGTTGATATGGCGTACCCCATGAACTACATTCAGACCAAGGCTGGAACTTTGAGTCACAAGTTTTTGCCGAAATGTGTGGACTGCTGGGTATACGGAAAACACGGACAACGCCACTTCACCCTCAGTCCGATGGAATGGTCGACCGTTTCAATGACACGCTTAATAAACATTTGGCCAAGATGGTAGATGAAAATCAGAGAGACTGGGATCGACGTATTCCATTATTTTTGATGGCTTACCGAACTGCGGAACATGCAGCGACAGGAGAAGCCCCCGCGAAAGTCATCTTTGTAAAAATTATTCGTCTACCAGCTGATGTACAGTTTGGGACACCCCCTGAGAAGCCCAACCGATTTCGGAGTGCGGTGAAGAGAAAAGAAAAGTGCGGTGAAGTAATTAGAATTGAAACGTGTGGGAAAAGTTTAATAAGTGTTTAATTATTCGCGAGTGTTTTATTCTCACTATTGCCAATATTTGCGAATAGCAAACAGGTCGCGCACCTGGTAAAGCGCAACAATATGTACGTATGTATGTACGCACTTATGTATATATGTCTGTATGCATACATGTATGTACGTTTGTATGTATGTATGTATGTATGACTTTTTATATGTATGCTTGTATGACTTTATGTATGCATGCATATTTGTACATATGTGTAGATGTGTGCATGAATGCATGTATGTATGTGCCTTTGTATGTATATATGTATTTATGCATATATTTAAGTTTGTATGGAGGAGATAGGTTTCAACCGTCGGAGTGACAGGTTGTGTTAGCTAGGAAAGTGTTTTAGCTAGAAAAGTGATATTATTTAGCTAGGAAATTATTATCAGTGGTCAAACCGAGGCCTAAGCCCTTAAATTCTTGCTGAGGCTGGCAAGGAGCTGATAATATCCATTCATTCGTTTATTATAGTTTCATAATTAGCTTTAATATTATTAGGACAGTGGGCGAACCGAGGGCTAAGCCCTTAATTTCCTGCCGAGGCCGGCAGGTTGCTGAACATAATTATACATTAATTAGTATATCATTAAGTGTCAATTAAGCTGCCTTGAAGCGGTCCCTTTCTCGATTTTATAATTAGTTTAAATAAAAGGACAGTGGGTGAACCGAGGCCTAAACCCTTAATTTCTTGCCGAGGCCGGCAAGTTGCTGAACATTAACTGATAATTAAAATATCGTTACATATTAATCAAATTGTCTGGAAGGGGTCCCTTTAATTTAACCCCGCATCCAAGCTCTGTCTTGGAAATAGCGGGAATGGGTGACTCAGAAGCGGATGGGGAGCTTACCGCGGCAAAGGCTGATTTCACGCGGAAAGCTAAGAAAAACCTAAAGAGGTTTTGCCAGAAATTTGGGGGAAATATAAAAGAGGAGTTCTTGCTAGACCTCATAGCAAGTTGCAAACTGCAATTGCAAGTCCCAGCAGAAGATCTAGCTGTAGATGGGTGTACCACTACAGAAGGAGACGCTCTAACGGATTGTGACAGTGAGTCTGATCAGGAAGAGTCAATGGAAGTGGTCCGGGAGGAGGGTGGTCGGAAAAGGCCAATTGTGTCTCCAACTCCGGAGCCAACCTCAAAACGCTCGGTTATCGTGAGTGAAAGGAGTTTCCCGCAGCTTCAGGCTGCGGTCTCAAAAGCTTCAGCTATCACTAAATCTGAAGTCGCACCACCAGGGCGTAGAAAAGCTATCGGAGCTAAGGGAAACCCAACTAACATTGCTGCCCCTAAGAAACAGAGGGTTCCACCAATAGTGTGCTATAGGCTTAATCTTAAGCCTTTTAGGGAGAGAATCCATCGAGCATGTGAGAAAAATCAGCTTGATGCTCCAAAATTTGATGTAACCGTCAACAGTTCTACACGAACATCGTTACATCCTAAAACTATAGATGACCATAAAAGTCTTTTTGACTTCTTAAAATGGGACAAGGTGGCATGCTACACCTATACGCTCCCAACTGAGAAAAAGCTGACCCTGTTGCTAAAGGGTGTGCACACTTCCTACGAAGACAATGATGTCAAGGAAGAACTCCAAGCCATCCTAGGGGAGGATATTTTGGGAGCCAAAAGGTTCTCAACAGTAACGTCAAGGAAAGAAAAGAAAACTCTTTCGTCCTTCCTTATTCAATTCAAGCCTGACTTCGACGTTAAAAGGGCTATGAATGTTAAAACGCTCCTACACCAAAAGGTGTATTGGGAGCGTTTGACAAAATCAAACACATCGCAGTGTTTTAACTGCCAAAGATTTGGACATGTTGCCTCGAACTGTGGGATGGAGTCCCGGTGCGTCAAGTGCGACAAACACCACCAATCAAAAGACTGCCCAATTGAAAAGCTAGAGGGAAAAGATGCAATCTTCTGTGTGAATTGCAATAGTAAGGGCCACCCCGCGAGTTTCAGGGGATGTCCCAAGGCCAAGGAGGCTGAGGAGAGGAGACGGAATCTCCAAAAGAAGAAGGAAGAAAGGAGGGACTTCGTCACTTCTTCCTTAAAAAACACCATTCAAAGTGGTGTCTCATTCGCTACTATAGCTAGGGGTTCATCCAAGCCAGCTGCAACTCAGCCTGTACGGCAACCAAAAGTAAATACTGACTTACAGCAGCAAAAAGACAGAAATACTATCATGTCCAATGACTGCAAACAATTCTTCGGGTGTGACTTGTTCACTCTCATCCGCAAAGTGGATTCATTCATTCCACAATACAAAAAACTCACTAATCTGAGTGAGAAAAAGGCGGCGTACTTAGACTTCGCCTTCAAGATCTGTTGTCGCGATGAGCTCCATTAAGCTCTCCATCGTCAACATTTGTTCGCTAGCTCCACATTTTAAAAGAAACTCTGTCCAAGAATACTTGGACACGCATCGACCAGATTTCTTGTTCATCTCAGAAACAAGACTGAAAAGTAAACACAAAGTTCACTTAGGGAAATAACAAGTCATAAGGGATGACGACCCAGATGGAATCCTTGGAGTAGCTATGGCTTTCAAGGAACATCTCAAAATTCAAAGACACTGTCTTCCAAGTCTGAAATGTGCAGACGTCATGATATTTAGCTCGTTCCTGGGGTGTTACACATTTGCATTTGTTGGAATATACGTGAAACACGGATATTCGGGTAGGGATCTCATTGAAGACTTGGAAACAGTCCATACTTTGTGTGAAAAGTTCGATTTCTTTGCGATAGGGGGTGATTTGAACGCAAGACATCCTTCCTGGGGCAATACCGTATCTAATGGATATGGAACGGCTCTGTTCAATTGGGTGCAAGCCAATATGGATCTCATATTGATTGCACCAAACGAGCCCACTTTCCGAAGAAGCTCGTCAACGATCGATTTCTTCATTGTGTCTGCTAATTTGGTGAATATCTCTCACAGCTGGAGGAATTTTGAATGTAGAGCCCTTGACGCTGAATCTGACCATCTTTTGGTCGAGCTCGCTTTAAGAGTTAAAAAGGGTGTAAAGCTGGAAGCAGCAGCCCCACAGCTCTTTATCCCATACAAGCGCATAGACTGGGAAGCAGTTAATGCTGACCTGAGTAGAAGGATTGAAGGAATCTCGATCAACAGATCGAGAAACCTATCACCCACAGAGATTGAAGAAGGCATTGCTTGTTTGAACTCGACCCTTGCTACGGTCATTTCAAATATATCCATAAAAAATTCCTCCAGAAATTATCTTTATAGAAACTTACCGGAAGACATCCTGAAGCTACATCGTAGACGTAGCACCCTCAGGAAACTGCTTTCAAGGATATACCATCGCAACCTGAATATAGTTAACTGGGAGTATCAGCGGGTACACCTTTTAATAATGTCCCTTAATAGAATGATTTCGAGAAGAACATCTGAATTTGCCAATGAGAGATTCGAACAGACCCTAGCAAACATTCAACCAGGTGCCTGTATGTTCCCCCAAATTAATAAAATAACTGGTCGGAAGCGCCTGCCAGGAGTCCTCACTTATAACGGATCCATGCTCATGGATGAAAAGGCCGTTGCTGACTCCATCGCAAACCACTTTGCGACTGTTCTTCAAGAGGAGAAAGCAAGTGAGGACTCTGCTTTCAATTCATTAGTAAAGAGAACAATCTCAACGTTCGACAAAGACCACAAGAACCTGTGCTTCACTAGATTTACAGATTCGAATCCCTCCGACGCACCTATTGGCAGCACCCTGTTTGTGAGCCCTGAAAGTCTCAGCATGCTTGCACTTGAACAAAATTCCAAAAAATCGGCTGGGCCTGATGGAATTTCAAATTTTTTCTTAAAAAAACTTCCCCACACGTATTTTGTTCTCCTCGCAATCCTTCTAAATAACTGCATTAACATTTGCTACTTCCCACAGCAATGGAAATGCGCAAAAATATTTGCCATCCCGAAACAATCCAATAGCGTAGACGTAGTCGACACTCGCCCAATATCTCTCTTGTCTAATGTGGGAAAGTTGCTTGAGAATCATCCTCCAAAACATCACACAGTTCTCTGAAGCGGAAGGAACTGTGCCGCAAAGACAATTTGGCTTCAAAAGAGGTCACTCAAAGATAGACGCATTGGCGGTTTTCCAAGCCAGTATACAACGGAACTGGCAGGAAAAAAAGATTGTTGCAGCGTGTCTCATCGACGTAGAGAAAGCCTTTGATTCAGTTTGGATCGACGGACTTATCTACAAACTTATCCAACTGGACTTTCCGGTGAATATTATTAAAATTGTTTGCAGCTTCATGAGGGGACGAACTGCCTTTGCGGTGTCTGGTGGAGCCAGCTCTGAACCCTTTTTCATTAATCCGGGGGTCCCACAGGGGTCCATTCTTGGACCCACCCTCTTCAATATATTTACTTCTGACATCCCAGGGATCAGGAATGAATTTAAACATGGAATCGAGGTGAATCTCTTTGCTGACGACTTACTGGTGTGGTCTTCTGAGTACAATCTCCGCTTTGCAAGGTTGAGACTCCAAAGGTACCTGGACTCGTTAACATCATACTATGGAAAGTGGGGGATGAGGGTTAACGCCAAGAAAAGCGAGCTGATTGTTTTCAAGGACCCACATCAAAAATTTGGACGTCGCACAAGGAGTATCTGTGACACAAGAATAAAGCTAAACGGACAGGTGGTGCACTGTTCGAAGCAAACCAAGTATTTGGGGGTAATTTTTGATAGGAACAACAACTTTAGTGCCCACGTAGACGCAGTATTGAAGAAAACAAGATACGCATACCATCTCCTTTTACCTCTTTTCAGGAAACAGTCATCAGCTAGCAAGCGGGTGAAGCTACTCGCGTACAAATCACTGATCAGGCCCATACTATTATATGCGGTGCTGATCTGGCAGGCTACAGTGACATACAAATGGAGCAAGATAAGATTACTGGAACGCAGAATCCTTCGAGCTTGCACTGGGTTTTATAAACGGAATTTATTACTTGCGGAATTTCTATCACAATAATCCACGTAAGACTTTCACGACTTGAAGATTCACCCGCCCGTCGAAAATGCGACTGCGCCAATTACATTCGAATACTATCCGGGACAGAAAAAAAAACAATTATGATTTTCTTATACATATTATTTAATTACATCTGCTCAATCTGAAGTACAATTCTCAACTACTTTTAAGTGCAACTTGCAAAAATTTATAATTACGGAAAACTGCTTATTTAGCAGCATGTGTCGAATAAAAAAGAATCTCAAGTTTCAAGTTTCAATAATTGATTGGGTGAATTTTTTGTGTTATGTACAATTATTTACAATAAGTCTTAACCTATCACTTAACCTACGGGTTTTGCCTAATGGCTGTACCCAGAGTTCAGCACTAACTAGAATTTAATTGTTCTTCGACTTAAGCTGTTATATATTAAATTTCTTCTTAATTTCTACACTTACACCCTAAGTGTGGCCTTTAATATTCCATATTTTAGCTTACAGTAACAAAATATATATATATATATTTTATTTATTATAATTCCTAAACCAAAAAACCTAAAACAGCCATTAGGCAAAACCCGTAGGTTAAGTGATAGGTTAAGACTTATTGTAAATAATTGTACATAACACATAAAATCACCCAATAAATTATTGAACTTGAACTGTATGCATGTATGTGGGTATGTATGCATGGAAGTTTGTACGTTTTTATATTTGTATGTATGAGTGTTTGTATGCAGGTATGTATGTACGTATGTATTTAAGTCTATATGGTCTGTGCGCATGTACATTGGTATGTATGTATGTATGTATGTGTGTATATAGGTCATTATGCATGTATGTATGCATGAATGCATGTAAATATATATGAACATATGTGTGTATGAATGTGTGTAGATATGTATGTTCGTTTGCATCGTTGTATATATGTATGTTTGCAGGTATGCAGGTATACATGTTTGTTCGATTCTCTGTATGTGTAAGTGTATGTATGTCTGTATGCATGTTTCCATGAATGTACGTATGTATGCATGTATATATGAATGTATGTGTGTATGTATGTATGTATGCATGCATGTAAATATGTATGTGTGTAGGTATTTATGCATGTAAGTATGTTATGAATGTAGTGTAGTTAGTGTAGTTATGAATGTATATGTGTTTGTATGTATGTATATAGGTACGTTTTAATGGAAGTATGTATGCATGTTGTAATGTATGCATGAATGTGTGTATGTATATGTGCATGCATGAATGTAAGTATCTATATGTGTCTGCATTAATTTGTGTATGATTGAATGTAGGTATGTATTTATAAAGATGTGCATGCATTCATTTGTATAGATATGTATGTATTCATATATGTAGGTATGTATGTATGTATTTATGTATGTATATAAGTATGTATGTATGCAGGTATGTTTGTATGACTGCATGTATTAATGTATGTATGAATGTATGTATGTATGTATACATTTAATTACAAATGCATGTATGTATGTACACATTTAATTACAAATGCATGTTTGTATGTGTGCAGGTATGTATGCATGTAGAAATGCATGTCTGTATGTATGTAGGAGTGTTTGTAAGTATGTATGTATGCATACATGTATGTATGCCTGTATGTATCTATGTAGGTATGGATGTACAATTTCATGTATGTATGTATGTATGTATGTAAGTATGTTTGCATGTATGTATGCATATATGTATGCATCTATGCATGTTTTGATATATATATGAATGGATGCATGCATTTGTGTATGTATGTTTGAATGCTTTTTTGAATGTATGTATGCATGTATATATGTATGTTTATATGCATTCATCTATGTATGCTTGTATGTATGCATGTATGTATGAATGTATGCATGTCTGTGTTTTGTATGTCTGTATGTATGTATGTATGTAGGATTGTTTGTCGTTTTGTATGTATGTATGTATACATGAATGTATTAATGTATGTATATATGTATGTCTGAATGTATGTATGTATGTATGTATGTATGTATCTATGTTTGTATTTACGTATGTATGTACCCATGTCTGTATGTTTAAATTTGTGAATGTACATATGTATGTATGTATGTATGTGTATATGTATGTTTGTACGTACACATGCATGTATGTAGGTATGCATACATGAATGTATGAATGTGTGAATGAATGTATGTATTTAGGTAGACATGTATATATGTACCTATGTATGTATATTTGTAAGTATGTTTACATGTATGAAAGTGTGTATGTATCTATTTGTGTATCTGTGTATGTATTTATGTAGGTATGAATGTGCGTATGCATGTATGCATGTGTGTATGTATCTCTATATATATATATATATATATATATATATATATATATATATATATATATATATCTATATATAGAGATACATACACACATAGATATATATATATATATATATATATATATATATATATATATATATATATATATATATATATATATATATATATATATATATATATATATATATATATATATAGATATACATATATGTATTTATATATATATGTATGTATGCATGCATGTATGTTTAAAATGTATATACGTGAGTATATGTGTATGTATGTATGCATGCATGTATGTAAATATGAATGTATGTATGTATATATGTACATATTTATGTAGGTATATATGCATGTATGTATGAATGAATGTATGTATATATATATATATATATATATATATATATATATATATATAGATATACATATATGTATTTATATATATATGTATGTATGCATGCATGTATGTTTAAAATGTATATACGTGAGTATATGTGTATGTATGTATGCATGCATGTATGTAAATATGAATGTATGTATGTATATATGTACATATTTATGTAGGTATATATGCATGTATGTATGAATGTATGTGTGTATGTATGTATGTATCGTTGCCGCGGCGATTCTTGATATGGGGGAAAACGATATGTAGGTGTCGTCCGAGCGGTTTGTGGTGTTTGTGTTTGTGTTTTAAGTTTAAGTTTGTGTTTTAAAATGATTTATTTATTTATTAAATGTCCATTGCCGCGACTATTCATCCTGTGGAGGTAAGTACCTGTTTTGTTATGTGTCCATGGTTCCTTACGCCCAGCCACAATTCGCGAATCGCTAGAGGGAGCCAAATTCGCGGCTAAGGGTGAGACTCGGTTTCTCGGTTGTGTCGGTTTCATTAGTCGGCATACAATCGGTTGAGCTCGTTCCGGTAGCTCCTTATTCTCAAGTTGGTGTCGGTGGACCCTTGCGCTGCTCGCTGGCTTCCATCAACAAGTGAACACGTATGACTCGTCCGTTGATTCGTTGCTACCCTTACAAACTAACTATCATTCTAAAATTTTACTATTCTATGAATTCAATTACTTCATTTCTTATAAATTCAACACAAATCCCGTCTTAGCTTCTATGATTTACTCCTATCCCTTAAGGTTACAAAATTCTGGTTAATTACGGAATAACTTTAATTTAACTTCCTATGAGTTTCTCTTCGCACATTTCGTTAACGAGCAACAGATTCAACTCCTACTTGGCGGATTAACGGAGGGTAGTCGTTTTGCTTGTTTACTTAATTCGTCATTTACATTACTTCCGGAAGACGCGTTCGCCGGGTTCTTTGCGTTGTGGAAGCTCCCACGAGGGCAGCGAACCCACACCGTAACAGCGTGTATGACTGTATGTATGCATGTATGTATGCATGTATGTATGCAAGTATGTACGTATATACTAATGTAATGTATCTATGTGTTTATGCATGTATGTATGTATGTTTGTATGTATGTATGTACGTCAATATATATGTATGAATGTATGTATGCATGTATGTATGTATGTAAGTTTTTATCTATGCTTTTCTGCATGATTGTCTGCATGTATGTATGCGTGTTTGTATGTTTGTACAAATGCATGTATGTATGTATGCATGTATGTAGGTGCATATGTATGTATGTATGAATGTATGTATGTATTTATGTATCTGTGTATGTATGTATGTACTTATGTACATTTGTATGTATGAGTGTATGTATGTATGTATATATATGTATGTATGTATGTATGAATGTATGTATGTATGTATGCTTGTATGTATATATGTGTGTATGTATGTATGCATGTTTGTTTGTAAGTAGGTATGCATGTATGTATGTATCTGTGTATGTATGTAAATATGCATGCATGCATGCATACATATTTATGTATTTGTGTCTATAAGTATGTGTGTATGCATGTGTGTAGATACGTATGTATGGAAATATGTATGTGTGTGTATATGTAATTATGTATGCATGTATGTATGTGTGTATGTATGTATGTATGCACGTATATTTGTATGTATCTATGAATGTATGTATGTATATATGTATATATGTAAGTATGTATGTAGCTATGTATATATGTAAATATGTATGTATTTATGTATGTATGTATGTATGATTGTATGTATATATGTATATATGTAAATATTTATGTATATATTTATGTATGCATATATGTATATATGTAAGTATGTATGTATTTTATACGCATGTATTTATGTGGGTATGTATATATGTATGCATGTATGTAAGTATGTATTTATATATGTATATATGTATGCATGTATGTATGTATGTATGTAATTATTTATGTATGTATGAATGTATGCATGTATGTATGAATGTTTGTATTTATGTATGTATAAATGTGTGTATGAACGTATGTATGTATGTATCTATGCATGTAGGTATGATTGTTTGTATGTATGCATGTAGATAAAAAAATTATTATATTTATATTACATATATGTCTATGTATATTTTGATCCTTTTGTTTTTCTTCTAGAATTTGAAAAGAAACCTGAATTGGCGCAGTCGGTCTCACGAATCCGATTCCCATAACGGAATTAATTCATATTTCTCGAGAAGCTATCACTATTACAGTGGAAAATAATAATAACGTGAAAGTGATAACGTCGGTACAAAAAAAAATTATATATAAAATATTGTTGGAAAGAGGACTAAAGGTTTTAAAGAATCTTTTAAAACCTTACTTGTTATTATGCAAGAATACGGACGCAACAAAGATTTTTATAGTGTGTAATTGACAAGTTGAACTGAAAACTCGTAAATTCAGAAGGTTCTGGCAAAGAAATCAATATCTTGTATTTTTATCAACAACCGGACAAGGATCTTGTCCCAGCATCGTACTTGAGGAACCAAGGAATACTCTACAAGTAACTCAAAACTTGATAATATTAATTGAAATCGCGTCCTCAGACCAAGGAAACGACGAATTTACCGATGCTTCAAGTTTATTTTGAAATCTAAGGGCCGATAATATAAAGGCGTGCTAGAAAAAACATCGAAGAATTTAAAAATAAACCAAAATTGAATAAGTTATTTAAGTCTAAGTTTTGGTGAGATATTATGCAATATACAGAGAATAGAAGCATTTTGCTCAGTTATAGATAAATTTCTGCAATTCCGCTCTAAAGACCAGAAAGAGTTTTTAAAGCCAATAATATTCGGGAAAATTAGAGGAAACCATAAAAAACTTTACATCAGTTTCCAGATTCTCGTTGGGAAACTTTTAAATTCAAATTGCTCCAAAAATATAGGATTAGAGAATCATTTAATTGCCTTGTTGCCTAAATGCAAAATATACAATTTAATCATAATATAACAATAGTTTATAACCAAATCAGTCATGTATTAAATAAATTAAACCAAAGGTTGAAGCAAAATCTTACTCCTATTCCATATTTCAATACGTTTAATAATGAAACACTTGCTATATCCAAATTTCAAGCCTGTATTCCTGAATATAAGGCTTTGCTAATAACGCAAAACAAATGTTTAACTTTAGATGAAGCATACCAACTTCTAAGAGAAATGGAACAATAACGTGAGGTCCACGTTCCTCTAAATAATCTACACTTCAGAAGTCCCCAGCAGACACTCATATTTAGGGAAGTACAATAATAACTATAAAACTCACGAACATGCATTTTTTCCTACCCAAAATAACTTCGGACAAATGACTTCAGCCAATATGCACAGGGATAACTTGGCACCACCACCTAATTCTAATCTGATTAATATTTATGTTTCTTGGACGGAGAGATAAATAAACTCTTGTTTCACTTAATAACACCAACTTTATGTATTTATATTTATCATATTCCCGGTATACAATTTATATTGTATACATGAACCAGTTATATCCTGTAATAAACAGGAAACAGAAAACACACTCTTCTAACGCAAAATGCTTTGCTTTGTAATTTTTCTTTGTAATTTTGTTTTTGAGTGTAATTCGATACCCCAAACAATAATCGAACATAAACAAAAACCCGCGAATCAATATCAAATTCATGGTGCTTATCACGCATATTAATATTTATTAAACAAAAATCTGCAATAATGCAGATTAAGAAAAATCACTGAAAGGTGTATCGAATTGCACTCAGATAAGGGCAGGAAGAACCAAAGGAAAAATATAGAAGTAATCCAGTCTTGATTCCAGATTCAAACGGTTCGGTCGTAAATTTTTAAGAATAAGAAGAATTATAAAATTAAGAAAAAATTATAGAATTGAATTTATAAACGAAAGTTTGTGTTTTATTTTGTAACTACATTTAACTGGCGCAGTCGGTAGGATCGCGTCAAGTGTGAAAACAAATTAAAGCGAAAAGTTTTATTAGAGTGCGAACGCTTAAGTCCATTCGCCGGCAAGTGAATTGAGAGATACACAAACGAAAAGTTTGCTATAGCAAGTGCGTTTCAGTTCGTTTCAATTGTCGAATCCAAACGATAAGTTTGTGACGCGAGTGCCGAAAATTCGTAACTTTGAGTTTCACACGTGAATTTGAATTCTTTATGACGCGGTCCGAACAATCTCAAGCCTTTACTTTTACGGGTTTATACTCGCGAGTGTGAGTGCATATTACATTTATAATATAAACCCTCGAAGGCGACATAATTAAAGGACTTATCACGAATAAGTGTGAAGACCGTACAATCAAGTAAAATCATGGCAACTGAAGCAGGTACTGGAGTAAATTCTAGGCTAAGCATAACTTTGGACCCCATTAAACATGCTCTGAGCATCCCTATGTTTGATGGAGGACGGGACCAATTAAAGAGTTTTACAGACATGGTAGACGTCATGGTTCCCACGTTAGCACAATACGACATCCCGTCCCAGAATATAGTCTGCAATCTGATCAAAAGCAGGATAACAGGAAGGGCCAAACTAATTTTGGACGCGAGTCCACACATCAACATTTGGGTAGACATGAAGAAGATTATCTACGCAAATTTTTCCGACCAAAGGAATAGCAACCAGTTGCTGAACGAACTACGAACCACCGAATTCAGAGGATCAATTCTAGAATTCATCAACATCATCCAGAAGCGACTAACGAATCTAAACCTGAAAGTAGAACAAGAACATGCCCCAAACTTTAAGCAGTTAATAATGGATAACCAAGCCGTAGCATTAGATGTGTTAAAGAAAAATTTACCAGAACCAAGTCCCACAATATTATTCTGTAGAAACCCAGACAGTCTCGAGGAAGCCACTTTTATTCTTACCGAAACTGGTCATCTTTATAATAAAAGAGATAATGTTAGTCCTAAATTTAGAAATAATAATAATTCCAATAAAAATAAAAACTATCGTGGCGAAAATAATAACCTGAATCATCAAAGTTACAACTACCAATACCCAAGAAGATATCATTCGAATGAGATCTTCCGAAAACAAAATTACAACCAATATCAAAATCAAAATTTTCAGAACTACCAGAATCAAGGCCATAATTATCATCATCTTTGTCAGAATTCCTTTCAACAGGGTTCCCTTCAGAGTCGAATGAGAAGATATGGACCGCCTCAACCCATGGAAGTGGAAAACTCAGGACAATTTATCCATGCAAATAACCCCGAAAATTTTCCGATAAAAGCCTCGGAAAAACCTGTTACTACAACGTACCCTATATTAGAATAGACTCGTACGGCACCCCTCTTAGGTTTCTCATCGACACGGGAGCAGCTATGAGTGTCATCGATCCAGATCTCTGCCACCCACAATTAGGAATTCCAAGTGTCAAATTTAATATCAACACTTTAAATTCTTTGATACCATTTTCACACACAGTGGAAATCAAACCATTCAAGGAGATCGGGGGTGATAAGAGATTCACTTTTGTGGAATACAAATTTAATAACCTTTTCTACGGTATAATAGGTAATAATATTCTTAATAATTATAAAGTTGAGATAGATTGGTATAACAATAGAATAAAGTTTGATGACAAAATTTTGAAATTGTACCATTCTCCCGAGGAAGAAGAAATAGACGAGTATATTAACTGTACATATTTATCAGATATTTGTAAAGAGAACAACCCCTTGACGCCTCTAAGAATGGAACACTTAAATAAAAAAAAAAAAAGAAACCTTCTAAGTATATTAAAGGACTTTGACGATGTGTTTTATAAAGAAGGTGACGATGTGACCTTCACTCACTCAATAAAACACGAGATAAAAAACTACTAATAATACTGCAGTATATGTGAAATCCTATAGGTATCCACAGGTACATCAACAGGAAGTGGAAACTCAAATCATGGACATGCTAAAACTAGGGATTATGCGCCCAAGTAAATCCCCATATTCCTCACCCATTTGGGTGGTCCCCAAGAAAGCCGATGCCTCAGGGAAAATGAAGTGGCGAATTGTGGTGGACTACAGGAAACTGAACAGTATTACCATAGACGACAAATTCCCCATACCAAACATTGACAGTATCTTGGATAAGTTGGGAAGATGTATGTACTTCACAACTTTAGATCTGGCAAAAGGATTTCACCAAATAGAAATTGAGGAAAGGGATATTCCAAAGACTGCATTTTCCACAGAAAAGGGCCACTTTGAGTTTACCAGAATGCCATTTGGGCTAAAAAACGCCCCGGCAACGTTTCAAAGACTAATGAACAATGTTCTACACGAATATATAGGTAAGATCTGTTTCGTCTATATGGACGACATTATTGTCTTCGGCACTTCACTTCAGGAGCACATTTCTTCCCTAAAAAAGGTTATCGAGGTATTGCGAATGGCGAACTTGAAGGTCCAAATTGATAAAAGTGAGTTCCTAAAACGAGAAACGGAGTTATTTGGCCATATCGTTACTACCGAGGGTATTAAGCCTAACCCTACAAAAATTGAAGCTATCCTTAACTTTCCAATACCAAAGAATACTAAAGAAATAAAATCATTTCTCGGATTGGTGGGATTTTACAGAAAATTCATCAAAGATTTCTCCAAAATAGCTAAACCACTTACCCTTCGTTTGAAGAAGAATGCTAAAATAAATACCAAGGATGTTGACTACGTTGACTCCTTTCAAAAGCTCAAACAATTAATTAAGTCCGACCCAATCCTTAAACACCCAGATTTTGATAAAATATTTATACTAACGACTGATGCTTCTAATTATGCAATTGGAGCAGTCCTCTCCTACGATGATCACCCATTGTGCTATGCTTCTCGTACTCTTAACGACCACGAAACCAGATATTCTACAATCGAAAAAGAGTTACTCGCGATCGTTTGGGCAACCAAATATTTTAGGCCTTATCTATATGGCAGGAAGTTTGCTATCAGGACGGATCACAAACCTTTGACTTGGTTGGCAAATTTGAAGGAGCCTAACATGAAACTCCAAAGATGGAAACTTAAATTGGAAGAATTTAACTATGACATTGAGTACATACAAGGAAAGGAGAATCATGTGGCTGATGCTTTATCCCGTCTTCCATTTAACAATGGCGTATTGTTAAGCTCAAATGAAATCAATGAATATAACGATTCAACAATGACATGTCACAGTGCAACCGAGGACAACCTGGAATACATCCCTATATCCGAAGCTCCATTAAACATATTCAAATATCAGATAATCATAAAACAAAGCAGAGAAAATAAAATCAAAAAAGAGAAATATTTCGGAAAAACGCGTATAATATGTACCTCTAAGGAAATTAACGATAAATACTTTCAATATAATATTTATAAAGAATTGTGGAAAGAGCTCAAGCTGGTTTCGAACGCGCGCCCCTGCCGCTTCTCATCAGGTGCCAACTCACAGGTTGAGACGCGTCGATTGGCACTACCAGCTTAGGTGGATGTCGACTGGTTATTTACTAGTTATGAATATTGCTCTACAGCTTTGAACTTTTTCCTATATTCCAAATTGCCTTTGGTCTGGCTTTATCAATTTCAGAAGTTTGTGGTAGATCAATTTTTCCATTTTCACTTACAACTTATAAGTGATTTATACCCTTGCTAAGCTAACTCAGCGAAGACTCATGGGTGCGGAAGTTCTGATCAAATGTTTCGAGTACCTCGATAGTGAATTTAATATTTATAAAGAATTGTGGAAAGAGCTCAAGCTGGTTTCGAACACGCGTCCCTGCCGCTTCTCATCAGGTTTATAAATATTAAATTCACTATCGAGGTACTCGAAACATTTGATCAGAACTTCCGCACCCATGAGTCCCCATGAGAATTATGTAACAAAAATCTCCATGAATATTAAATTAAAATTAATTTAACTCACTTCTCCTTGCGTTAAATTTTTTTTTTTTGCACCTTTTTATTTGGGTAGAGTATACACTAATCACATGTGCAAAAACATTTTAGTGCACTCTATCAGATAAGAAGATATGATTTTTTTAACACCGTGGACATGCGAAATTGCAGCTAAAGCAAGAGCCAGCGCCGATCAACCGAGCGCTCATGTCTACTTGTGTGCTTATGTTTTCAATTACATATCTTGTAAAAGGTCTGTTCAATGTTAAAATAACTACAACTACTAATTATTATCTATTCACAGTGATGATTTATTTTTCATTACTCTTACAACTGTAGATTTTAAGTAGTTTAGAAAAACTTTATATTTTAAAGAATTTAGATGAAATGGTTTGTAGCAATATTATTATTCAAGTAATTGACACAGTTACTTCTTTAAATTAACAATTTCGAGCACCTTTCTATTGAAATCTGAATAACTGAACTTATTTTCGAGCTCGTGATACTCTTTATTCTTGATTTTGAGTACAGACGACGTATATAAACAAATGAAAATCGAGTATAACAAACGTCAACTTATATTTGGTGCATGCTTTCATTAGTCTCCTTTTTCTAATCATGACACCACCTCCGAAGTGTTGTAATCCTTTTGCCAAGAAAGGGCATAACAGTGTGAAAAAAAATTATTTTTTTTATCAGAAAAGCATGACGAAAAGTTTAGTGGCTTATTTGGATCATTTATTTGCATTTCGTGTAAACGGCGGCTGTATGAAAATGGAGATTCTGTTGAGTTCAAAAAAGCAAGCGAAATTTTTAAAAATCGGGTAGAAAAAGAAGAAGATAAGAAGGAAGAAGAAACTGGAGAACCGGAATCAAATATTTCTGTAGAAGATCAAGACTATATTTGTAAATCTGTTGACAATGAAAACAAAAGATTGAAACTTGCAGCTGCTGTTCGAGAAGTGATAATGGCTCCTCCTGCGAAAAAAATGCACTTAGATTTATCCGATACAGACAATGAGATTCTACGCAACTCTATTAGTAGAAATAGTTCAAGTACTTTTAATGATATTGATTTAAATAGTTGGAGCAGTGATTTTAAATTGTCAATGTCACGTGCGACGACGAGAAAACAAAAAATTATTTTACTAACAACGATTCCTGTCGAGTGGTCAATTCGAAAAATCGCGAACGAGTTTGGCGTCAGTAGACGTATGGTAAGCTCAGTTAAAAAACTACGTAATGAAAAAGGATATGGTGCACAACCCGACAAAAGAAAAGGAAGAGCTATGAGTTCTGATCTGATGGAGAAAGTCGAAAAATTTTACTTTTCAGACGATGTTAGTCAAGTAATGCCGGGTATAAAAGATTTCAAGTCAGTCAAAATCGATGGAAAACGTACACACGAAACTGTAAGTAGCAGCTAATAATATATTTTCTAAATAATATGTATTTAATGGTAATATCTAATAATAATATATATTTCTTTAATGTATCATTATCATACATCGTTAGTTTATGTTGGTAATAATATCAATAATAAAAATCACATCGTGAATTATGTATCGATATTTGAGATAAATAAATAATATTTTTTTTAGAAACGACTGCTGTTAGGAGATCTTAATAGTATACACGCTGATTTTCTGAAAAAATATCCAGATTCAACGATTTCTCTATCAGCTTTTACAGCTTTGAGACCTCAACAGTGTATCCCTGTTGGCGCGAAAGGTACACATAACGTCTGCGTATGTAAAATACATGGAAATATCCGGCTTAAAAAGAGAGGGCTGAAAGAAGAACTTGCTCGAAAAAAGTTTAATTATCAAACTACCTATCGAAATTTTTTAAAAACTATGATTTGTTCAAATCCAACTGCAGATTGTTTTTTATCAAAGTGCCGACATTGTCCTGGCACAGACAGACTTTTATATGACTTGCAAGAAACCCTACAAAAATTCAATATTAAAAATATTTCTTTTAATCAATGGCTCACGACTGATAGGTATTGTATATTTAAATTTATCTACATAGTTTTTTCTTTTCTTTTATGATTTCTTTCAAATGAACTCCTTTAAACAGATGTCAATTGCTTCATCAAACTGAAAGTGTCAGTACTTTTAAAAAAATATTACTGCAGAATTACCGGATATTTTAAAACATGACTTCATCGCTGAAGCACAATCAAAGTACTTGAATGAAGTAAAAGAGTCACTTTGTCATGGCGAATTTTTAGTCACTCTCGATTTCTCCGAAAATTATTCTTTCCATGTGCAGGATGCTATCCAATCTCAGCATTGGAGTAAGGACCAAGCATCATTGCACATATATGTAATTTATTATAAAGAAGAGAACATTATACACCATCTTAATTTCATTATTTTTTCGGAGTATGAAAATTATGATGCCACTGGAGTGCATCTATACAACTCCAAAATAATTAAGTTTTTTAAAAAAAAATTTGGCGTGCAAAACGTGAAGAAGCTATTTTATTTTTCCGATGGAGTAGGATCGCAATACAAAAATAGATTCAATTTTTTAAATTTATTACTACATAAGAAGGATTTTAATATAGAAGCAGAATGGCACTTCTTTGCCACTGCCCACGGTAAAGGAGCTTGTGATGGCATTGGTGGTTGCGTTAAAAAAATGCATACCGTGCTAGTTTACAAGACAAAACTATTGTCTCTACACGAAATCTATTTGAATGGGCTCGCGAGTTTTTTAAGAAAATTGATTTTGATTTTTGTACGCTAGTTGAATATAAAAAACACGAAAAAGTGCTGGACCAACGTTTCTCTACAGCTAAAACTATCAAAGGAACACGACAGTTTCATTGCTACAGACCACTTAGCTCAAATCCTTTAGAATGTAAAATTTTTTCAAGCTATTTAGAATCTACAGTTGTAAAAGTAATGAAAAATAAATAATCACTGTGAATAGATAATAATTAGTAGTTGTAGTTATTTTAACATTGAACAGACCTTTTACAAGATATGTAATTGAAAACATAAGCACACAAGTAGACACGAGCGCTCGGTTGATCGGCGCTGGCTCTTGCTTTAGCTGCAGTTTCGCGTGTCCACGGTGTTAAAAAATTCATATCTCCTTATCAGATAAAGTGCACTAAAATGTTTTTGCACATGTGATTAGTGTATACTCTACCAAATAAAAAGGTGAAAAAAAAATTTTTAACATAAGAAATGAGTTAAATTGTCAATTGTTTATAATAAAATTTATGATTTATTAATAAATAAAATTTTTTTCAAATGAAAAATATTTTTCTCGATTATACTATTATTTTTAAACCTACCACTAAAATTTCATTAATTTTAATTTAATATTCATGGAGATATAGCAATATTAGATAAAAGAAGGCTAGAAATTCATTTATATATAATTTGTTAAATAATTAAAATAAAAAAAAAATTAGGACATTTGTGTTTATCTATAAACCTTCCAAAATCTGCTAAAAAACTTTTAATATTCTGCAAGTACATTTTTAGGGGCCCGCTTCAGAAAGTTTGACTCTTATTGGTTATTGAATATTTTCGTATTACATCGAGATTCCTTGGGTTATATAATGCTTCTGATACGTTTATCTTTCATTTCCTCTAAATTATTTTTAAATTGTTTTTAACATTTACATTATAAATTTGATTGTAGGGGCTTATTATTATTTTATTGGTATTAATGACCTACTTTGGATGGTTGGGATCGGTTGGGGAATAACTTTTGAAAGGGTTTCCTTTGAAAATTTTGGTATTGGAAAAATTATTTTGATAATTTTATCAATCGACGAAACAACCGTTTTCATAGGTAAGTATTTGTCGAAGTCTCTAAGAGGTCTAGTTCTGTCTTGGTAAGGATGTTTTTACCGTTGTGCAGAAGGTTATCATAAGGAGTAGAATCATTTCTGAAAGATATATGAGAATATATATTTTATGTATTTTGGTCATGGGCTGGGGGACGAGAAGTTGAAGGGTGATTTTTACTTTTTTTCTTTCTTGTAGCTTTAATTGTTGGATGATTGAAAATTTGGTTTTTCTACTTACTTTTAATCTGAGTTCGGAAGTATTTGATTTGATTTTCAAGGTCGATTATATGATCTTCATTTAACTTTCTTGCGTTGATTGTTCTAAATTTGGAGTGATTTTTCCCTCCTCTAGTTTCTTTAATAAAATTAATTCAAGTATTAATTTCATTCTTAGATCTGGTTTAGTTCAATTTATTGATAACTTTCTGTTTTTTCTGGAGGATCATATCGTGTATGGAATTGTATTCGTCTTGATGTATTTTCCCATTAATGAAGCCTGTTGGCCTTTTATTTTTGGTAGAGTGAATAGTTTTGTTGTAGAATGATATAATTTTAAGTATTTTCTCTTCAACCGTACTCTGGTTATTAAGGTAATCATGCTTTAATAATCGTTTGTGTTCATTTATTGTATTATGCAGTCTTTATATGTCTGCATTAGAAGTATGGTTACTGCTAGAAGTATAGTGAATTTACACATTTTCGTTCGTAAGGAAATCTCTCAATCTGGCTTTGAATCCCAGTTCATTATCAACTATTAAATTTTTGCCCGTGCCAAATTGGCTGAAATAATACGCTAATCCTCTTTTGAACTCGTTAAAAGTTCTTGCGGGGATCCTTATTGCGCAAGCATGTTTCGAAAACTTATCCATTATCGTTAAAAATAATAGTTTTTCGAGTGTGTAGAATACATCTACATGGATAATTTCACCATGTTTTTGTGGGGTCTCGGTAAGTTTAATTAAGGGTTTAGATGGATTTCGAACGTATTTTTCACAGTTGCAAATTCCATAATTTTTTATGAAATTTGTGATTCTGTCAAAAAGTTTTGGGCAATAGTATTTTGTTTTAAGTTCTCTTGAAACTTCTTCTATGCCACGATGGTTATTTCGCAAATGTTCTTGTTCGATAATTCTTACTAATTTTTCTTCGTCTCTTATATATAGCAGGGCATTGCATCTGATAATTCGAAATTTACCGTTGATTATGAAGTTATTACTGAAAGCAGAATGTATAATTTGAAAGAATTCTTCATTTTCTACAAAAAGTGCGATGTTAAACCGTTTGGGTTAAAGTGGTTTTTCAATAGGATAATGGTGTCGGGTTCGCATAATTTCTTTGCATGGATTAACGTTCTATTCTTGTCAAAAATCCTTTGCTTTTTTATTCGGAGAGAGCCTGAATTTGATTTTTTTATAATTATTTGATTCTTGAAAACGTTAACACACGAGCTGCTTGTTGGTATATTACTTGCGTTTACTGCTAAAATTATTTCGGAGATAGGAATTCTAGAAAGGGTATCGGCATTCATGTTGTTTGCACCTTCCTTATACTTAATTGTAAAGTCAAATTCGGCTAGTCTAAGTCTCCATCTAACTAATTTGGAATTGGGTTCCTTTATAGAAAAAAGCCATGTTAGTGGTCTATGATCTATTTCGATTATGAATTTTCTTCCGAAAAGATAGGGTCGGAAGTACTTAGTTGCCCAGATTATGGCAAACATTTCCTTCTCTATGGTGCTATAGTTGATTTCATGTTCGTTTAGCGTGTAGCTTGCGTAGCTAATTGGTCGTCCTTCTTGGGAAAGTACGGCACCAAGAGTGTATTTGCTTGCATCGGTTGTCAAAACGAAAGTTTTATCGAAATCTGGATAGGCTAAGATGGTTTCGTTAGTAAGAAGGGCTTTTATGATTTCGAAAGCTCGAATGAATTCTGAGTCTGAACAGTTTAATTTTGCATCTTTTTTCAGATATTTAGTCATCGGTTTGATGATTTGGGAGTTATCCTTAATAAATTTCCTATAATAACCAGGTAGACCGAGAAATTGTTTTATTTGTTTTGGGGTCTTTGGTATGGGAAATTTGTGTACACATTCCACTTTTTGTGGATTGGGTTTTAATCCCTCTCTTGTAACGATATGTCCCAGAAAAGCAGTTTCATGTTTAAAGAATTCGGATTTATCCAACTGAACTTTCAAGTTGTTTTCCCGGAATCTGTTAAAAATCTTGTTTAGTGAATCTACGTGTTCTTGCAATGAAGTTGAGAATATAATGACGCCATCTAAATAGACTAGGCATATCTTGTTTATATGATGTGAAAGAATATTATTCATAAGACGTTGAAAGGTTGCAGGGGCTGTTTTCAGCCCGAATAGCATTCGTAGGAATTCGAAATGTCTACCTTCGACGTTAAACGCGGTTTTATGGATATCTTTATTCATTATTTCTATTTGATAAAAACTCTCCGCTAAATCCAGCGTGGAAAAGTATTGGCTTCTTATAAGTTTTTCCAGGACAATTCAAGAAGACAATTCTCACACGTGCAACTACTTCAAGCCATCTGGACTATGTCCACCACCAAAAAAACCCTTCTCCCACAATTTACCTCTTCGTTCTGTACTAAAACCCCTTCTCCTTAAGACTAAGACAGTCAGTCTTAGACAAGAGTCCATCGGGGAAACATCTCTTCCTTCTGATCGTTCTTTTGCCAGTTTATTGTGATTCACCTTCGCGACTTATGTTCACAAGTTTTAGGCTGTGAAATGTTCACCGTTTTTATAATATTATTTTAAACTTTAAATGTAAAAAAAAAACAATATTTGTTATGGTTAATATATTTTACACAACGATGTTTACTCTTTACTTCTTTTTAAACGACTGACGCCTAAATCTATAATTACAAGTCCTTTTATATCTATGTCTTACTTGCTAACAAACCATCTATCTTTGCATATTATTACTAGTACTAAATCCTACTCGTGTCCTTTTACAAAACTTATTTTCTAACAAATAGGTGCTAATTTTATAATAGGTAATGTGTCCTAGAAACAAGGTCGTGAACAAAAAAATACTTAGTCTTACATTCATTGCTTATGATACTAATTTACATCGGCCTTTGTCGATGCCGACACATTGGTTGAACATTAAAATGTTATGACGTAACTCCTCCCCTCTAGGTGTGAAGCTCGTCCTCGAGATTCTTTGTAGCTATTGTAAATTTGGTTAATGAACATGATATATAATTTTAAAAAAATTAAGGAAGATAGAGTTCTAGTTTATAACATTTTTTACTTGCTAATCGTGCATAATTTTTAATTGCTTTTGTTTTCGCTAGTTACACCTTTATAATATGCTATTTTCTTTTTGTATCTTTGTGGATGTATTTTGCCAGAATGCGCTTTTACATATCTAGGGTCTAATTTTTTTTTATTTGGGTTCTTAACAAGCCGTGTATCGGGCTTGGATGGCCTTCTATGAAGGTTCCTATTATGTATTATTTTACGTTTTGTTTCATATAAACGATTGTGCACCTAACTATCAGAAATATTTGTTTCTTTTTGAAAAATCTCTATTGGCTTGAGACGATGTGTAGAGTGGATCGTGTTATTGTAATAGTTAACACATTCCTCTACCGGGTTGTAATCAGCTAGATCTTTGTTTTCAGACTTTTGCCTAAGTAGGTAGACTCTTAAATGCTCATTCAATGACCTATGTGCAATTTCAATATCTGAATTACCAGTTTTATGATGCGGACTACAAAAGTGGTAAGTAAAATTCTCTTTCTCTAACCATTCTTTAGTTTTTCGGTGTTTAACGCGCTTTCATTGTCCGAAATAAGATTTTCTGGTTTTCCTACTTTATTGAAAATAGCTCTAAGCGCATTGTTAAATGAGTCCCATTGCCTGTTGGGAAGTTTTATTACGCTGAGAAATTTAGAAAATTTATCTATACAGGTAAGTTTCTGGCGAGTTTCTGTCTCTAAATCAAATATCGACGTGATATATTTCCCTAATCTTTTTGGGTGTTACTGTTTCCTTGAAAGGTAATTTATTCGGGTTTCTTTCGTATTTTGCTTGATCGCAAATGCTGCAGTTATTTATTTGTCTTGTTATAACTGTTTTGAGATCTGGAAAATAATATTTGTCTTTAAGCTGCATATAGGTTTTATTAATACCCGTATGGTTGCTGTTTCTATGGGTTCTAGCAATTATCTCTTTAATTTCTTGAGATGAACAATCATATAGTACTTTACTTGCTTGTACAATAGTTCCTTTTGGATTTGTTTTCTTCCACTCGTTATAGTGCTTTTGCATAATAAGCAGTGCATCTTTTCTGTAAAGTTATATACCTGTTGTACCTTCTGTTGGCACAAAGTTTTTCAAAATATATTTTGCATTTTTGTCTTGAAAATCTTCAAATTGAAATATAAGTCTATCTTTATTATGATTTATTTCTTTTTTGACTTGATTATTTGGTCCCTTTTGTATTATAATTTGCTTTTTCTAAGCATTTATGGGCTTTTCTGATATGAAGATGTAATAATTATTATCTTCTAAGGCTGTGTGTTGCGTGGCTAACGATTCATTTTCGTTATTATTGAGTGCGTGTATTTCGACTCGTGATAATGCGTCTGCAACGGAATTGTCTTTGCCTTTGACATGTTTTATGACAAAATCATATTCTAGAAGTTTTAACTTCCATCTTTCCAGTTTTGCATTATCTTCTTTTATATTTTCCACGAAGGTTAGTGGTTTGTGATCCGTTTGCAAAGTGAATTTTCTCCCGAATAAATAAGGTCTAAAGTAATGTGTCGCCCACACTATTGCAAGCAACTCTTTTTCAATTGTTGAATATCTAATCTCGTGTGTATTCAACGTTCTACTTGCAAAAGAGACGGGGAGGCCTTCTTGAGACAGTACCGCTCCTATTGCAAAATTGGAGGCATCCGTAGTCAAAGTAAAATGTTTTGTAAAGTCAGGATGCCTTAGTATCGGATCATTCATTATGTACAATTTAAGTTTTTCGAACGCTTCTATATAATCATGTTCGTTCGGGTTAATTCTAGAGTCTTTTTTTAATTGTGTGGTCAAAGGTTTTGCAATTTTCGCAGAATCCTTTATAAATTTTCTATAGAAACCTATTAATCCGAGGAATGACTTGATATCTTTCTGGGTTTTGGGTATAGGAAACTTTTTGATGGCTTCTATTTTTTTAGGGTTTGCTTTGATACCATCTTTTGTTATAATATGTCCGAGAAAGTCGGTACTTTTTTGTAAAAATGACGTTTTAGCCATTTGAACTTTTAGATTTGCTTCACGAAGTGTATTGAAGACGGCTCTGAATGCGTTTTCATGTTCTATTGGTGATGTACTGAACACCAATATATCGTCCATGTACACGATGCATATTTTCCCGATATGCTTATGCAATATAGAATTCATGAGCCTCTGGAACGTTGCTGGCGAATTTTTCAATCCGATGGGCATTCTTGTGGATTCAATTGACCTTCATCGGTCGAAAAAGCTGATTTGTCCCTATCTTCTGGTTTAATTTCGATTTGGTGGAAACTCTTAGCAAAATCAATTGTTGTAAAGTAATTTGCGTTACCAAGCTTTCCCAGTATATCATCGATTTGTGGTATCGGATATTTATCCTCTACAGTGAAGTTATTTATTTTCCTAAAATCGATAACAAGTCTATGTTTCTTTTCCCCTTTTTTAGGAACTATCCAGATAGGAGAATTGTATGGAGATTTTGAGGGTTGAATAATACCTTGTTCAAGATCTGCTTTTATTTGATTTTTCACAAATTCTCTGAGTGTATATGGATATGTATAATTTCTTTGATAAATTGGATTTAGGGTGGTCAATTTAATTTCGTGCTTAATTTCGTGGGTAAAAGATAGTTTTTGGTTCTCATGGTATTCTTAATCGGAGAACTCCCTTTTTATTTTTTGTATTACTTCTACTTCTTCTTTCGTAAGATGTGACCCATCGTCAGTCTTCGCTTTATTTTCTGGCTCAAAGTGTGCTACTTGAGCCGTACACATCACTTCTTGTTGGACACTTATACAGGGTGGGCCATCTAACGTTTGCATTTTGAACTACTGTTTATTTAGAGAATGACAGCTCAAATGTCATTCAATTTGTGTTCATATTTTAGTTAAAGGTTTGACATTTAAGAAATGGGACGCTATACGCTTGAAAAAGATTGGGAAATATTGAAAACTTACTTCCAAAGTGGTGAGTCTTCAGTGCAAATTGTAAGAAATTTGAAAAAAAAATTCCATAAAAATGACTGGCCTTCAAGGCAGTTTGTGGATCAATTTGTGAATCGTGTTCGAGAAACTGGATCGTTGATAGACAAAACAACCCGTTCCTATTCTCGTGCAGTGCTCACAGCCGAAAACATTGCTGCTGTAGCCGAAAATATCCGTGAACATCCATCAACTTCAACTCGTCATCGTTCTCACGAATTGAACATTTCACGCACCTCCCTGAGGAGAGTTTTGCATAAAGACCTCGGTATGAAGGCTTACAAAGTTCAATTAGTTCAAGAACTTAAGCATAATGACCATCCGTTGCATTTTCGGTTCGCCCAATGGGCAGAAGATCGTTTGGCCGAAGATGAGCATTTTCACCGAAAAATCGTCTTTCCAGATGAAGCCCATTTTCACCCCGGAGGCTATGTCAATAAGCAAAATAGTCACATCTGGGGGTCGGAAAATCCACACGTCACCATTGAGAAGCCAATGCACCCACAAAGAGTTACGGTTTGGTGTGAGTTTTGGTCCGGCGGCATCATTGGGCCATTTTTCTTCGAAAATGAGCAAGGAGCCGCCGTTACGGTCAATGGCGAGCGTTACCGTGCCATGTTCAATGAAGTTTTGTTTCCAAAAGTTGAAGAGTATGACATGCACGACATTTGGTTTCAACAGGATGGCGCAACATGCCACACAGCAAACATGACAGTCGAACTTTTGCGCACCGTTTTCGAAAATCGAATAATCAGCCGAAATTCTGAAGTCAATTGGCCGCCTCGGAGCTGCAAATCAACCCCGTTGGACTATTTTTTGTGGGGAGCTGTCAAGGACAAGTGTTACGCTAATCATCCAGAGACGATTGATGCCTTGAAACACGAAATCGAAGTTGCCATCAATGAAATTCGAGCCGAAACAATCGAAAAAGTGCTTGAAAATTGGGTTGACCGAATGGCGTACTGTAAAGCCAGTCGTGGCAGTCATATGAACGATATCGTTTTTCATTTATAAATGAAAAAGTTCAAGCTTTCCAATAAAAAAAAAGTTTGGAAGAATAACCATTAGTCTTTTTTTTATAGCCGATTCAAAATGCAAACGTTATATGGCCCACCCTATAGGTAAAGCAATATTATTAATTGAAATAGTATTATTTTCAAAGTTAATTATTGCTTTTGTTGGCCTTAGAATGTTTTGTCCTATGATGCAGTCAAAAGTCTTACTTTCAAAAGGTAATAATTTCCACTCAATTTTACCCTTAAATTGAAATTCTTGTGGAAATTCGGTGTAAAATCCCTTGTAAGTGGATGAAATTCCATTTACAGAACAAACTTGTAACAGTTTTGATAATTTATGTTGCCTATGTTCGGCCACTAACTTTGAATTTAATATTGAAGTAGAACAGCCGGTGTCGATTAAACAACGGAGCTCCTTATTTTCCATAGTTAGTCAAATAATGGGTAAATGAGGCTCTCCTCCGAGGCACATAGCCGAAAATCCTCACTTGCATGAAGAGAAATAGAGCGAGAAGTAGCTGTGTTCATAGACACATCGGAAGAAAGAGAAAAATCTGCGTTATTTGGAATCCTAGTATTTCTCGTAGGAGGTACGTCCTGCACTTTTAAATAATTTTTATTTCCGATAAACTGATTTGTATTGCTATTTGTTTATTTAACACCACTGTAACTAACGTACCCTGTTTCAACTAGCACCTTATATGCACTTTCAAGTGACTCCGGTTTGTAGGCATGTAAGATGCCTCTTATGGGTTCGGGACACTTGTTTATAAATGTATTTTTTGCTATTTGATTTTTTAATTTAATCATTTCAGACTTTTGAGAGACGGAATATGCAATGTTATATTTAATCTTATGATTAATTTTGAATAGGCACTTACATATGTATTCATAGAGTTGTCCTGCTGTTGAGAATCGAGCTGCTAATAATCTCTCGGTGAGTTGGATCTCGTTTTCAGGTGTGTCGAAATGATTTATGAGGAGCGCCTTAACATCTGACCAGGATTCTGTGATGTGTGAGTGCAAAACTTCCCTTGCTTTTCCGATAACGCATCCTAATATCAGCTGTGAAGGATGACTTTGGAGGGACTGTTATTTACCTCGTTTATTATTGCGTCCACCGCGTCAACAAAAGGAAATAAGTCCAGCTGTGTTCCATCAAAAGTTGAAAGAGCTGCAATATAGCTAGATAAGCTCTTGAAGTCCATTCTGTTGTTGTTTAGTGTTAAAAGCGAAAAATCTTCGACGAGTTCCTCCAGGTTACTTTATCCTGTGAATAATAATTTTATCGATGAGTTGATGTTCGTCGAGGTTCTTTCGTTAAGCGATTTCAAAAAATTCGCAATCCGACTGCGCCACTTATGTTCACAAGTTTTAGGCTGTGAAATGTTCACCGTTTTTATAATATTATTTTATACTTTAAATGTAAAAAAAAACAATATTTGTTATGGTTAATATATTTTACACAACGATGTTTACTCTTTACTTCTTTTTAAACGACTGACGCCTAAATCTATAATTACAAGTCCTTTTATATCTATGTCTTACTTGCTAACAAACCATCTATCTTTGCATATTATTACTAGTACTAAATCCTACTCGTGTCCTTTTACAAAACTTATTTTCTAACAAATAGGTGCTAATTTTATAAAAGGTAATGTGTCCTAGAAACAAGGTCGTGAACAATAAAATACTTAGTCTTACATTTATTGCTTATGATACTAATTTACATATTCCTGTGTCGGAATCGGCCTTTGTCGATGCTGACACATTAGTTGTACATTAAAATGTTATGACGTAACTCGCGCAGTTATGTGTGTGGTTCCGGACGTCTGAAATTAACGCGAAGAACAAACTCAACTTTTTTCGTTGTCTTATCTCTAACTTTTTTTCTACTCAACTGCCGCTTATCCTTTACAATACATTTGCTTTTATACTTATGTCTAATCGCCAACTAAACAAATATTATTATCACGTGTTTTCGCCCTTTTCGGGTCCTTTTCAAATCTTATCTATTTAAGATACATCTTCTAATTGTAAAATCAACATCTTCTTTGTTCGTTTCAAATCTTACTTGAAATAAACATTACTTTGACCTTTTTCAAATTAATATTCTAAAAGGCTATTCTAACAGTATTGTATGAAACATCTGGTAATGATTTACATGTTTTTATTATGCTGTTGGTTTGTTTACATAACACCTCCCTCCTTTAAGTGAAGGCTGTCCTCAGACTTTATAATTGTGATGTTTAATAGTTTGCGAAATTTTTGCTGTTGACTTTTTTACTTATAAAATAGGATTATTATAAGGATTATGATAATAATAATAATAATGATTGAAGTTAAGCTAATGGATATATTCAAGAGTGTACCTGAACCGTGTAACTCGTCAAGCTTTTGCAGAATGTTTTACATTTGCTCAGAATGCTCAAAATGTTTTGTTTTTTTTACAAAATTGAAAATTTGTTTATTCTGTTGTTTTCTGGTATTACTTGTGGTATAAAATTTTCAGTTATTGTATTATGTTAAACGTTAGTACATATGCTGAGCATCGACACAACTTTCTAATAAGATTGGAGTTTCGGTATTTTTACATGAGTGTTGAATGTGCGTTGTGGTCATATTTGTAAAAACGAATGTCTCTGAGGATATTTTCTCATAAAGTGGAAAAGTGAATAATGTTAATGTATATTCGGGAGGGTTATTTTTCATAATTAATATTATACATTTATCTATAATTGGATAAAGTGTATCCATATGAAGGGGTACCTTATTGTGTACTATAAACTCAAAGGTATCTAAATAAATTTGTAAAGATTTTTTTTTTTTGTTTTTTGTTCGGAACGGGTATCAATTTAATTCTGTCTATTGGCTCTGGTTTTTATGGTTTTAGCTTAGTCTTCCATTTCAAAATGTTTGAGTAGTTAAGTAAGATATCTAAGCTATCAAGTAGTGATTCTATGTCTTTCCGCAATATTGGAAGTCCTATGATGACTTTGTTCAGAACTAGATGGTCTTGTTCTGTCTTCATTAATATGGAACCGTTTTGTTGTGCTAGAGATTGTATTTGAATCTATTGTATTTCTGCCGATATCACGAGAAGTAGGAAGAGAATTTTTCGAACGAAAGTTACGTTTAAGTTTCTTTGTATTTTCCGCGTGAACTCTTTGATTTAAATCTGACGGTTTTTCTCCGTAGCCAAATGTCTAGTTGTATTATAATACTGTACACATTCTTGCACAGGATTCAATAATTGTAAGTTCCTATCTTCTTCTTTTTGTCTAATTAAAAAAGTGCGCATGTTTTCGTTTAAAGTTCGGTGCGCTATTTCTACATCAGAGTTCCCAGTTTTATGATTTGGATGTGTGAAATGAACTTGAATATTTTCTTCTTTCAACCAATCCTTAGTCTTTTCAGCGTTTACTCCACTTTCGTTGTCGGTGACGAGAAGTTTTGGTTTACTTATTTGTTTAAATAAACCTCTCAGTGTGTTCGCTATTGTATCCCATTGCCTATTCTTTAATGGTAATATAGCTGAAAATTTGGAAAATTTGTCTATACATGTGATGTATGGGCTATTTATGTCTCTGAACCAAACGTCGATATGGTAAATTTCACGTATATTTTTCGGTGTTACTGTTTCCTTGAAAGGTTCTTTGGGTGGATTTCTATCATATTTGGATTGCTGACATACGTTGCATAAATTGATACAGTTTTCAATTAATTCCTTTAAACGAGGAAAATAATATTTATTATGAAGTTCAAAATAAGTTTTATTTATACCTATATGATTACTTTGCTTATGAGTTTTAGCAATTACTTCTTGGATTTCACTAAATGAACAGTCATGAAGTAGTTTTTCTGCGTATACTAACGTAACTTTACTATGGGTCAATTTCCATGTGTTGTATTCTTCTTGCAAAATTAAGAGTTTTCGTTTATCTGGTAATTTTATGCCTACTGTACCAGTATGTGGCATATGATTATTTAATATGTATTTCGCCTCTTTTTCTGTAAAGGAATAAAATATAAATATCAACCTTTTCTTTCGTTGAAAGTTTTTTCTGATCCTATTATTTGTTTTGCCTATTTTTATGATGATTTGTAAATTGTAGTAATTGAGTGGTCCTTCTGAAATTGATATATAATGTGTGCTATCTTCTGCAGCTGTATGCTGTGTTGCCAATGAGTCGCAGTCTTCATTCTCATGAAAATTAATTTCAATACGAGAAAGTGCGTCTGCCACTAAATTTTCTTTGCCTTTTATATGCTTAATTACAAAGTCATATTCCAATAACTTTAGCTTCCATCTTTGTAGGCGTGGATTATCTGCTTTAAGATTTTCTAAATATGTTAATGGCTTATGTTCCGTTATTAACTCAATTTTGTACCCAAAAATGTATGATCTGAAGTATTTAAGTGCGAAAACAATCGCGAGTAACTCCTTCTCTATAGTCGAAAATCGTATTTCTGATTCATTTAAGGTTCTAGACGCAAAACAGATTGGTTTTTGGTCTTGTGATAATACTGCTCCGATAGCGAAATTTTAAGCATCTGTTGTTACAGCAAATGGTTTTGTCAAATTTGGAAACTGAAGTATAGGAGGATTTGAAATGTAAAGTTTTAATTTTTCAAATGCTTCATTATACTCTGGGTCCATTGTCTTAATTTTCATATATTTCTTTAAATACTTAGTCATTGGGAGAGCGATTTTAGAAAAATCTTTGATAAATTTACGATAAAACCCGGCCATTCCTAAAAATGACTTGATTTGTTTTTGAGTAGTAGGAAGGGGAAATTTATCGATTGCTTCAAGTTTCTTAGGGTTTGGTTTTATTCCCTCTTGAGTTATTACGTGACCTAAGAATTCGGTTGACTTTTTTCAATTTTTAGATTTGCCTTCCTTAGTGCTGTAAGTACTTTACGAAGAGCTTTTTCATATTCTTCTATTGTTGAAGTATATACCAATATATCGTCCATGAATATAACACAACATTTACCCGTAAGTTCTCCTAGAATTTTGTTCATCACTCTCTGTAGAGTAGCTGGTGAATTTTTTAAGCCAAAGGGCATTCGTTTGAATTCTAAATGTCCTTCGTCTGTTGAAAATGCCGTTTTATGGCGATCTTCTGGTTCTATTTCAATTTGGTGAAAGGCTTTTGCAAGGTCAATGCTTGTAAAATAATTAGCGTGATCCAACTGTCCTAAGATATCGTCGATCTGTGGGATAGGGAATCTGTCAGCTACTGTGACATTGTTAATTTTCCGAAAATCGATGACAAGCCTATTTTTTCCTCCTTTTTTTGGAACTACCCAAATTGGAGAATTGTAAGGAGAATTTGAACGTTGAATTATTCCCTGAGCCAGGTCCTCTTGGATCTGTTGTTTTATAAATGGTTTTAAAGAATGCGGGCATCTATAGTTCCGCTGATATATAGGAATGTCTGATGTCAACTTTAGACAATGTTTGACGTGATGTGTAAAAGTCAACTTTTCATGTTTGTCGTATTCTACATCAATAAACTCGTCTTTTATTCGATCAATGAGGTCTTGTTCTTCTTTTGTATATGCTTCGTCTTGTATTTGTTTCTCAAATGGCATATCATTGATAAATTGTTGTTTTTGTTTGTCATCATCTTGTTTTAAAAGGTTTTCGCATTGGCTCGCTAGTATATTATATAGCTCACCTTCCTCATTTTCGAAGGGAATCGTTATGTTGTTGATAGAAATAATTTTGAACTCGAAATCTAATTTCGCTTTTGTACCTATCAGAACATTCATACCGATAATACAATCGAAGATGTTTGATGTGACATCCATTAATTTCCATCCAATTCGATGATTTGTACAAAATTCCGATGGAAATTCCGTATCGAAACCGTATTTTACTTCCGTTCTTTGAGCTACGGAGTTCATTATTAAAGGATGAGGAAGAACATATCGTCGTTTTGTACTAACATATTTTGCATTCATTATACAATGAGTGCTACCCGTGTCTATTAAGCAGCGGACAGATTTTCCTTCAATTGTTAATCGAAGAATAGGGAGTCCGAAGCTGGTAATCGGAAATGTTGATTTCCATCGAAAAGGGAACCTCCTGAGGACTGGATTGTATTCATTGATACATCTGTTGCTAAAGAGAGATCATTTCTTCTCATATTTTTACCATTCGGGTTCGTTCTGTAATTCTGCCTATGGTAAAAACTATTCTCTGGTTGATTAGACACATTGGCACCACTGAATCTATTTTGTTTTTTTTTTATTATTATTTCCGAAATTGTTTACAGAATTAAATCGATTTTTAGAATCGTAGTGGAGATACCCTGAATTCACCAGCACACAATAAGCATCCTCAAAGGTTTTCGGATTTCTTGCATATAAAATACCGCGAATAGGATCCGGACACTTATCGATAAAGCAATTTTTCACAATTTGTCTTCTTTGCTCTATTTCACTTAATTTATTATCTTCACTATATAAATTATTAGGCTTGATTATGTTACAAAGATGGTTCATGTACTTACTCATATAAGAATATAGTTGGGCTGGGGTGGTGAATTTGGCTCCTAGAATCCGTTCCATTATCCTGGTCTCCGTTTCTGGTTCATCGAAGTGTGTGATGAGTGTCGATTTAACAATGGTCCAATCACTATCTGGTAGAGCGTTGATTATCTCTTTGGGTTTCCCAGATAATTTCCCGATGATTTGATATTTGATTAGCGTTTGCTGGATTTCGGCCAATGTCCTTATGGATCCTTGTGTTGCATCTATTGCATTCACAAATGGATGAACCTCTGATTGATCCCATGAAAATATTGGGATGGAATTAATATAGCTGCTTATGATTTTGAAGTCCATGGTGAAATATTTTCGTTGTTCTTCGTTGCGTTGGTCCGGTTTTTGTTCAATTTGCACGTGCTGTATTTCAATCTCAGATAAGGCGCTTTGAAGAGCCTTAACCCACGCCACTTTGTAGGTGATATTGGTAAAATTCAAGCACAGTATTTCTATTCTGAACTACCGACTGCGCCAGTTATGTGTGTGGTTCCGAACGTCTGAAATTAACGCGAAGAACAAACTCAACTTCTTTCGTTGTCTTATCTCTAACTTTATTTCTACTCAACTGCCGCTTATCCTTTACAATACATTTGCTTTTATACTTATGTCTAATCGCCAACTAAACAAATATTATTATCACGTGTTTTCGCCCTTTTCGGGTCCTTTTCAAATCTTATCTATTTAAGATACATCTTCTAATTGTAAAATCAACATCTTCTTTGTTCGTTTCAAATCTTACTTGAAATAAACATTACTTTGGCTTTTTTCACGTTAGTATTCTAAAAGGCTATTCTAACAGGATTGTATGAAACATCTGGTAATGATTTACATGTTTTTATTATGCTGTTGGTTTGTTTACATAACAGCGCAGTGATTTTAGTGCCGTGGCTGTGAATACAGTGACTTCCTTTGTGTCTTGAATTCATAACAGTGTTTGGACAATCATTGCCAGCAATTAAATTAAGGACAACACCTCACAACTTCCTTGTTGTGGTAAGATAGTCGAGCCGTGTAGATGAGCCTCCACGCAGGCTTAGAGTTTCTACCACGCTGACAGAAGGTCTCCACGCAGACCAATCTATTTCTAGGTCTGTAGAGGAGTCTCCTCCGAGGCGAATCTCCTCTACAGAGGTCAAACACAAGACCATTCTTTCCAAAGTTCTGTAGAAGAGTCTCCTCGCAGACTGAACATTTCTACGGTGATCCTCCTAGGATCATTCTATCAAGCAGTTTCTAACTCTGCCTACCCAGGAAGCAATGCTCAAACATCCTTCAGCAATTTTGGTCTGTCAACTCTACAATTAACAGAATTGCATTTCCTTCTTTTTCAGCGCACAAAAATCCGTGTGGTGCGCTCAACGCCGTTGATTACCACCAGCAATCATTATACCACCTGCCACAACGTTAGAGCTTCATCCGTCAGCTGAGCCGCCGTCGTTGGAATCTCTGCCCTGCTGCTCTCATCAACCATTTCAACCTAGCTGAGCCCACTGATCGAGCCATCAACCTCCATCTGCCTATACGTTATCCAATTGAACTTACTTTACTATTTATGCAGATTGTACACCTCACAGAGGCATTCATTTTTTAATAAAAACTAGCATACTTTTTAACAATTGGTCCTTCGAGCCGGATTCTGTGAGGGGTGGAACCACGCAAATCGTGTACAAATTTTTACGCGATCAGAGTCGATCACATAGAGCGCCATGTCGGCGTGCAGATGGTGCTCATGGAGTCCATTTTAGCTGTACATGATCAACTCGTCCGTCCAGGAGTTGAGAACATTTCTCGTCAAAGACTGGAGACGAGATGAGATGCTGTTAATGACGATTGGGAGAAGTTTCGACTCAATCACGCCGCCATCAACATCGCCGTGGACAAGTTAGACATGAATGAGCGGCGACTCATACGGACTTTGCTTTATTTTGATGACCACTTGTACGTTGCAACCCAAGATAACTTCCTTGAGACTGTTGAGAAGTTAAAAATTCTCATGGCGCAGCAGCTTGAACTGACAAGCCGAGCATCGATATTATCAGACGCAGCCCATACCTCCAATCAGTCGCGCACAAATCAACATGATATGCGGCTTCCAAGGATTAATTTGCCTCACTATGATGGAACACATCACGACTGGCTATCGTTCAAGGACCTTTTTTCTTCATTGGTGGTAGCTAATCAATCAATATCGCCAATCGAGAAGATGCACTACCTCAAAAGCTGTCTTCGAGGTCCAGCAGCTCAACTATTAGATACAACCACCGTCACAGCCGACAACTTTTACGAAGCCTGGGAGACATTAAAATCCTTGTGGGCGCGACTCTCGATTCGTTCTTCGCCATCAAATCAATCAAGCAGGAAAGCGGACTGGAGCTTGAAAGACTGTACACATCAGTCACACAGGTCTACCGCTCTCTACAGACTCTTCGTCGACCTGTCGAGTACTGGGATGGTATCCTTGTATACATTGTTGCACGACAGAAGATAGATAATAGATCCGTCAGAGCATGGGAGCAAGACATCGGGTCATCAGACGAACCACCAACGTGGGACAAGCTGCAGTCTTTTCTTATCTCTAGATCAAGAGCTCTGCGAGCGATTGAAAATTCCCATGGAAGAAAAACAGTATCCTCACCACGAACTCAGCGGGTGGGGCTAAAGAGTCCCTTCACCAGCCAAACAAAAGAGAAAAAACTTCAACGACTCTTGCCGACTGTGCTTGGGAAATCATAAACTATTTCGATGCCCTACCTATCAACGTAAAACCATTCGAGAAAGAACAGGTTACATCAAAGAAAACAAACTTTGTTACAACTGCTTAGGACCACATCAAATGGCAAAATGTCAATCAACTTTTCGATGCCAATCATGTGGCAAAAAACATCACAGCTCGCTTCACAAAAAACCTGCGAGAGCAACAACATCGACTGAACGAGAAGAACCAAAACAAGTATAGGCAAACTTTCTGGATAATTGGAGGACGACATCCCATCAAAGCTTTCATCAAAGGTTGTCTCAAGTGCATCCGGTACCGAGCTCAGACAGCAACTCACGTCATGGGTCAACTTCCACCATCTATAGTAACTCCAAGTCGAGCATTCCTCCATCCGGGTGTTGACTACGCTGGACCATTCATCACAAAGACGTGGAGAGGCCGTTCAGCCAAAACCTATAAGTCATGTGTTGCTCTGTTTGTCTGCTTATCGATAGGTCGTATTGCGGACGTCGAGCGAGCATCATTGAGCAACATCAAGGATCTCAAAGACGTAAACGTTACCGTTGGTGAACACTTGCCTCAGTCAATCGACGGAGGCGGATATCAGTGAGCGAACCGAGGCCTAAGCTCTTAACTCCTTGCCGAGGCTGGCAAGGAGCTGAAAATACTAATCAAAAATCTTTTACAGTATCCAAAAGCGGTAAATTGAGTGTGGCCAGGCGGCCGGCGCAAGTGAACTTGCGTCGGCGTATACGAAGATCAAGCGACTGGAGCTCTTTGTCATCCAGTTGCAGGAACGGCTTGATGCGGACGAAAAAAAGCAAAAACGGAAAAAGAAGAATAGGACATTATCGCTGGAAATTGAAGCGGCATCGGTGAACCCATATGATCTGCTGCAGATTGATATGGACGACGAAGATGAAGCCGTCAACGACAACGGAACAAACAAGGATACTCGAGCGGAACTACCCAAGGATGCAGAAGATCAGAAACAAGTGAGTGGAACGAACGTCAAAATGGACGCAACTAAAATCTTAGAGCAGCACTCAACTGTAGAGACGTACAACTTCGTGCAACGTAAGTTAAAGGTGAGTGTTGCTTCAAAAACTAAATTTGGTGCTGTGGTGAATGGTGCAGTCAGTGTCCCCAACAACAGTTCTAGTCCCCAAACTTCCCCATCGGTTGAAAAAAAAAGAAAAGGTTCCCCCTATTACTTGCTATGGAGCTAATATCTCCGATTTCATAAAGGATCTTTCAAGGGAGGTATTGAGTGTAAACGTGAAAAATACGAGTATTGATAAATCGCTAGTGTTTTGTGCATCCGTCAAAGATCACGGAAAAACGTTTGACTTCATTCGAAGCACCGGGAGTCATGCCTCGACCACCACGCCGGTCAGTGTTAGACCAAAAACTCTTTTGATTAGAGGGCTGCACCGAAGTACTCAGCCCCGTGACATCTTAGATGAGCTATCAGAAGTGAACTGAACAGAAGTCAAATCCGTTTCGCATTTTCTTCCACCAAGAGAAAGAAAATTGCTCCACGAAAGCGATGAGAACGCAAAAGTCACTCAATCCAATCTTTTTATGGTTCATTTCGGACCAGGCCAGGATATGGAACATGTCCACAAAATTAAATATATCCTGAGGCAACGAATCCAGTGGGAAAGGATTCGTAGTGGAGAAAAGGTGCAGTGCTTCAACTGTAAAAATTTTGGTCATGTTGCAGAAAATTGCACTATCATCCAAAGGTGTGTTAAATGCACCTCCTCTTATTAAAAGGGGAAAGTGTCCAAAGCCTCAAACCGAAGCACCTGTGTGCTGCAACTGCGGACAAGAAGGACACCCTGCTAACTACCGCGGGTGCCCAGCATATAAGGAACCGTAGGCTCGCCAAAATAAACCAGTCCATGCCACTACAACAGCACCAAGGCGTCCAGCTTGGCAGCCAACTCAGCACGTGATTAAGCCGGGTGTAAGCTTCGCAGCAATTGCAAGAGCGTTAGATGCTGAAACGGTCAATCCAAACCAACAGCCTAATCTAAATCCACCTTCTTCTCGCAGAAATCATGTTAGCGATCTTTTTAAAGCAGTGATTGCTTTGAATACGTCTGCAGAGGACAAGCGAACGTTGATTAAATTGATTTTGTCGCTCCAGTAATAGAACTTAGGGTGTTGGCTTTCAACGCTCGCTCATTAGTCTCTCACGACCAGAGAGCAGCGGCACAAAAATTCTTGGATTCCCACGAGGCAACTTTTTGTTGCATCTCGGAGACAAGATTGAGATAACAACATAAAAATTTTTTTTATTCTGTACCGAATGCTACTCGCACTACGCATACGAGTATGTCCGATCATTTTGCAATCCAGTTGACCATCAAACTCTTATCCTTTGCGAAGCTTTTACAATCCACCCCACCAGCATTCTATCATTCAAGCATACGAATTGGTCTAAATTACAGGAAGACATCAGGTTGAAGCTTAAACCTATCATCTTTCCCAATGACAGAAATCTGAACAACAGAGAAATTGACTGTCTTGTTAAAATCTCTGCAATTGTCATACAGCAATCAATTGACAGAAACTCCAAAACCGTCCACCCATCTAAATTCAGACACAATGCTCTCCCGGAAGACATTGTAATACACTCAAAAGCTAAGCATCAATGGAGAGAACAATTAAAAAGAATATACCATAGGACAAATGCTACTTATAAGAATATACTTTCGAGGATTAACGGCCTCAGCTCTGTGATTAGAGAACTGACCCATAACTATCGCAGCAAACAACTCATAGAACGCCTACAAAATATTAAACCAGGCCCCAGCATGTTTAAATAAATAAATATTTTAGCTGGGAAATTCAATCGCTCTGCCGACAAGGTTATAATTAATGAAAAGCAAGTTAACACGCCTCAAGCTAAGGCTGACATTTTCGCTGAAAATTTTCTTTGCCAACTAAAGTCTCAGCCACCGGAACCCAACTCTACTCACTCCAAAACTGTTCTGGAGTCAGTTTCCCAGTACAAGCAAGGCAATCCCTCTTCTCTCACTGTATTCCACACAGACAACCCGGCAGACCACCCACGAGATCAATCACAATTCATTAGTTCAGAACAGTTGACACAGTTAATTCTAACACTGAATTCTAAAAAGTCTAGTGGGCCTGACAATATACAAAATATTGTTCTAAAACACCTTCCACCCTCCATGGTTAAGCTCTTGACCATAATTTGCAACAATTGCATAAACAATGGCTACTTTCCTAATCAGTGGAAAATTGAAAAAAATCATTCCAATACACAAGGTTGGCAAAGATTTCTCTCCTTCAAATTTTTGGCCCATTTCCATGCTCTCCAATATAGGAAAAATCTTTGAAAAAGTATGGCTCCAGATCTTAACAGGACACTGTGAACAAGAACGATTAATTCCAGAGCACCAATTCGGATTTAATCCTAAACACGGCACATTAAATGCAATTTCTTGCCTTCATGAGAATATCGTGTAAAATCTCAATTCTAGGAACGTTCCCACAGCTGCTTGTGCTCTCGACTTAGAAAAAGCTTTCGATAGTGTTTGGCATGACGGGCTTATCTTTAAATTGATTCAACTAGGGTTCCCCGATGAAGCGATTAGAATTGCCATTAGCTTCTTCTGTAATAGGACCTTCTATGTCTCCGTTCAGGAAAAAAATTCACTGAAACAATATGTTTCATCCGGTGTACCGCAAGGTTCAGTGACAGGTCCTGTATTGTATAATATATACACAGCAGATATTCCAATTCCGTCAGAAGAAGAAAGCACCAAAATTATCCAATTTGCTGACTACACCTTGATTTACTCGTCCCAAATTAGCCCAGTAAAAGCTGTTCAATCAATTGAAAATTACATAGTGAAGTTACAAAAGTACTTCGTTGAATGGGGTATAAAGATACATGCTGAAAAAAACCCAATTGACTATATTCACAAATTCTCACAAGCACTTTGTGCACAAGCACAAGCTGGTGGTAATCAATGGCGTTGAGCGCACCACACGGATGTTTGTGTGCTGAAATAGAAAGAAATGCAATTCTGTTAATTGTAGAGTTGACAGACCAAAATTGCTGAAGGATGTTTGAGCATTGCTTCCTGGGTAGGCAGCGTTAGAAACTGCTTGATCGAATGATCCTAGGAGGATCTCCGTAGAAATGTTCAGTCTGCGAGGAGACTCTTCTACAGAACTTTGGAAAGAATGGTCTTGTGTTTGACCTCTGTAGAGGAGATTCGCCTCGGAGGAGACTCCTCTACAGACCTAGAAATAGATTGGTCTGCGTGGAGACCTTCTGTCAGCGTGGTAGAAACTCTAAGCCTGCGTGGAGGATCATCTACAGAGTTTGAAGCAAGGAGAGAAAGAAGAGTAGGAGGTAGTGACTATCTTACCACAACAAGGAAGTTGTGAGGTGTTGTCCTGAATTTAATTACTGGCAATGATTGTCCAAACACTGTTATAAATTCAAGACACAAAGGAAGTCACTGTATTCACAGCCACGGCACTAAAATCACTGTGCGAAGGTGAATCACAATAAACTGGCAAAAGAACGATCAGAAGGAAGTTTCCGCGATGGACTCTTGTCTAAGACTGACTGTTTTAGTCTTAAGGAGAAGGGGTTTTAGTACAGAACAAAGAGGAAAATTGTGGGAGAAGGGGTTTTTTGGTGGTGGATATAGTCCAGATGGGTTGAAGTAGTTGCACATGTGAGAATCGCATGTTTTCCACACATGGACTGCCAGGCGTTTTGGCTTGGTTTTATGGCGGTGAGAAAATGAAAGTTTGGGATGGATCTTTCTCTATATACGAGCTATTTTGATGATTTCAACATTCCCGCCTGCCTTCATTGACTCGGGTGACGAACCGGTATCATCAGCTGTAATATGAAGTTGGCATAGCTTTACAACAGGTTTTATTAAGGTTAACGTATTGGTTTTTACGGTAGCTACTCTGGCAATTCCATCTGATCCCTGATGAAGCTTGATGATTCACCCTAGTGGCCACTTTGCAAGAGGCTACCGTTCATCAGTGATGAGAACAATACTTCCTTCTTTGATTTGATTCGATACTTGTTTCCAGAAGCTTTGAGTCATAAAGAAAGATGCTGCCATCTAGACAGTAGTGAGACTTTTAGGTGTTGAAGACTGGGTTAAGGAATTAAATTGATAGTATAACCAACGAGGAAATATCCTGGAGTGAGAACATCCAGATCATCTGGATCATTCGTAAGTGGGCATATCGGTCTGGAGTTGAGAATTCCCTCAATTTGACATAGTATTGTTGAGAACTCTTCATATGTCAGCAATTGTTCTCCTACAATTCGACGAAGATGGTGTTTCATTGATTTGACACCTGCCTCCCATTTTCCTCCAAAATGAGGTGATGATGGAGGGTTGAAAATCCATTTTGTACCTTGGTTTAAAATAACTGAGCTGATTTGTTGTAATTCATCTGACTGTTGACTGAAAAATTTTCTTAGTTGAACGTCCGCTCCTTTGAAATTCGTCCCACAATCACTGCTGAGTGTGGCACAGATGCCACGTCGCGATGTAAATCTCTTGTAGGCTGCTATGAAAGCTTCTGTAGAGTAGTCGGTGACGAGTTCGAGATGGAGTGCTGATGTTGATAAGCAGACAAACAATACAATACAATACATTTATTGATGCCTTCCAGTATTAATACATGTCATTCTTAATCAATTCTCCACAGTTTGTTTTCTAAGTGACTATACTAGTTAGGTCTACTTTTTCTTATTTAATTATACATTATATTTATCGATCGCATTTAGCTGTTTAAAAGTTTCTGTAATTATTCATATGCGCTTGCATCACGTGCTGTCATGTCTTCATTAAGTCTTAACCTAAATAAATACTTAACCTACGAATCTTAAACCTAAATAAATACTTAACCTACTATATACAATAAAGCTTAAAAACTAAACTAAAGGATTTTCTTATTATCCTTTTACATCTTTGCATATTTGACTATCCTCGATGAAGTTCAGGATGACCTTTGTAGGTGTACAATTCTTCAAATATTTTATCTGCTTCTCGGTTGATGATACTGCTTGGCCTGATGAATTTCCCCCGTTGTAGTGTTGCTGCGTGGTTGAATATTTTCTTCATCCGTTCGTTTGAATGTTCACTAAGGCTGTTGTAGTACCGAAACGCCAAGTGTTTTATTCTGCTGGGGAGTTGCTCGAGCTTAGCTTCCTCGTATAAGTTTTCGTTGCGATATCGGCGTTTTGTTCGAGGGTTGAAGTAGAGTCCAGTACAAGCTCGTAGTACTTTTCGCTCCAACTTTGCGGCGTCTTCCATTGCTGTTTTGGAACATGTCAACCAAATTGGTGAAGCATAGGTTTTTTATATAGGGTTGACTTTGCATTGGTGGAAAGCCCTGCTTGCTTGCGGAGAAGAAACCGAATGCGGGATAATGCACTGTAGGCTTTTGTGATGCTATTTCGATAGTGTTTGGCATGACGGGCTTATCTTTAAATTGATTCAACTAGGGTTCCCCGATAAAGCGATTAGAATTGCCATTAGCTTCTTCTGTAATAGGACCTTCTATGTCTCCGTTCAGGAAAAAAATTCACTGAAACAATATGTTTCATCCGGTGTACCGCAAGGTTCAGTGACAGGTCCTGTATTGTATAATATATACACAGCAGAAATTCCAAATCCGTCAGAAGAAGAAAGCACCAAAATTATCCAATTTGCTGACTACACCTTGATTTACTCGTCCCAAATTAGCCCAGTAAAAGCTGTTCAATCAATTGAAAATTACATAGTGAAGTTACAAAAGTACTTCGTTGAATGGGGTATAAAGATACATGCTGAAAAAAACCCAATTGACTATATTCACAAATTCTCACAAGCACTTTGGGCACAATTTCATAAAACAAAAGTGCAAGAAATCCGCGTTAAAAATAGGTGAAGCAACAATTTGTCCTTCTCCCAATCCAAAGTATCTTGGGGTAACTATTAATGAAAAGATCAGAGTTGACCCTCATGTTCGAAATAGCACCACAAAAGCCTACAGTGCATTCTCCCGCATTCGGTTTCTTCTCCGCAAGCAAGCAGGGCTTTCCACCAATGCAAAGTCAACCCTATATAAAAAACCTATGCTTCACCAATTTGGTTGACATGTTCCAAAACAGCAATGGAAGACGCCGCAAAGTTGGAGCGAAAAGTACTACGAGCTTGTACTGGACTCTACTTCAACCCTCGAACAAAACGCCGATATCGCAACGAAAACTTATACGAGGAAGCTAAGCTCGAGCAACTCCCCAGCAGAATAAAACACTTGGCGTTTCGGTACTACAACAGCCTTAGTGAACATTCAAACGAACGGATGAAGAAAATATTCAACCACGCAGCAACACTACAACGGGGGAAATTCATCAGGCCAAGCAGTATCATCAACCGAGAAGCAGATAAAATATTTGAAGAATTGTACACCTACAAAGGTCGTCCTGAACTTCATCGAGGATAGTCAAATATGCAAAGATGTAAAAGGATAATAAGAAAATCCTTTAGTTTAGTTTTTAAGCTTTATTGTATATAGTAGGTTAAGTATTTATTTAGGTTTAAGATTCGTAGGTTAAGTATTTATTTAGGTTAAGACTTAATGAAGACATGACAGCACGTGATGCAAGCGCATATGAATAATTACAGAAACTTTTAAACAGCTAAATGCGATCGATAAATATAATGTATAATTAAATAAGAAAAAGTAGACCTAACTAGTATAGTCACTTAGAAAACAAACTGTGGAGAATTGATTAAGAATGACATGTATTAATACTGGAAGGCATCAATAAATGTATTGTATTGTATTGTTTGTCTGCTTATCAACATCAGCACTCCATCTCGAACTCGTCACCGACTACTCTACAGAAGCTTTCATAGCAGCCTACAAGAGATTTACATCGCGACGTGACATCTGTGCCACACTCAGCAGTGATTGTGGGACGAATTTCAAAGGAGCGGACGTTCAACTAAGAAAATTTTTCAGTCAACAGTCAGATGAATTACAACAAATCAGCTCAGTTATTTTAAACCAAGGTACAAAATGGATTTTCAACCCTCCATCATCACCTCATTTTGGAGGAAAATGGGAGGCAGGTGTCAAATCAATGAAACACCATCTTCGTCGAATTGTAGGAGAACAATTGCTGACATATGAAGAGTTCTCAACAATACTATGTCAAATTGAGGGAATTCTCAACTCCAGACCGATATGCCCACTTACGAATGATCCAGATGATCTGGATGTTCTCACTCCAGGATATTTCCTCGTTGGTCATACTATCAATTTAATTCCTTAACCCAGTCTTCAACACCTAAAAGTCTCACTACTGTCTAGATGGCAGCATCTTTCTTTATGACTCAAAGCTTCTGGAAACAAGTATCGAATCCAATCAAAGAAGGAAGTATTGTTCTCATCACTGATGAACGGTAGCCTCTTGCAAAGTGGCCACTAGGGTGAATCATCAAGCTTCATCAGGGATCAGATGGAATTGCCAGAGTAGCTACCGTAAAAACCAATACGTTAACCTTAATAAAACCTGTTGTAAAGCTATGCCAACTTCATATCACAGCTGATGATACCGGTTCGTCACCCGAGTCAATGAAGGCAGGCGGGAATGTTGAAATCATCAAAATAGCTCGTATATAGAGAAAGATCCATCCCAAACTTTCATTTTCTCACCGCCATAAAACCAAGCCAAAACGCCTGGCAGTCCATGTGTGGAAAACATGCGATTCTCACATGTGCAACTACTTCAACCCATCTGGACTATATCCACCACCAAAAAACCCCTTCTCCCACAATTTTCCTCTTTGTTCTGTACTAAAACCCCTTCTCCTTAAGACTAAAACAGTCAGTCTTAGACAAGAGTCCATCGCGGAAACTTCCTTCTGATCGTTCTTTTGCCAGTTTATTGTGATTCACCTTCGCACAGTGATTTTAGTGCCGTGGCTGTGAATACAGTGACTTCCTTTGTGTCTTGAATTTATAACAGTGTTTGGACAATCATTTCCAGTAATTAAATTAAGGACAACACCTCACAACTTCCTTGTTGTGGTAAGATAGTCACTACCTCCTACTCTTCTTTCTCTCCTTTCTTCAAACTCTGTAGATGATCCTCCACGCAGGCTTAGAGTTTCTACCACGCTGACAGAAGGTCTCCACGCAGACCAATCTATTTCTAGGTCTGTAGAGGAGTCTCCTCCGAGGCGAATCTGCTCTACAGAGGTGAAACACAAGACCATTCTTTCCAAAGTTCTGTAGAAGAGTCTCCTCGCAGACTGAACATTTCTACGGAGATCCTCCTAGGATCATTCTATCAAGCAGTTTCTAACTCTGCCTACCCAGGAAGCAATGCTCAAACATCCTTCAGCAATTTTGGTCTGTCAACTCTACAATTAACAGAATTGCATTTCTTTCTATTTCAGCGCACAAACATCCGTGTGGTGCGCTCAACGCCGTTGATTACCACCAGCAATCATTATACCACCTGCCACAACGTTAGAGCTTCATCCGTCAGCTGAGCCGCCGTCGTTGGAATCTCTGCCCTGCTGTCCTCATCAACCATGTCAACCTAGCTGAGCCCACTGATCGAGCCATCAACCTCCATCTGCCTATACGTTATCCAATTGAACTTACTTTACTATTTATGCAGATTGTACACCTCACAGAGGCATTCATTTTTTAATAAAAACTAGCGTACTTTTTAACACAGTTATATTGATTATATGTTGTAGGGTTTTCAGATAGACACTGGGTGTGTCTATTTTCCATTTGGGATGGCAGATACCTGGGTTTATGACGGAGTGTGTAGCTCCTGTATCAATAATGAATTTCAGAGTTTTGTAATTCGATTTGAGGTTTATATGAGGAAGGTTTCGTCCGAGGCCTGTAGCCGAAAATTTTCTGCGGCCTCGTTTTTATTAAAATCCATCAGGAGTTGGCTGCCTCTCGAAATATCGAGGGTTATTTGGATTTTCATATTGATTTAAGTTATGGGGATTATATGCGTCGTTCCATTGGTTGCTATTCCTTTGTCTGTTTTGTTGGTTATTATGGTTACCGCTATAATTGTTGTTAGACCTATTATAATAATTATTATTAAATCCATTATTGTAATGATTGTTGTGGAACGTATTTTTATTACTATTATCATGATAATTGTTACTATTAGGTCTACTGTGGTTATTATTATTATGATTACTATTTCTAAATCTATGATTATCGTTATTATTTATCCTAGAATTACTATTATTATGTGTTCTATTATTAAAGTTATTATTGTGAGTTTGATTGACGGGTCTGTGTGTCCTGCTTCTGTTGTTTTGTCTGTTAGCTTGATGAATTTGCCCATTAGATCCATAATAGGCGTAGCTCGCTATAAATAAAATACCCATAGCTTTTTCAAGACTTTCAGGATTTCGACAGATAGTCTTCATGTCTAGTCTTCATGGGTTCAGGGATTTTATTTTTAAAGATGTTAAGGGCCGTTCTCATGTTATTACGGGCGCACTCGTTTGTGGTGTTACCCGCACCTAAAACAACTAAAATTTTGTTGTTGAGTCTCCTCAACTTACTTTTGATTTCGTTATAGAAATCTAGCGTACTTGTTTTAAAAATTGTGCTACGTAGATTGTCGTAAAGTTCGTCTACGCTGAGGTGATCGACAAAATTATTTTGGAGGACTTGCTTGATATCCTCCCAAAGTGTGACATGACAATTTATTTCGAGAGTTTCTTTTGCTCTAGCTTTCAGCTTACTTTTGATAATATCGCCGAATAGAAGTTGTGATGCTTCGTTAAAAGCTTGAAGCATTGGATTAACCCTTTCAATCAAGTTGATGAAGGTCTGTAAATTTTCGGATTTGCCATCGAATTCGGGCAAGCTATTCAAGTATTTCAGGGGGTTTATTTGAATGGCGTTGGTTGTTCCGGCGAGCGTCATTTTGATAATTATTTTAATTCTCGATCCAAATCACCCTTATAACAAAGGTCGTACACAAATACTCATAAATTTACAAAATTTTTGAAATATTATCTATTATAAATAAATGATATCTACCAATGTAAAAAAGTTATTAAGCCCCAGAAAAGTCAAACAGTATGAAAGCAAATTAGTAAAAAGCAAATCAACATTCTGTATTCAAAATGTAAAATTTGAAAAATCTAATTTAAAATTATGATAATTGATATTCGTTTTTTTCTGCTTCCTCTTGCAGGTACAACTTCTCCTTTTCTTTCTTGGAATCTTGCAGTCCTTCTTTGTTGTTTTTTTATAATTGAGATTTTTATTTTGTTTTTTGTTCATATATAATCATCAGTACACAATGTATTTTGTTTTTATTATGTTTTATGTAGGAATATTTAGCAAGGATCATATTTTGTTAAGTTCAACGCTTATAAAAATATTTTTTTAACAATTTCAATTATATTGAAATATCTTTCGTAAAATTTTCTTACAGATTTAAAAAACTGAAACAAGTCTGTTTGTTTGCTCTACATATTATAAAGCGTTCGTTATCGTATTTCTTCATCGGATATCGATGAAAATTTTAAGTAACTTAAAAAAGAAATTATTAAATAAAATACTAAGTTTCCGTCTTCTCTAATAAAGAATCAGGTTCTCGGGTTGTCCATATCCTCCTCAAAAACAAGCTTATAGATAGTGTAATTATTAATTACTCATTCCATATTTTCCACTATCGGTCATCGATGTCAATCGAAAATCCATCACATAGCATATGCGAATTTAATGTTAATGGAACGAAATTTTGGTCATACTTTCATTGTGAAAAAATATAAAAAATTTTTTTGTGCCGCTTACAAGATCTTCCGTTTCTCTCCTCTTCCTTTTTTTTATTTTTTCTTGAGTTACCTTAAATATTGTTGACAGACATATTTTCGCTGCCCTATATTTCTACTTTTCATTGTTTCTCAGTTTTGTTAAGCTCCTACTTCCATCTCATCTCAACGTGTTTTTGTTTTTATAAAACACTGCCGGGTTTCGATTTGTAGGTCGTACTTTCTTTTGTTATTTCTTCTCTTTTTTTGTTCTTTTTTCAGTATTTATATATTTCTCTTATTCACCTTTTGTTTTTAAAGGACACTGCTGTTTTCGGGATTTTCGTGGTCCGTCTAGAGGCTTTTTCTTCTTAGAAACAACTTTCTTTGCGTCGGCGATTAAAAAATAAAATTGATTCTTATCCACATTTTAATTTCCGCGGACGCGACGTCGATATGCTTTAAAGATTTTAAAAAATCACGCGAACTTTCACTAAGCGTATCCTACCGACTGCGCCATTTATGTTTCTTGGACGGAGAGATAAATAAGACTCTTGTTTCACTTAATAACACCAACTTTATTAATTTATATTTTTCATATTCCCGGTATACAATTTATATTGTATACATGAACCGGCATTCAAAAAGGCACCCCAATGCAAACTCACGTTGGGTTGTCCGTACCTTTCGACGCGAAGAAATAACTCTTCTCTTTAAGACAATTTCACTACTAATTATATCACTCATAGCCTACTTGGTTTAATTTAATTCAATTCAAAATATCAATGCCTACTTTTTTTACTTTAGTTCAATTCAAAATATTAATGCCTACCTTGTTTACAAACTTTAATTCAAAATAATTATGTCTACTTTGTTTGTATTAATTCAATGTGTGTGATTTGTATATTTGGGGATCGACTTGGGTAAGTGTAATAATTAATCAAAGAAATTCAAATAACATTATTCCTCAAATAAATAATCCTATTCACAATTGGTCAATGCAACCGGAAAATCCATATAGTGCTGACATTTTGATGAGAACTGTTAACTCTTAACCTGAAGATGTGTCAATGAGAACAGTACAGTCAAATCAAACGTGTAAACGTTCCTTGCAACCAAATTCATTCAAAACTCACAACTTTACCCATACAAATGAAGTCGAAAATTTTCAAATACCAGCCTCGGAAATACAGGGATTACCAAATGGGAGCTACCAATCATTCCAATAACAATAAGAAACAAAACTTTAAGATGCTTGATAGATACTGGCTGCAACACATCCCTAATTAATAATATCTTTGACATGGAATTTACTCATAAGTTATTTATTTACTCATACAAAACCCATTAGTTTTAAAAAGACTCCATTCTAAAGAGATAATCAATTTTGGTATCTGAACAGACTTCCCCCAAGAATTTCAATTGAATGGATCGAAGATAGAATGGTTAATCACTAAGCTCTTTAACAAAAATTTCGATGCAATGTTAGGACAAAATGTTCTGAGTCCTACTAAATCAATCATAGATAATAAAGAAGGATACGTCAAAATTAATAACAACAAGGTTCCATTTATACCAAATACTCAAGACAGCGAAGCTGTAGCCCATTCTTTGAATCTAAAAGATTGTGAACCAACACCAGTTAAGGATATGAATATCAATATGGATCATTTGAATATCGAAAAAAGGAGGGAACTATCAAAGTTTATTAAGAAGCACTCTAATTTATTTTATAAGGAAGATAAAATATTGAGTTTCACAACTATAACCCAACATGAAATAAAGACTACAAGCGATAAGCCTGTATTCACAAAAATTTATAGATTACCGCAGGTCCACCAAAAAGAAGTGGAGACACAAATTCAAGAAATGTTGGACAACAATATAATTGTACCCAGCAATTCACCATACAATGCACCTGTTTGGACTGTCCCGAAGAAACCGACAACTCAGGTAAAACTAAATGGAGAATTGTAACTGATTACAGGAAACTCAATGAGGTTACTATTAGTGATAAGTTTCCGATTCCAAATATCGAAGACCGTTTTGGTAAACTGGGAAAAGCAGCATATTTCACTACTATTGAACTCGCAAAAAGATTTCACCAGATAATGGTCCATTGTAGAGATAGAGCAAAAACAGTATTTAGTACACATAATGGGCATTATGAATATCATAGAATGCAATTTGGGTTAAAAATGCTCCAGCCACCTTCCAAAGGATGATAAATTGCGTTTAAAAAGAATATATGAGCTCAGATCGTTTTTAGGATTAACAGGCTATAACCGCAAATTCATGAAGGATTATTCATTTTTAACTGTCCCGTTTACCAAATTTTTAAAAAAGAACGCCAAAATAGATATCTACGATATTAATTACGTACAATCGTTTATTAAATTAAAACAACTTTTAACTAACCCACCAGTTTTAAGCTACCCAGACTTCTCGAAAACTTTTACTCTGACAACGGATGCATCCAAATATGCGTTAGGGGCAGTTCTATCACAAAATAAGCAACTGATTGCATATGCATCAAGAACATTAAATGAGCATGAAATGAACTATTCGGAGACAGAAAAAGAGCTACTTGCCATTGCATGGGGAACAAAATCATTCCGACCTTACTTGCATGGAAGACAATTCACATTGCAAACAGACCATAGACCATTAACCTGGCTAACAAATCTCAAGGAACGAAATCAAAAAATTATTAGATGGAAACTGAAACTAAACAAATTCGAAAGTAGCAGACTATTTATCAAGATTAAATAATGAAGTATATGAACAACAAAGATACATTAGGGAAGTAGGCTCAATACCAAATCTAGCACAATAAACGAAAGAATAGATATTCATGTATCTGCAACTGTAGAACACCCAGAACAAGGTAATGATTATATAAAAGAAGACCATGTCAACAAATACACTGTTTAGATAATTCTAACAAATAACGAGCATCCAAATAGTTTAAGGTTCAGAAGAATAAGTGAAATGAACTATGAACTATAACACTATACACTATGAACTATAACAGAAAAAGAAATCCAGGGCGGAAAATTTGCTGAAAAACTCCTGAACTTACCCTTTAATAAAAAAAATTGCAATATATTCTGATCTGGACGATTATGTATACAATTTAGTTAAACTTAAAATTAAAGAAATTTACACTAATAACGATAAATTTATAAAAGTAACAAATATCCTGAAAGATCTACAGTCTGAAGAAGACGCACTGAAACAAGTTGAAAACTATCATATAAAAGAAATAGGCCATGGAGGAATCCATTCCTCGCCATCAAAAGTACTAGTCCCCAAACTTCCCCATCGGTTGCAAAAAAAAGAAAAGGTTCCTTCTATTACTTGCTATGGAGCTAACATCTCCAATTTCATAAAGGATCTTTCAAGGGAGGGATTGAGTGTAAACGTGAAAAATACGAGCAGTGATAAATCGCTAGTGTTTTGTGCATCCGTCAAAGATCACGGAAAAACGATTGACTTCATTCAAAGCACCGGAATTCATGCCTCGACCACCACGCCGGTGAGTGTTAGACCAAAAACTCTTTTGATTAGAGGGCTGCACCGAAGTACTCAGCCCCGTGACATCTTAGATGAGCTATCAGAAGTGAACTGAACAGAAGTCAAATCCGTTTCGCATTTTCTTCCACCAAGAGAAAGAAAATTGCTCCACGAAAGCGATGAGAACGCAAAAGTCACTCAATCCAATCTTTTTATGGTTCATTTCGGACCAGGCCAGGATATGGAACATGTCCACAAAATTAAATATATCCTGAGGCAACGAATCCAGTGGGAAAGGATTCGTAGTGGAGAAAAGGTGCAGTGCTTCAACTGTAAAAATTTTGGTCATGTTGCAGAAAATTGCACTATCATCCAAAGGTGTGTTAAATGCACCTCCTCTTATTAAAAGGGGAAAGTGTCCAAAGCCTCAAACCGAAGCACCTGTGTGCTGCAACTGCGGACAAGAAGGACACCCTGCTAACTACCGCGGGTGCCCAGCATATAAGGAACCGTAGGCTCGCCAAAATAAACCGGTCCATGCCACTACAACAGCACCAAGGCGTCCAGCTTGGCAGCCAACTCAGCACGTGATTAAGCCGGGTGTAAGCTTCGCAGCAATTGCAAGAGCGTTAGATGCTGAAACGGTCAATCCAAACCAACAGCCTAATCTAAATCCACCTTCTTCTCGCAGAAATCATGTTAGCGATCTTTTTAAAGCAGTGATTGCTTTGAATACGTCTGCAGAGGACAAGCGAACGTTGATTAAATTGATTTTGTCGCTCCAGTAATAGAACTTAGGGTGTTGGCTTTCAACGCTCGCTCATTAGTCTCTCACGACCAGAGAGCAGCGGCACAAAAATTCTTGGATTCCCACGAGGCAACTTTTTGTTGCATCTCGGAGACAAGATTGAGATAACAACATAAAAATTTTTTTTATTCTGTACCGAATGCTACTCGCACTACGCATACGGGTATGTCCGATCATTTTGCAATCCAGTTGACCATCAAACTCTTATCCTTTGCGAAGCTTTTACAATCCACCCCACCAGCTTTCTATCATTCAAGCATACGAATTGGTCTAAATTACAGGAAGACATCAGGTTGAAGCTTAAACCTATCATCTTTCCCAATGACAGAAATCTGAACAACAGAGAAATTGACTGTCTTGTTAAAATCTCTGCAATTGTCATACAGCAATCAATTGACAGAAACTCCAAAACCGTCCACCCATCTAAATTCAGACACAATGCTCTCCCGGAAGACATTGTAATACACTTAACAGCTAAGCATCAATGGAGAGAACAATTAAAAAGAATATAACATAAGTATTTTTTTTTGTTTGGGAGGTGAAGGCTATTTACGCCCTGAGTGTCGGACTCCCCCGCTACCGGACTACCGACTAAACACCTCCCCTGTCACACCGAGAACCTAGCCTGGAACTGTTTGTCACATTACTTCGGACTAGGCCTCATTAATCATCGCTTATCGATGTCTTCAGGCTAAGGGAAATCTCTCTTCACGGATGGACAGGAAGGAATTGCAATTAGTAACTATAATATTGCGTTACAGAGATGTTCCCTCCCTCGCCAAGCGATCCATTATGTCCTTCTTTATAATGAGTACTGTCCGTATGTAATGCGACACACAGTTCCAATTGTCCTTTGATTTCATCATTTTTCCCGTTAAATTTTCTGGGGAAATTACGCCAATTTTCTCCGAGAGATGCGAACGGAGTCTTGTAAATCTATTACACGTAAAGAACGTGTGGCATGCGTCATCCGTCATCCCCGGGCAGAACACGCAAGTTGGGGATGATGTCTTTCCCATCTTATACAGGTAAGACTGACAATACCCGTGACCACTGAGTAGTTGCGTCAGATAATAATCAATCTCACCATGCAATCTGTAGAACCACGGCCCCAAGTCACTTATCAGCCGTGCGGTCCATCTGCCTCGCGTTTCGTTTTCCCATGTTTGCTGCCATAAGATAAGGGTTCTTCTCCGTTCCTCTAGGCTGACGGTTTCTCTCGCCGACTCCCCCCCACGTGAGTATACACGTTTCCGTTCGTCAGCAAGTAATTTAATTGGAACCACCCTCGAAATTACCAGCACTGCAGGTTCAGAGACAGTGCGGTATGCAGCGGCTATCCGTAAAGCTCCTTGCCTCTGCACCTGTGCCAGACGCCTTCGGTACGTCTCTTTATTAAGAGCATCAGCCCGAACCTCGGAGCTATACAAGAGCACTGACTCCATTACACTCATCAGTAGACGTCTTTTGCTCGAGGTTGGCCCCTGCGTGTTGGCCAGAATGCGGTTTAGCGCCGATACCCACGCGGAGGCCTTATCTGCTGACGCTCGAACCTGCTCGAAAAAACTCATCTTCGAATCAATCATCAAGCCAAGGTATCTGATTGTTTCTTTTGACTCGATGATCATTCCCCCTACACGAACCGGCATAACACGAGGGATTCGCTTCTTTGTGAGGACGACAACCTCGGTCTTTTCCAGCGCTAGGCTAAGCCCACGGTCTGTCATCCACTCGCTCACTCGGCGTATTACCGCATCCAGTTTGAGCTGCGTCTGTCCGACAGTATGTCCGGCGACTAGTACTGCTACGTCATCTGCGTAGCCAACCAGGCGCGACTCCCCCGGTAACTGCAGTCTCAAAAGCTCAACGTACGAGACATTCCAGAGGTCCGGGCCCAGAACGGAACCTTGCGCGACCCCTCATGTCAAATCAATTCTTCGCCGGCCTCCCAACGAATCATAGATGAGTTTCCGATTTTTGAGGTAGTCTTTCAATATCCGCATCAGGTACCTCGGCACCCTGAAATATTCCAGAGCACCAAGAATATCTGTCCATCTAGCAGAGTTGAAGGCATTTTTCACATCTAGAGTTATGAGCAGTACTATTCGTCTCGAGTAATGATTGTGGGCTTCTACCTGCTGGACCGCGCTCACTACCTCTGCTATTGCACCAATTGTGGATCGACCAGCCCTGAAGCCGTACTGCCGAGGAGACAGATCCCCGGCATTTCGAATGGCTTCTCCAAGTCTTTCTCTAATGAGCCTTTCGAGTACCTTCCCAGTGGCATTCAGCATAAATAGGGGCCGATATGTAGATGGTTGCTCCGCGTTCCCCTTCCCCTTGTGGATCAGCACGAGCCTCGCCTCTTTCCAGCAATTTGGAAACATGCCCTGCCGCAAACAGGCATTGAAAGTGGTGAGCAGCTTTTCAGGACAAAGTTGATGTGCAAGCTGTATCACTTCCGCTGGTATACCGTCTGGTCCTGGGGCCTTTTTCGATTTTAAAGCTTTTACCGCATTATCCAGTTCGATGGCGGTAAAAAGTGGGCATTCTCCGAGTCATTCAACATCTGCATCATCGGGACGAATAGGATGCATAGGGAAGAGCGCTCTAACAATCTGGTCCATTTTTTTTCCGTTTCAAGGACACAGGGCCTTCTTGCAGCTCCTAGTTTCCACATGGCAAGCTTGTAACCCAGCCCCCACGGGTCTCTGTCGATGTCCACAACTAGGTTGCGCCAGCAGCGAGCCTTGCTTTCGTTAATTAACCTACGGAGAACTTTTCTAGCCGACCTGTATGCCAGCGTTCGGGAGTGTGACTCGTCTCGATTTCTTAAACGTTGAGATTCGCGGCGAAGTTTGTGACATTCTCTCCGCTTTTCGGCGATTTCTGCCGACCACCAGTATACAGCAGGCTTATTGTGTCGAGGCCGTCGCCTGGGCATAGAGCAGTCGCACGCATTCTTGATGAGCCTCATGGTGGAGTTCACCATGTTTTCAGCTGAGGCTCCTCCCGTTACCGTCATAGTTTCACCTCTCATAAGAGCTGCGGCGAACGCGTCAACATCTATTTTAGATATATTCCAACCTACAGTTGAGGGTTGGGTTGCTACGCGTCGAGTAGCACAGTCGCCAATTGCGAAAGCAATGTTCTGATGATCGCTCGCCGAGTAGTCCTCCAGTACTCTCCATCTGTGCATCCTAGGCACTAAGGACTCCGAAGCAAATGTCACATCCGGTATAGTTCCCAAGCAGCCTCCCCGTCGAAAAGTTGGTGTGTTCCCAACGTTCATGATGACAAGTTGCCTCCTAGCCGCCATTTCTAGGATTCTTTTTCCTCTCGAGTCTGGCAGAGGCATTCCCCATTCTATCGCTTTTGCGTTAAAGTCACCGCCAACAAGGATTCGGCCTTCTGTGCTCGAGACAGCTTCCTCCAGTTCATCGAGCTTGCTCTGAAAACATGAAATTGACTCATTCGGAGTGAAATAGACGCTTATGAATGTCAAATCGGCGCACCCAATGAGCACGAAGCCATTTCCACTGGTGCAAGTCCGAGCTGTAGGTAGAGCCCTATCACGTACCCAGATGGCGGCAGTGCCGGATCGATCACAATACCATCCAGCTTCCTTTGTGTTGTGGTGTGGCTCAGATATCAGGAACAAGTCAACTTTCTTCTCTCTTGCAACCTGGTCTAGTAAATCTTGTGCGGTTGAGCTACGGTGTAGGTTGATTTGCAGGACTTGGATCATGTCTTTGCTCTTTTCTTGCTTAGTGCCTCTTTGAACTCCTGGCACCTACCACTTCCTGGAATGTGAGTCAGATCTTCAGACTTCCATCCCTTATCTTTGCACAAGATACAATTGGGTTCGTTTGGGCAGTCTTTCGCCTTATGACCGGAAGTGCCACACCTGTAGCACAGTTTGCTTCGATCTGGCCCCTTGCAGTTCAAGGAGATGTGTCCGAAGTTAAGGCACTTGTAGCATCGAGTTAGGGCTGCCCTCCGACGTATCCTGCACACAACCCAGCCGATTTTAATTTTCTCCTTGGTCAGGAGTTGCAGAGCGTCTTTCTCTGGGATGTCTATTATTGCCGCCCTTTGTCCTCTAGGGTTGGTAGGCGTTAGCCTTACCCTAAAGCTCTCTGCCGTAGGAAGAATTGACCTAATTGAATCTTCTACTTCTTTGGCCTCCGCAATGCAGTCAAGGTCTCTTATTTCCAAAGACGCCATTGGCTGCAAAGTCGAGATAACAGCTTTAGAGCCCAGGAGGTCCTTGACAGCGCTCTGGAACCGTCCCTTGTCGGTGGATTCCGCTCCGAGTTCTACGAGGAGACCGTCTGTTCTGGTCACTCTTACTGTTCGTATACAGATACCGTTTTTTCGGGTTCCACATTTTTCCTGATTTCCTTGAGGACCTCGGCGTAAGTTCTCCCATCTGCAGGTTTGATCAGTAAAGCATCCCTGCGCTGCTTGTTCCTAGTCTTTTTTGACATTGCGCTGTGTTTCGTGCCTTCTTGCTTTTCGGGCGCCTGTTTGGAATCTTTTGTTATCGCTTGGTGTATCTTCTTCGCAGCCTTCTGTTGCGATTTAGAGCGCACCAATTGAAAGCCATCATTTTTCTCCTCCCCTTGACTATTGTCTCCTGTCTCGGCTGTTATCGGCCCCTTCGCCCTTTTCCTACGGTCAGGTTTAAGTGGGCTACATGCCGCCCTTTTGCATTTTACGAGAGGAGTAGCATTTTCGGTGCAGGGAGTTTTATTTTCTGGAACTTTCTTAAGCTCTTTCAATTCACTCTCCGCCCGTAGCCACCTGCGGCGATAGTGCTGGATCCTATCAACGAGGTCCTCCAATTCGTCGATCCCATTTTTGATGCCCTTGTTGACATTTTTTTGGACATTTGTTGAATTTCTCATCACTTTTATTATAGCGCTTATGTTCCTTGTTAGACGCTCTTCTTCACTTCTGTCAGCGGCAATTTTCGTTATCAGGTCCTCCTCAGGCGAAGTTCTAAATATACTGTCAGCAAGAGGGTCTTGTTGTTGTTGAGCATCATTGGTTTCGCCTCCCACGTTGTTCAGTATATGACTTTTAATGGCCCCAGGAGAATGGCACTTCGGGTCGATGACTCCACTGCCCGAAGCCTCCACTACGCTTCTGGTATCCTTGGCTCCATCGCCTTGTGTAGGAGGGATGTTTTGGACAAGCACCTTTTTCGCTGTTGCAAAGCGTTCGATGGAGGTTTGCTTGCACGATGTTTTCTCGTTGCCTTGATTAGGTTTGGCTACTCTTTGAGGCGGAGTTCGCAGGAGTTTTGGCCTTCGGGCGAACATGCTTGCGTCGTTGATTATTTCACTTGTAATTTTTGATTCTTCAGTGGCCAAGTGTTCCACCACTGAAAAATGCCCTGGCGACTTATCCCCAGCATGAATGCTGGAGAGAAGCCCGCATGAGGTCGAGGCTCCCTCACACGTCGGAGTGTATATCCCCACCCCTAATTTACTATTTTTGTTATCACTCATCATATATTTTTGTTTTTGGTGGGTGCTTTTAGTGACTTGATCACGCGTCTGGATGACGGGCAACCTCGTCAAGCCCCCCCACCACGACAAGGTAGCACCCATGGGGGGGGAATATAACATAAGTATGGGAACAGGACAAATGCTACTTATAAGAATATACTTTCGAGGATTAACGGCCTTAGCTCTGTGATTAGAGAACTGACCCATAACTATCGCAGCAAACAACTCATAGAACGCCTACAAAACATTAAACCAGGCCCCAGCATGTTTAAAGAAATAAATATTTTAGCTGGGAAAATCAATCGCTCTGCCGATAAGGTTATAATTAATGAAAAGTAAGTTAACACGCCTCAAGCTAAGGCTGACATTTTCGCTGAAAATTTTCTTTGCCAACTAAAGTCTCAGCCACCGGAACCCAACTCTACTCACTCCAAAACTGTTCTGGAGTCAGTTTCCCAGTACAAGCAAGGCAATCCCTCTTCTCTCACTGTATTCCACACAGACAATCCGGCAGACCACCCACGAGATCAATCACAATTCATTAGTTCAGAACAGTTGACACAGTTAATTCTAACACTAAATACTGATAGTCTAGTGGGCCTGATAATATACCAAATATTGTTCTAAAACACCTTCCACCCTCCATGGTTAAAGCTATTAACCATAATTGCAACAATTGCACAAACAATGGTTTTTTTCCTGATCAGTGGCAAATTGCAAAAATCATTCCAATACACAAGGTTGGCAAAGATTTCTCTCCTTCAAACTTTCGGCCCATTTCCATGCTCTCCGACTTAGGAAAAAACTTTGAAAAAGTATGGCTTCAGATGTTAACAGGACACTGTGAACAAGAACGATTAATCCCAGAGCACCAATTCGGATTTAATCCTAAAAAGACACTTTAAATGCAATTTCTTGCCTTCATGAGGATATCGTGTCAAATCTCAATTCTAGGAACGATTCCACAGTTGCTTGTGCTCTCGACTTAGAAAAAGCTTTCGATAGTGTTTGGCATGACGGGCTTATCTTTAAATTGATTCAGCTAGGGTTCCCCGATAAAGCGATTTTTTTTTGTGCTAGGGAAGTGAAGGCTGTTTACGCCCTGAGTGTGGGACTCCCAGACGCAAAATGCTTTTGGACTACCCACTAAACACCTCTCCTGTCAACTTGAGAACCTAGCCTGGAACCATTTGACACATTACTTCGGGCTAGCCCTCGTGTTCCTACGCCTAGAGGTGCCTTCGGATTATGGGAATCTCTTCTCTAACGGGAAGGACGGGAGAATAAGGAAGTGGTACAAAAGAGATCCATCCATCCCTGATGTTTCCGAGCGCTCCAATAAAGCTTTTTTCAATATCAGCACTGCCTGAGCACATTGCGCCACGTGATTTCAATTGTCAACTGTTTCCAGCATTACTCCGACGATAGTTTCCGAACAGAGCTCTCCGATTTCACTGAGTAGGACCCCTCGCTGCTGGCTCCACCTTTTGCATTAGAAGAATGTGTGACAGGCGTCATCCGGTTCTCCTGCACATAACACACAGTTAGGATACCGTGCTCTGTCAATTTTGTACAGGTAGGACCGAAAACAACCGTGCCCGCTTAAGAGCTGGGTCAAGTAGAGATCGGTCTCACCATGCACTCGACTGAACCACGGCCTCAGGTCAGGGATCAGACGTGCAGTCCACCTTCCCCTTGTTTCGTGCTCCCAGGACTGTTGCCAATCGCTGAGAGAGCGACGTCTCTCTTCCCTGGTGATCTCTTCTCTTCGATCTTCGCCTCTGCGTAGGTAAATACTTCTGCGCTCTCTCGCAAGGAGGGTGATGGGTATCACCCCTGCGATTACCAGCACTGCCGCCCCGGAGACCGTTCGGTACACGCCTGAGATTCGCAATGCTCCTTGCCTCTGCACCTGTGCCAACCGCTTCCGATGTAACTCCTTGCTGAGAGCGTCGCCCCACAGTTCTGACCCATAGAGTAGAAGCGACTGCACAACGCTCATTAAGAGCCGTCTCCTTGATGTGGTGGGCCCCCCTATGTTGGCCATTAATCGGGTGAGTGCCGTCACACGCGCTGCAGCCTTGCCAGCTACTGCCTTGATTTGTTGGGAAAAACTCATCTTCGAATCTATCAGGATGCCCAGGTATTTTACTGCTGATTTCGATTCGACCAGCTCGTCCAATATAGTGATAGGCCGTAGTCTAGGGATTCTCTTCTTCGTTAGGATGACCACTTCGGTTTTTTCCAGTGCCAGCTTGAATCCGTGAGCGGTCATCCAGTCCATTACCCTCCGCATTAACGTATTGAGTCTGAGCTGCGCATGGTCTACTGTGCGTCCAGCGACCAGCGCCGCGACATGTCCGCATAGCCGATCAAACGTGACTCTTCCGGCAGTTCAAGCTGCAGGAGTCCATCGTAGGAGATGTTCCACAGGTCCGGGCCAAGGATAGAGCATGAAGTAAGACACATGAAGTAAGATTTGTACTTCGCCTACCCTCTTTCGAGTCGAAGAGTAGGCTGCGGTCCTTCAAATAGTTCCTGAGAATCCGCATCAGGTACACTGGTACTAGAAAACGATTTTCTAGCGCTTCCAGAATATCTACCCATCTAGCGCTGTTAAATGCATTTCGGACATCCAGAGTCACCAGCAGGACGACCCGTCGTGTGGAACTACTGTGAGACTCCGCACGTTGGACCGCGCTCACTACTTCTCCAATTGCATCGATGGTGGAGCGGCCTGCTCTGAAGCCATACTGCCGTGGAGATAGATCCCCGGCAATACGAATCACGCCAGCGAGTCTTCCCCTGATAAGTTTTTCAAAAACTTTTCCGACCGTGTCAAGCATACACAGTGGGCGGTATGCAGCTGGCGACTCGGGATCCACTTTTCCCTTCGTAATGAGCACAAGTCTCGCCACCTTCCAGCACTCTGGGAGCAGCCCTTCGCGCAGGCATGCGTTGAACATGCGGAGGAGCAGGTCAGGGGAAAAGTGGAAGACCATTTGTAGCACCTCCGCTGGAATCCCATCTGGTCCTGGAGCCTTTCTGGCTTCAATTCCATTTTTTCAATTCCATCTTCGTGAAAAATGGAATTTCCATTGGTGTTTCATAGTGAACGGCTTCAAAGATGGCGGGGTGGATGGGGAAGAGAGCCCGCACGATTTCGTCCATCTTTTCTGCCTCGTATGAGTGAGGTGACCTTTAGAAACCGAGCTTCCGCATTACTATTTTGTAGCCCAGGCCCCATGGGTCACTGTTTACGTCTTCCACCAGGTTTTGCCAGTGGCTGGCGTTGCTGCTGTTGATAAGTCTACGGAGGCATTTTCTAGATGACTTGTAGGCAGCTAATCGGATACATGCCTTTTCCCGAGTTCGAGCTCGCTGTGTCCCGCGTCGTAGTTTGTGACACTCCCTTCGTTTTTCGGCAATTTCAGGTGACCACCAGTATACTGGAGGCTTGCTGTGCCGGGATCTTCATTGGGGCATTGAAGACCTGCAGGCGGATGTAATAATTCTCATAGTTGGGTTAACAACATCTCTTGCCGCGGGTTCTCCGTCCTCTAGCGTTGCTTCCGATAGCGGTGATCGTGCCATAAGCACTTCAACAAACTTCTCAATATCCGCTTTCTCAGTATTCCACCGGAGCGTAGAAGAGCAAGCGCGTGGTCTTCGGGAAGCACCGTGATGGCTCTCCAGAGCTATGTACTGGTGATCACTGGCCGAGTAATTTTCTAGCACTCTCCAATTTTTAACTGATTGTGCTAGGCACTCCGAGGCGAATGTCACATCAGGTATGGTGCCGACGCAACCCCATCGACGGAAAGTAGGGGTGTGGCCTGTGTTCAATACGACGAGCCCAGTTCGTGCTGCCATTTCCACGATGCGTTTGCCCCGAGCATCTGACTGGGGCATGCCCCACTCGATTCCCTTTGCATTGAAGTCCCCTTTGACGAGCACATGGCTCTCAATACTCGAAACAGCGTCCTCCAAAGCATTGAGCACAGGCTGAAAGGACGACAACGATTCGTTCGGAGTTAGATATACACTGAAGAGTGTAGTTCCCGAACACCGAACCCAAACAAAACCATCTCCTCGCCCCCGATCCTGCACCTGTAGGTGTGCACTGTTCCGAACCCAGATGGCGGCTGTACCGGATTCGTCAGGATACCATGTTGATGAGTTTCTGGTGTGATGTTGCTCGCTCAGCAGTAGTAAGTCAGCTTGCCTGTCTCTCGCGAACTGTTCCAGTAGGTCTTGGGCGATGATACTTCGATGTAGATTGATTTGGAGTATACGAATCATTGCAGAAGCGCTTTTGCCTTGGTTAGGGCTTCTTGGAAGACCCGACACTTCCCTGTGCCTGGGATATGTTTCAAATCATCTGGTCTCGGGTTATACTCCTGGCAAAGAACACAGTGTGACTCGTCTGTCACACTGTGTCTTTGCCAGGACTCGTCTGTCTTCATTCCCTGTCTTACCGCAATTGTAGCACAAGGAGCTTCGGTCAGTTCCATTACATGTCTGTGCGGTATGACCGTATCCGAGGCACTTGCAACACTGAAGGGGAATGGCCCTTCGCCGTATCCGACAAATAACCCACCCTATTCTTATTTTGCCCCGCTTCAGAAGCTGTTCTGCTTCCCTCTCTGTGAGGTCGATTATGGCCATGCGTTGACCCCTGTTGTTTGGTTTGGCCAGCCTAACTTTCGTCTCGGCTAGTACGTGGAAGTCGCGTTTTAAGGCGTCTTCTATTTTGGGCAGATCCGTAACGCAGTCAATGTCTCTAATTTACAGTGTGGCCTTAGGCTCGAGTGAGACTACAGTTGCCTTCTCTCAAAGGACTCTTTTGACTGCGTCACGGAACGTGTCTTTATTGTTTGCATCAGATCCGAACTCCACAAGTAGATCCCCCGAGCGAGTTGGCTATACAACTTTTATTGCAGTTTGTATGTCTTCGAGTTTTACCGCTCCCTTGATTTCTCGCAGAACATCCGCATAGGATCTACCGTCGGTGGGTTTAACCAGCAGTGCCTGCCCAATGGGTTTTCGACGCTTCTTAATTTTAGTTTCCTGTGTTATCTGCGATGATTCACTGCATTTCCGTTCCTGTGGAAGTTTATCGATTTTGGACTTCAGGGCCGCTTTTTTAGCTGCCGTTTTGGCAGCTTTGGATAGTGCCGTCTGAAAACCCTCCTCAATCGCGATTTGATTGTTCGGCGTCCTGTCCTCGTCCTTCCTCCGTTTATCCCGATCCCCTTTGATTGGACTGCAGGCCAACTTTTTGGTGGCAGTAGAAATCGGGACGGCTACTGGCCTGTCGAATGTATTAGCCTGTTGCTCTTCCTCTGCCTTTAGCTACCTGCGTCTATAATGACCTATTCGGGTTAGGAGGTCTTCCAACTCCAGAACTCCGTTTTTAACCTCTTTGCTAAAGTTCGTTTGTGCGTTGCATGTGGCAGTGATGCGTTTAATAACCCTTTCTGCTTTACGGTATAGCCGCTCTTCCTCTGCACGATCCATGATAAGCGAAGTGCTCCGTGTCTGCCGTGCAGGGATTTCTTTATTTGTCTCCCGTGCTTCAGTCGCTTCGGTGGTGATGGCAACAATCATAGGTTTCTCAACCGTTTCGCCTTTCCCTACCGTGTGTTCGTCTCTTCCAGGTTGCAAGAGGCTCAGTTCTTCTTTTTGTGGTCGCTCTGGTGTGCGCATGGTTTTCTTGCTGCGCCCAAATGCTGTTAAAATTTCTGGTTGTATCAGATTTCCTACTTTTCGTCCATCCATTTTCGAATGTTTCTGCTCTGGCATATTTTCTTTTGTGTATAATTTGTTTGTTATCATTTCTTATGGGTCCCCCTCAGAGCCGCTATCTACACTCGTGTGTGTAGTCGCCTTATTGGCCCCATGGTTATTTTTGTTAAGCAAGGAGGCCATGCGAGGGTTGGCACCAGCCCTTATGGGGACAGGTGCTTAGCGCCAGACCGGCGCTAATCGGGAGTTCGTCTCAACCGAACCTACACCACCAACTCAATGGTGCGAACTTCGAACGTACTAGGTCCAAAATATCATATCTGCCAGCCCAAGGCGTCAATTTTGGTTAATCAGTCGAATCGTAGTCCATAATTGGATCAGGGTCATATTCCGTGAAGTCCTCAATTTCTTCGGGCACGTGGGGGCGGCACTCCCCAAGGAATACTAGCTTTAAGGAACGGTCCTGGTAACCAGCATTCCCCCTGCGGGTAAACCGATAAACGGATAAAGTGATTAGAATTGCCATTAGCTTCTTCTGTAATAGGACCTTCTATGTCTCCGTTCAGGAAAAAAATTCACTGAAACAATATGTTATATCCGGTGTACCGCAAGGTTCAGTGACAGGTCCTGTATTGTATAATATATACACAGCAGATATTCCAATTCCGTCAGAAGAAGAAAGCACCAAAATTATCCAATGTGCTGACGACACCTTGGTTTACTCGTCCCAAATTAACCCAGTAAAAGCCGTTCAATCAATTGAAAATTACATAGTGAAGTTACAAAAGTACTTCGTTGAATGGGGTATAAGGATAAATGCTGGAAAAACCCAATTGACTATATTCAAAAATCCTCACAAGCAAGAATTCCGCTTTAAAAATAGGTGAAGCAACCATTTGCCCTTCTCCCAATCTAAAGTATCTTGGAGTAACTCGTAATGAAACCATCAGATAAAAAACATACAGTGCATTCTCCCGCATTCGGTTTCTTCTCCGTAAGCAAGCAGGGCTTTCCACCAATGCAAAGTCAACCTTATATAAAACACTGATCAGACCCATTATCACCTACCCTGCACCAATTTGGTTGACATGTTCCAAAACAGCAATGGAAGACGCCGCAAAGTTGGAGCGAAAAGTACTACGAGCTTGTACTGGACTCTACTTCAACCCTCGAACAAAACGCCGATATCGCAACGAAAAATTATACGAGGAAGCTTTTCGGTACTACAAGGTACTACAAGGCGTTTCGGTACTACAACAGCCTTAGTGAGCATCCAAACGAACGGATGAAGAAAATATTCAACCACGCAGCAACACTACAACGGGGGAAATTCATGAGGCCAAGCAGTCTCACCAACCGAGAAGCGGATAAAATATTTGAAGAGTTGTACACCTACAAAGGTCATCCTGAACTTCATCGAGGATAGTCAAATATGCAAAGATGTAAAAGGATAATAAGAAAATCCTTTAGTTTAGTTTTTAAGCTTTATCGTTTTTAAGCTTTATATTTAACCTACTATATAGTAGGTTAAGTATTTATTTAGGTTTATGATTCGTAGGTTAAGTATTTATTTAGGTTAAGACTAAATGAAGACATGACAGCGCGTGATGCAAGCGCATATGAATAATTACAGAAACTTTTAAACAGCTAAATGCGATCGATAAATATTATGTATAATTAGATGAGAAAAAGTAGACCCAACTAGCATAGTCACTTAAAAAACAAACAAAAAACAAACTGTGGAGAAGTGATTAAGAATGACATGTATTAATACTGTAAGGTATCAATAAATGTATTGTATTGTATTGTAGGAATCCATTCCACATATGACGGCCTATTGAAAATATATTACTATCCTAACCTTCAAAAATTAATTACTCGATTCATAAATAATTGCGACATCTGCAACAGGATAAAGCATCAAACTCACCCGATTAAACCAAAATTTCAAACATTTGAAACTCCGAACGATTTCAATCAAATATTTCATATTGATAATTTCTACATCGAAAAATTACAAATTGCTACTTGTACAGCCAAGTTCTCATATACTTCGAATATGCTTCAGCAGTTATTCTGCCAGATTGATCAAACCCAATGTTGAAAGAAGCTATAATGACATTTATAGCTACCATGGGCAAACAAATCAAAGTGGTACTAGATAATGAGTTTAACAATTTATTTATAATAGAATTTTTTAAAGAACACAATATCAATTATAACTTTACAAAACCGAATAGCCAGACAGGCAACGCCGATATCGAAAGGTTACATCAAAACATTGCAACTAAATATAGAGCAACAGCAAATGAAACGCCAGTTATAAAAACTCTACTAGCAATCTACTTCTACAATAGGAGAGAGGTTTCAACCGTCGGAGTGACAGGTTGTGTTAGCTAGGAAAGTATTTTTACTAGAAAAGTGATATTATTTAACTAGGAAATTATTATCAGTGGTCAAACCGAGCCCTAAGCCCTTAAATTCTTGCTGAGGCTGGCAAGGAGCTGATAATATCCATTCATTCGTTTATTATAGTTCCATAATTAGTTTTAATATTATTAGAACAGTAGGCGAACCGAGGCCTAAGCCCTTAATTTCCTGCCGAGGCCAGCAGGTTGCTGAACATAATTATCCATTAATTAGTATATCATTAAGTGTCAATTAAGCTGCCTTGAAGCGGTCCCTTTCTCGATTTTATAATTAGTTTAAATTATAGGACAGTGGGTGAACCGAGGCCTAAGCCCTTAATTTCTTGCCAAGGCCGGCAAGTTGCTGAACATTGAATTGTTAATTAAAATATCGTTACATATTAATCAAATTGTCTGGAAGGGGTCCCTTTAATTTAATCCCGCATCCAAGCTCTGTCTTGGAAATAGCGGGAATGGGTGACTCAGAAGCGGAGGGGGAGCTTTCCGCGGCAAAGGCTGATTTCACGCGGAAAGCTAAGAAAAACCTGAAGAGGTTTTGCCAAAAATTTGGGGGTAATATAAAGGAGGAGTTCTTGCTAGATCTCATAGCAAGTTGCAAACTCCAATTGCAAGTCCCAGCAGAAGATCTAGCTGTAGATGGGTGTACCACTACAGAAGGAGACGCTCTGACGGATTGTGACAGTGAGTCCGATCAGAAAGTGGTCCGGGAGGAGGTTGGTCGGAAAAGGCCAATTGTGTCTCCAACTCCGGAGCCAACCTCAAAACGCTCGGTAAACGTGAGCGAAAGGAGTTTCCCGCAGCTTCAGGCTGCGTTTTCAAAAGCTTCAGCTATCACTAAATCTGAAGTCGCACCACCAGTGCGTAGAATAGCTATCGGAGCTAAGGGAAACCCAACTAACATTGCTGCCCCTAAGAAACAGAGGGTTCCACCAATAGTGTGCTATAGGCTTAATCTTAAGCCTTTCAGGGAGAGAATCCATCGAGCATGTGAGAAAAATCAGCTTGATGCTCCAAAATTTGATGTAACCGTCAACAGTTCTACACGAACATCGTTACATCCTAAAACTATAGATGACCATAAAAGTCTCTTCGACTTCTTAAAATGGAACAAGGTGGCATGCTACACCTATACGCTCCCAACTGAGAAAAAACTGACCCTGTTGCTAAAGGGTGTACACACTTCCTACGAAGACAATGATGTCAAGGAAGAACTCCAAGCCATCCTAGGGGAGGATGTTTTGGGAGCCAAAAGGTTCTCAACGGTGGCCTCAAGGAAGGAAAAGAAAACTCTTTCTTCCTTCCTTATTCAATTTAAGCCAGACTTTGACGTCAATAAGGCTATGAACGTAAAACGCTCTCACACCAAAAGGTACAATGGGAGCGTTTGACTAAATCAAATACCTCGCAGTGTTTCAATTGCCAACGATTTGGACACGTAGCTTCAAATTGCGGAATGGAACCTCGTTGCGTCAAGTGTGACAAACACTTCCAGTCAAAAAACTGCCCTATTGAAAAGGAAGAGGGAAAAGATGCAATTTTCTGCGTAAATTGCAACAGCAAAGGCCACCCCGAGAGTTTCAGGGGCTGTCCTAAGGCCAAGGAGGCTGAGGAGAGGAGACGGAATCTCCAAAAGAAAAAGGAGGAACGGAGGGACTTCGTCACTGCTCCCTTAAAAAACACCATTCGAAATGGTGTCTCATTCGCTAGTATAGCAAGGGGTGCAGCCAAGCCAGCTGCAACCCAGCCTGTACGGCAAGCTAAAGCGAATAATAGTCAACAGCAGCAAAAAGACAGAAATTCTGTCATGAATAACGACTGCAATCAATTCTTTGGGTGTGACTTGTTCACTCTCATCCGCAAAGTGGACTCATTCATTCCACAATATAAAAAACTCACTAACCTGAGTGAGAAAAAGGCGGCGTACTTAGACTTCGCCTTCAAAATCTGTTGTCGCGATGAGCTCCATTAAGCTCTCCATCGTCAACATTTGTTCGCTAGCTCCACGTTTCAAAAGGAACTCTGTTCAAGAATACTTGGACATGCATAGACCAGATTTCTTGTTCATTTCAGAAACAAGACTGAAAAGTAAACACAAAGTTCACTTGGGGAAATATAAAGTCATAGGGGATGACGACCCAGATGGAATCCTTGGAGTAGCTATGGCCTTCAGGGAGCATCTCAAAATTCAAAGACACTGTCTTCCAAGTCTGAAGTGTGCAGACGTCATTATATTAAGCTCAGTTCTGGGAGGGTTCACCTTTGCATTTGTTGGAATATACGTTCAACACGGATATTCGGGAGGGGATCTCATCGAAGACTTGGAAACAGCCCTTACTTTGTGTGAAAAGTTTGATTTCTTTGCGATAGGGGGTGATTTGAACACAAGACATCCTTCATGGGGAAATCACGTATCCAATGGATATGGAACGGCTCTGTTCAACTGGGTGCAAGCAAATATGGATCTCATTTTGATTGCGCCAAGCGAGCCCACCTTCCGAAGAAGCTCGTCAACTATTGATTTTTTCATTGTGTCTACCAACCTGGTAAATATCTCCCACAGCTGGAAGAACTTCGAATGTGGAGTTATCGACGCCGAGTCTGACCATCTTTTCGTAGAGCTGACCATAAGAGTGAAAAAGGGTGTAAAGCTGGAGGTAGCAGACCCTCAGCTCTTTATCCCATACAAGCGTATCGACTGGGAAGCAGTTAGTGCTGACTTGAGTAGAAAACTTGACGATATTTCAATCAACAGATCGAAAAATCTCACAACCACCGAAATCGAAGAGGGAATCGTTTGTTTAAATTCAACCCTTAATACGGTCATCTCAAAGATCTCCATAAAAAAACTCCTCCAGGAATTACCTTTATAGAGATTTACCACAGGACATTTTGGAGCTTCATCGCAGACGTAGCACCCTCAGAAAACTACTCTCAAGAATATACCACCGCAACTTGAGTGTAGTTAACTGGGAGTATCAGCGGGTTCACCTCCTTATACTCTCCCTTAATAGAGTGATCTCGAGAAGAACATCTGATTTTGCCAATGAGAGATTCGAACAGACCCTAGGAAACATCAGACCCGGTGCCTGTATGTTTCCTCAAATTAACAAAATAACTGGCCGTAAGCGCCTGCCAAGAGTTCTCACTTATAACGGTTCCATGCTCATGGATGACAAAGCCGTTGCTGACTCCATCGCAAACCATTTTGCGAAAGTTCTTCAAGGGGAGAAGGCAAGTGATAACTTTGCCTTCAATTCGTTGGTGAAAAGAACAATATCAACGTTCGACAGGGACCACAAAAACTTGTGCTTGACTAGATTTTCCGATTCGAATCCGTCGGACGCTCCTATTGGCAGTACCCTGTTTGTGAGCCCTGAGAGACTCAGGATGCTCGCACTAGAACAAAATTCCAAAAAATCGGCTGGGGCTGATGGAATTTCAAATTTCTTTATAAAAAAACTTGCCCATACTTATTTTGTTCTTCTCGCAATCCTTCTAAACAACTGCATAAACATTTGCTACTTCCCTCAGCAATGGAAATGCGCCAAAATATTTGTCATTCCGAAAGAGTCCAACAGTACTGACGTAGTCAATACTCGTCCGATATCTCTTCTGTCCAACGTAGGGAAGTTACTGGAAAGAGTGATCCTACAAGGCATCACACAGTTCTCTGAAGAAGCAGGAACTGTACCGGAAAGACAATTCGGCTTTAAAAGAGCTCATTCAACGATAGACGCGTTGGCTGTTTTTCAAGCCAGTATAAAAAGAAATTGGCAGGCCAGAAAGGTCGTAGTAGCGTGCCTCATTGATGTAGAAAAAATTTTTGATTCGGTTTGGATCGATGGACTTATCTACAAACTAATTCAATTTGGCTTCCCGGTGAGTGTTATAAAAATAGTAGGCAGTTTCAAGAGGGGACGTACTGCCTTTGCGGTGTCGGGTGGAGCTAGTTCCGAACCCTTTGGTATCGATTCGGGGGTCCCTCAGGGGTCTATTCTAGGCCCTTTTCTCTTTAATATATTCACGTCTGACATTCCCGGTATCAGAGATGAGTTTAAACCTGGAATCGAGGTGAATCTCTTTGCTGATGACTTATTGGCGTGGTCATCTGAGCACAATCTCCGCTTTGCGCGAACGAGACTCCAAAGGTACCTGGACTCGTTAACTGCGTACTACGGAAAGTGGGGGATGAGGGTTAACGCTAGGAAAAGCGAGCTGATTGTGTTCAAGGACCCACATCAAAAATATGGACGTCGAACAAAGAACATATGTGATACCAGAGTAAAATTGAACGGGCAGGTGGTGCACTGCTCCAAACAAACGAAGTATCTGGGGGTGATTTTCGATACAAAAAACAGTTCAGTTCAGTGCTCACGTAGATTCTGCTTGGAAGAAAGCCATTTATGCATACCATCTTCTAATGCCTCTTTTCAGGAAACAGTCAACGACCAGCAAGCGGGTCAAGATTATTGCTTACAAAGCTCTAATCAGGCCCGTACTCCTATACGCAGTGCTGATATGGCAGGCAGCACCAAAATGCAAATGGGGCAAGATAGGATTATTGGAACGTAAAATCCTTCGGGCTTGCACTGGAGTGTTCAAAAGGGAGGACGGACGGTCCTACCCCAACCGATATCTATACCGGGAGGCAGATGTGGAGGCGATTCACCGCTACGCTAAGAGGTTGGCCGAACGAGCTGCAAAGCGTATGGCGGAGCACGAGACCGCCACTATTAGTAACGCGGCAGATAGTCGAGCGATGGAGGCAGCCAACGGATAGATTAAAAAATTAATTTTAATAATAGTTATAAGTAAAATATTGTATTAAAAATTTAATAAAAAAAAAATTAAAACAAAAATTTTATTAATAATTATTGTATATAAATTAAGATTTAAATTAAATAAATATAAAACGACCAAAAACAACAGAGGTCACATTTAGGGTGTAAATGTTAGTAATAATAATTTTCTTTTTTGATATATAAGTAATAATTTTTGATATTAAACAAATGTTAGTATAGAGTTCTGGGCACAGCCATTAGGCAAAGCCCGTAGGCTAAGTATTAGGTTAAGAAAATATTGTAAATAATGATTGTATATAGTATGAAAAAAAATCACCCAATAAATAAATTCTAAATTATACTACTACAGTAGATAAATACACAGTACGGTCAAAGACACATCATTCAATATTCATCACGGTTACTCAAATAAAAGTATTATATTGAATAATATACAAAATATGAAAGAAAAATCTATTTCAAACGCCAATAAAATAAAGAAGGTTTCACTGAGAGCAGGCAAAAAGGATATGTAAAAACCAAAGAGTTAAAGATAAATATAAAAAGAAAAATTTAGAAAATATAGCGACAAAAAATATGCAATGGCCAAAACGCTTCACTCTAACACAAAACTTTTGAAATTTCTTTTATTGGGGTTGTCTGTCAAAATAAATATATACACAAAACAAAATATTTTTTTCTGTGACTTAATGTTTCCTAGCAAATAGCATGTGAAAATAAGAAAATCTCGATTAGACATGATAACACACTAAAATCAAACTAAAATTATATTTCAAATGAAAGTATAAATATATATATAATATAAATAAATATTCTTTTTGCAGACAACTACAAAAGGTATATTCATGTGGTTCATTATTTAAATATTGCAACAACAAACAAAAAATATTGTAAAACATTATTTTATATTCGTAATTGAATCCATCTTCCCAAAATATTTCTGAAAAATAAATGTAAAAACTTCCTTTTAATTTTGCGTTTTAAATTTTTATTTATTGTAATCGATTTTCGACCGTTATGGTTCGGTCTTCTTCAGTGATCGATTCAGTGAACGATAACGGTCGAAAATCGATTACGATAAATAAAAATTTAAAACGCAAAAGTAAAAGGAAGTTTTTTCACTTATTTTATAGCCAAATACTTAAGAAAATGTAAACCTACCTAAAAGTAAATGTTGACAACTGCAACGAAAAACACATGTAATTTTTAAGCATCCTAACATTTATATTGTATCATGTCTTTATGAAATTCTTTTAACTATACCGATATAAAACAAAAGAAAAAACAAAAATATTTTGAGAAAGAAAATATCACAGTAATCACGAATATACTCTGAAGCATGACCTTCAGTCTAAGGGAAGGGGAGTTATTTATAATTCCTATCCTTAACACATATTGTATCCATATCATAAGATTAGGAAAAGAACAAAATACAATAAAACAATAAAATAACCTCTTCCGAATCTTTCTTGTGATGTCTATATGATGGTTTCCCAAACCCAAATGATCTGTTACAAATATTTGAAATACCTTGCAAGTACATGATAATATAAGATACAGAAAGGGATAAAATGCAATACAGCAATAAAATAACCTCTCTAAATTATATTTCAGATGTCTATATGCCTGTAACCCAAAACGGATCCTGAAATAAGTGAAAAGATTTAATTAGAGAATAGTATATAAGAGGATAGAATTTAGACTTAAGACATTCAGTTGTAAGCTAACATTAAAAACGTAATGATTTACGTAAAATAAACTATCTTTCTTTGAAAAGAATTTTTATTATTTTTTCTTCTATATGTTATTTGCAAAGAAACCTTACTTCATGCAGGTATGTATGAATGTATGTATGTATGTATGTATGTATGTATGTATGTATGTATGTATGTATGTATGTATGTATGTATGTATGTATGTATGTATGTATGTATGTATGTATGTATGTATGTATGTATATGTGTTTGTTTGTATGCATGTATGTATGTATGCACGTTTGCATGTATGTATGTATGTATGTATGTATGTATATATGTATGGATGTATATATTTATGTATGTAGGTATGAATGTATGTATGTTTGTATTTATGCATGTATGTATGTATGTACATGTCTATGTTTGTATGTAGTTATGTATATATGTATGTTTGCATGTATGTATGTATGCATTGATGTATGTATGTATGCATGTATGCATGTATGTATATATGTATGTATGCAGGTATGTATGTATGTATATATATATGTATGTATCCATGCAAGTGTGTATACGTATGTATCTATGTATGTATAACCCCCTCACGGTTACCCGCCTTGACTAACTGGCGCACTAACTCCAATGAACCCAGCGGCTATACTGCAGGAGATCTTCGGAACCAACCTAGCAGGTAGCCAAAGGGCGAGAAGTGAAGCGAAGAGGTAACCAAATTTAAAAAAATAATATGGAAGTACAACAAAAAACGTACCCTCAGTACCCGGCATATGAGGGGGAGAAATCTCCGGGTACCGAACAACTGGCGTGACGGGCCCAAGCACCAGTTGCCCAGAGCTATTGGGCCAGAAATGTACGCTGAGGGAGCAGGGCGTGCATTTGACGAGTGACTGCAACAAAACAAGCGCAATGGCAGCTACCACACTCACCAGGAAGACGGTAGCATCAGCCAGAACGCTAAGAAGAAATGCGCAAAGGAAACTGAAGCATAAAAAAAGAATCGGGGAAAAGAGCTTCCCAACGAACCCTGGCACCAGCCGAAAAGCGGTAGCCAACCAAGGGAAACCTAGGAAATTGGCTGCTGCTGCCAAGGAAGCTGTACCACCATTTGCAAAGGAAAAGGGTAAAACCGGACCTAAGCGGATGAGATCGGATGACAGCAACCAAGGCACTGGTAAAAAGGAACGGAGGGCAAGCCCCGAACCCCAAACTCTGGCCAGGAAGTCCTATCGGGATGCCGCAACCGACGCACTTACGGTAGCGGTGATAGACTACCTTAATGAAACTGGTAAAATCCAAGAGGATCAACTCGCGAAGCTGCAAACCGCCCTGAAGAAGGACCTCTTCGAGCACCTACGCAGCAAACCAGAAAAAATCCCAATATTCAGAGGAATGAAACCGACAGCAGGCCATCTGACTGTAACCTGTAGCGACGAGCAGTCTCTAGAATATCTAAAGACTGCAGTTGCCAAGGTAAACACCACCCTGAACGAGGAGTTTAGAGTCGTCCCCATAAAGGAGATACTGCGGTTATGCACCGTCAAGGTATTTATACCCGAAACAGAGCAGACACCGCAGGAAGCTTTTGAGACGCTTAAACTACAAAATACGGGATATGAAACGGAAAGGTGGCATCTCTTCGCGGAGAAAGAAATTGCCAACAAAGGCATGGTCCTGGTACTGGGCATGCGAAAAGAAGACGTGAACACTCTAAGGGACAAAAACGGACGACTGAGTTTTGGCTTCACCGAGGTAACTGCCAAAGCTAAGGCGACCGGTCCCTTGGAGCAAAAGCGAGAAGTCAATGCGGGTGACCCAAGCAAATCTGCACCACAGCAGGGCGGCAAGAGCCAACGTGCTTAAACATCTAGCAGATGGGAACACCGACATAGCACTGATAAAATAGCCTTACCAACTTAATGGAAAGATACTTGGAATCAGTGCAAAACAATTCAAAATCTTTGCCACAAGCGGGGTAAATTAAATCCGTAGCTGCATTATATGTCGGAAGGAAATTAATTTAATTTTTCTACCGCAGTTCAGCAACATGGACCTTACATCAGCAGTATTCGACGGAAGGGATGGGCAGATAACGCTGGCCTCGGCATACCTACCGTTTGACGCTCCGATGCTGACCACCGAATTACGCACCCTATCGGTGCATATACGGGGGAAGCGGGCCATCATCGGATGCGATGCGAACGCGCAACACGAACTCTGGGGAAGCACCAAGTGCAACGAAAGAGGTGAGCAGTTAGTCAATTACTTAATAACTACTAACCTCAACTTAGCAAATAAGGGTAACACACAGACATTTATAACGAAAAATAGAGCGGAAGTGATTGATGTCACTCTAATCACAACAGAGGCATTGGCGGACCTGCACGGCTGGAGAGTATGTGACTCACTTAGCCTCTCGGACCGCCAATGGATCACTTTTCAAGTGAGAAGAGGCGAGAAGACCCCATTGGTCTTCTGCAATCCTAGGAAAGCGGATTGGGACGGCTATACCAAAGCTACTAAAAGATATATAGGTTCACACCAGCTGAACCCATTGAGAAGTCGAAAGGACATTGACATTGAAGTGAGATATATCACAAGTATACTGGTCGATAGTTTCAGTGAAATGTGTCCAACCACTACCGTCAAACAAAAAAAGGTAAGCTGGTGGAACAAGGAACTAGAAGAGATCAGAAAAAATAATCAAAGATTATTCAGAATAGCTCGCCTCACAAACCGAGATACGGATTGGGAGGACTATAAGCAAAATTTGAAAATTTTTAAAACAGCTGTAAGAAGAGAGAAAAGGAAATCCTGGAATCTTTTTTGCAGCTATATTGAGGGAGGAAACGAGACATCTAGGCTAAACAGGGCTCTGAAAAGAGAATCACATGTGGACACGATGCTCCAAAAGGAAGACGGATCGACGGATCCGGATCGGAGGTACACCACAAGGCGGCATAGTATCACCACTTGCCTGGGTACTCACAGTTAACCAAATAGTGGAAGACCTCAACGGGAAGGGTTTCAAAACGATAACGAACGCGGACGATATTGTTATACTGATAAGTGGAAAGTTCCCCGAAACCGTGTCGGAATTGATACATACCACACTCTCACATCTTTTTGAGTGGGCGAAGCTAAACGGACTGCGCATCAATGCCGACAAAACGAAGCTCATGCTTTACACAAAGTGCCGGAAACCGGAGACATTTTCACCCATGACCATTCACTTAAAACATAACAGTTTAGCAAACAAGGTGAAATACTTAGGAGTAACCTTGGATAACAAGCTAACTTGGGCTCCACACATAGGAGCAGTCAGACGGAAAGCTACAGCGGCGCTCTTCACAATGAAAAGACTAGTGGGGAAAACCTGGGGAATAAAACCCAAAATTGCCCACTGGATCTACACAACAGTAGTGAGGCCAATAACTACTTCAGTGGCAGGCATTACAAAATAAAACCATTGAAAAAGAGCTAGAGAAGATCCAGGGAATGGCCTGCCTTGGCATCACAGGTGCCATTAGGACTACGCCAACTGCTGCAATGGGGATAATGCTTAATCTCATGCCAATCGACAAATTCATCTTCAGAGAGGTATCACTTGCAAGCATCAGATTAAAATCCACATATGGGTTATCTGACCACACTCAAACGGGGCACGTATGCATTCTGGAAAAATGGAGAGAATGGCCCCGTTAAGTAAAAGGGAGCTGGATAGAATTCAACCAATATTGGGCTGAACAATTCCATACAAAATCAACATTCCAACCAGAGAAGCGTGGGTAACGGTGCAGGATTTCACATCTAGAAGTGAGATCTTGATCTACACCGATGGTTCCAAAACGGATGAGGGAAGCGGCCCCGGAATCGTTTTCCCAGATCACCCGCAACTCAACCGAAGTTATAAACTGGAGAGCCACACCAAAGCTTTCCAGTCGGAAGTGTTTGCACTAAACGCGGCTATGAAGCGGCAACAAACAAACTTAATGGAAGTATACAAATACTCCGGGACACTAAGTCGCCACTGCAGGCGCTTGCCTCTAACCGCGTAGTTTCATAGCTGGTGCAGGATTGTAGGCAGGCTCTCAAAACCGCAACAACCCGAGTTAATGTAAAACTGACATGGGTCCCTTGACACAGCGGTGTAGAGGGAAACAAAAGAGCGGATGAGCTAGCGAGAGCTGGATCAGCCAACCAAATGGTCACTAGAATAGACACAATTAAAGTGCCACTAGCAACGGCAAAAAGGGAACTATACGAAATCTTCTGAAAAGAGAGAGATATGGCTTGGAATGACAGGAACGACTGCAGGATAAGCCGAGCTCTTTGGCCTCACCCTAATCAAATGAGGACAAAACAACTCCAGGGGAAACACCGATATGGCGTTAGAACATCGGTGGCAGTATTAACGGGCCATAATCTTCTAGGTCAACACGCCAAACGAATAGGAATCCAAACGGATGACACCTGCCAAGCTTGCGGCGAAGAGGAAGAAAGTACAGAACACTTCCTCCTAGACTGCCCGAGTCTGGCCAACAAACGCCTTACTTGGCTGACGTGTACTGGCGCAACAGAATTGGAACACTTGGCGACCACAGAGCTAAGGGAAGTCCTTGGCTTCTGTAGGACGACAGGATGGACCATCTGTAAACAATAGTACAACACATGCGGAGCTAAGGGCCGAGCTCTGGCCTATGCTAAATTCCAGCAAGTGGACCCCTATGTATGTATGTATATACGTGTGTATGTATATCTGTATGTATTTAGCATGTATGTATGTTTTAAAATGTATGTATGTATGAACGTATGTATGTATGTATGTATGAATATATGTATGTATCTATGTATGTATGAAACTATGGATGTTTGTATGTATGTATGTATGCATATATGCATGTATGCATGTATATATGCATGTATGTATGTGGACAGGTACATATGTATGTATGTATGCATGTATACATGCATGTGCGTAAATATGTATTTATGTAATTATGCATGAATGCATGTATGTATGAATTTATGCACGTATGTATGTATGTAATCATGTATGTATGTATGTACTTAAGTATGTATGCGCGTATGTATGTATGTAGTTATGTGTGTATGTATGTATCTAAGTATGTATGCATGTATGCATGCATGTATGGATGTATGCATTTACGTATATATGTATGAATGTAATTATGTATGTATTCATGTGTGTATGTACGTATGTATGAATGTATTTATGTATGTATGCATGTGTGTTTGCTTGTATGCATGTATGTATGTATATATGAATGTAAGTATGAGTGTATGTACTTATGTTTGTATGTGAGCATGTATGTGTGTATGTATGCATGTATGTATGTATGTATGTATGTAGTTTTGTATGTATGTTTGTACGAATGGATGTATAAATTTATGTGTGTTTATGTGTATGCATGTATGTATGTTTGTATTTATGTATGCATTGATACATGTATGTATGCATGTATGCATGTATCCATCAATTTATGCATGTATGAATGTATGTATGTATCCAGGGTTGTATGAACGTATGTATGTGCATATGTTTTGTATGTATGTTTGTACGAATGTATGTATAAATTTATGTATGTTTATATGTATGCATGTATCTATGTTTGTATTTATGTATGCATTGATATATGTATGTATGCATGTATGCATGTATGCATCAATTTATGCATGTATGAATGTATGTATGTATCCATGGGTGTATGAACGTATATATGTGTATCTGCATGTTTGTATGCATAAAGTATGTATAAATGCATGTTTGTATATGGATAGGTATGTGTGTATTGATGCATGAATGTATGCATGTATGAATTTATGTATGTATGTATGCATGTACGTCTGTATGTATGTATGTTTGTATGTATATGTATATGTGCATGTATGTATGTATTTATGTATGTATGTGTGTATGTATGCATGTATGTGTGTACTTATGGATGTATGTATGTATGTATGCATGTGTACATGTAAGCATATATGTATGTATGTATGTATGTATGTAAGTTTGTTTGTATGCATGTATCTGTGCATGTAGGTATGCGTGTATGTACGTATGTAGTTATGTATGTATGTAAGTATGTATGCATGTATGTATGCATATATGTAAGTGTGTATGTACGTTTATATGTATGAATGTATTTGTGTATGTATTCATGGGTGTATGTACCTATCCATGAATGTATTTATGTATGTATATGTATGTATGTATTTATGTATGTATTTATATATGTATATGTATGTATGCATGTACGTATGTATGTATGTATGCATGTATATATGTATGTAGGTAAGTATGTTTTTATGTAGTTATGTATGTATGCATGTATGTATGTATGTATGTATTTATGAATGTATATATGTATGTATGTATTCATGTATGTATGTATATATGTGTGCGTGTGTATATACACATACATGTATGTATGTATGTATTTACCCCCACATGGCTACCCGCATTGACATGGCGAGGGTGCCCACTAACTCCAATGAACCCAGCGACTGCACTGCAGGAGACCTTCGGGTCTAACCTAGCCGGTAGGCAAAGGGTGAGAAGTGAAGCGAAGAGGTAACAAAATTACAAATATGGAAGTACAACAAGAAAAAGCACCATTAGTACCCGGCATACGAGGGGAGAAATCTCCGGGGACCGGATAACTGGTGTGACGGACCCAAGCACCAGTTGCCCAGAACTATTGGGCTAGAAATGTACGCTGGGTGAGCAGGGCGTGCATTTGACGAGTGACTGCAACAAAACAAGCGCAAAGGCAGCTACCGCACGGAAGACGGTAGCATCAGCCAAAACGCTAAGAAGAAAGGCGGAAAGCAAACTGAAGCGTCAAAACAGAATCGGGGAGATGAGCTTCCCAACGAACCCAGACACCAAGCAGAAAGCGGCAGCCAACCAAGGGAACCCTAGGAAAAAGGCTGTTGCTGCCAAGGAAGCTGTACCACCAACCGCAAATAAAAAGATTCGAAACAGGCGCCCGAAAAGCAAGAAGCCAAGAAACACAGCGCAATGCCTAAAAAGACCAGGAGCAAGCAGCACTGGGATGCTCTACTGATCAAGCCTGCAGACGGGAGAACTAACGCAGAGGTCCTCAAGGAAATCAGGCAAAACGTGGAACCCGAAAAAACGGTGTCTGTATAAGAACGATAAGAGCGGTGAAAACAGATGGTCTCCTCGTAAAACTCGGAGCGGAATCCTCCGACAAGGGCCTGGTCGAGAGCGCTGTCAGGGATCTTCTTGGCTCTAAAGCTGTTATCTCGACATTGCAGCCAATGGCCTCTTTGGAAATAAGAGACCTTGACTGCATTGCGGATCCCAAAGAAGTAGAAAATTCCACTAGGCAAATTCTTACTACGGCAGAGAGTTTAAGGGTAATGCTAACGCCTACCAATCGTAGAGGGTAAAGGGCGGCAATGATGGACATCCCAGAGAAAGACGCTGTGCAAATCCTGGCCAAGAGAAAAATCCTGGCCAGCTGGGTTGTGTGCAGGATACGTTGGAGGGCAGCCCTAACTCGATGCTACAAGTGCCTTAACTTCGGACACATCTCCTTGAACTGCAAGGGGTCAGATCGAAGCAAACTGTGCTACAAGTATAGCACTTCCGGTCATAAGGCGAAAGACTGCCCAAACGAACCCAGTAGCATCTTGCGCAAAGATAAGGGACGGAAATCTGAAGATCTGGCTCATACCCCAGGAAGTGGTAGATACCAGGAGTTCAAAGAGGCACTAAGGAAGAAAAAAGCAAAGACATGGTTCAAGTCCTGCAGATCAACCTACACCGTAGCTCAACCGCACAAGATTTACTAGACCAGGTTGCGAGGAAGAAATCGTTGACATCACAACAAGGTGGAGGCTGAATGGTATTGTGATCGATCCGGCACCGCTGCCATCTGGCTCGGACTTCCTCCAGCGGAAATTGCTTTGTACTCATTGGGTGCGCCGATTTGACATTCATAAGCGTCTATTTCACGCCAAATGAGTCTATTTCATGTTTTCAGAGCAGGCTCGATGAACAGGAGGAAGCTGTCTCGAGCACGGAAGGCCGAATCCTTGTTGGCGGTGAGTTTAATGGCAAGGAGATAGAATAGGGAATGCCTCTTCCAGACCCGAGAGGAAAAAGAATCCTAGAAATGGCGGCTAGGAGGCAACTTGTCATCATGAACGTTGGGAGCACACCAACTTTTCGACGGGGAGGCTGCTTAGGAACTATTCCGAATGTGACATTTGCTTCGGAGTCCTTAGTGCCTAGGATACACAGATTGAGGGTACTTGGAGGACTACTCGGCGAGCGATCATCAGTACATTGCTTTCGCAATTGGCGACTGTGCTACTCGACGCGTAGCAACCCAACCCTCAATTGTAGGTTGGAATATTTCTAAAAAAAGATGTCGACGCGTTCGTCGCAGTTCTTATCAGCTCTCAAGCTGCTCGCCACTTTCAATGCCTGTCTGCAGCAGGGCGGGTTTCCAAATTGCTGGAAAGAGGCGAGGCTCGTTCTGATCTACAAGGGGAAGGAGAACGCGGAGGAACTGTCTTCATATCGGCCCCTATGTTTGTTGAACGCCGCTGGGAAGGTGCTCCAAGGCTCATTAGAGAAAGACTTGGAGAGGCCATCCGAACTGTCGGGGATCTATCTCCTCAGCAGTACGACTTCAGGGCTGGTCGATCCACGATCGGTGCAATAGCAGAGGTAGTGAGTGCGGTCCAGCAGGCAGAAGCCCACAATCATTACTCGAGACGAATAGTACTGCTCATAACACTCGATGTGATCAATGCCTTCAATTCTGCTAGATGGACAGATATTCTTGGTGCTCTGGAATATTTCAGGGTGCCGAGGTATCTAACGCGGATATTGAAAGACTATCTCAAAAACCGGAAACTCATCTATGACACATTGGGAGGCCGGCGAAGAATTGATTTGACATCAGAGGTGGCGCAAGGTTCCGTTCTGGGCACGGACCTCTGGAATGTCTCGTACGATGAGTTTTTGAGGTTGCAGTTACCGGGGGAGTCGCACCTGGTTGGCTAAGCAGATGAGTTAGCAGTACTAGTCGCCGGACGTATTGTCGGACAGGCGCAACTCAAACAGGGTGCGGTAATACGTCGAGTGAGCGAGTGGATGACAGACCGTGGGCTTATGCTAGCGCTGGAAAAGGCCGAGGTCGTCGTCCTGACCAAGAAGCGGATCCCTCGTGTTATTTCCGTTCGGGTAGGAGAAATGATCATCGAGTCGAAAGAATCAATCAGATACCTGGCGATGATGATTGACTCGAAGATGAGTTTTTTCGAGCAGGTTCGAGCATCAGTGGATAAGGCTTCTGCGCAAGTATCGGCTCTCAGTCACCTTATGGCCAACACGCGGGGACCAACATCGAGAAAAAGACGTCAATTGATGAGTGCAATGGACTCAGTGCTTTGTATCGCTCCGAGGTTTGGGCTGACGCTCTTAGTAAAGAGACGGAACGAAGGCGTCTGGTACAGGTGTAGAGGCAAGGAGCTTTGCGGATGGCGGCTGCACATGGCACTGTCTCTGAACATGCAGTGCTGATAATCTCGAGGGTGGTTCCTATGAAGTTACTAGCAGACGAACGGAAACGTGTATACTTACGTAGGGGGGAGTCGGCGAGAGAAGCCGTCAGCCGAAAGGAACGGAGGAGGACCCTAACCTTGTGGCAGCAGATATGGGAAAACGAAACGCGAGGCAGGTGGACCACATGGCTGATTAGTGACTTGGGGCCGTGGTTCTACAGAATGGTGAGACTGATTATTACCTGACGCGACTACTCAGTGGTCAAGAGTATTTTCAGTCTTACCTGTATAAGATGGGAAAGTCACCATCCCCAACTTGCGTGTTCTGCCCGGGGATAACGGATGACGCCTGCCACACGTTCTTTATGTGTACCAGATGGAAAAGGCTCCGTTCGCATCTCCTGGAGAAAATAGGAGTGCTCTCCCCAGAAAATGTGACGGGAAAAATCATGCAATCAAAGGACAATTGGAACTGTGTGTCGCATTTCGTACGGACAGTACTTCTTATGAAGAAGGGCATGATGGATAACTTGGCGAGGGAGGGGGGATCTCTGTAACAGGGGGATCTCAGTAATCCTACCTTGCTCCATTTGTTCCCTTAAAAGAGGTAAAAAGGGGATGGTATGCGTAACTAGACTAAGTTACTTTTATGATCGTCTATAGTTTTAGGGTGTAACGAAGTTTGTGAAGAACTGTTGACGGTTAGATCAAATTTTGGGGCCTCAAGCTGATTCTTCTCACATGCTCGATGAATTCTCTCCCTAAGAGGCTTAAGATTTAGCCTGTAGCACACTTTTGGTGGAATCCTCTGTTTCATAGTAGCAGCAATGTTGGTCGGGGACTTGCAATTGGAGTTTGCAACTTGCTATCAGGTCAAACGAGAACTCCTCCTTAATGTTTTCCCCAAATTTCTGGCAAAACTTCTTCGGGTTCTTCTTAGCATTCCGCGTGAAAGCAGCTTTTGCCGGGGAGAGCTCCCCCTCCGCTTCTGTGTCACTCATTCCCGCTATTTCAAAGACAGGGGACCCCTTCCAGACAATTTAATAAATAGCTTCTTATATTCTAATTATATATAATTAAATATGTTTCAGCAACTTGCCGACCTCAGCAAGGAATTATGGTTTTTTTTTAAATAAAATCATAAATGTTGTTTAAATCACTCACAATGTTGTAAGTGTGAATGGAAAAATTGATCTACCAAAAACTTCTGAAAGTAATTAAGAGCTTAGGCCTCGGTTCGCCCACTGTCCTAATAATTCTTAAACTAATTATATAACCTAACTATAATAGAAGGATAAATGGATTTTATCAGCCCCTTGCCAGCCTCAGCAAGAATTTAAGGGCTTAGGCCTAAGTTTGACCATTGATAATAATTTCCCTAAGCAAAGTCTCCTATCACTTTCTTAACTAACACAACCTATCTGTCCGACGGTTGTGACCTATATCCTATCTCTTCCTTCGTTAGTGTTCCCTGGAGTTGGTGTGATAAAACATCCTTAATCCTTTATGTCTGTGGGTGCAGATCTCCCACATGCTGATTATGTCGTTAACAAGAGCTATATTTTAATTTTATGCAAGACGGTGTGTTATTGGTTGATCGAGTCCCAGATATGTGGCTGTTGGTTTCCATGGTATGTCCTCGTTGTTGATTGTGACTGAGTTCGGTTGTTGGTTTGTTTTCCTGGTTATAAAATTGGCTTGCATTTTTTCGGGTTTAATGTCTATTTTTCATTTATTAAAATATCCCATAATAATGTCAATAGAGTTTTGCAATTTTAAAGAAATGATTTCTGCTTGTCTGGCTGAGTAACAGATGCATGTGTCACCAGCGTATAGAGCTATTTGAACATTATTTGGCAGGCGAGGCATTTCCACTATGTAGGGACTGTAGAGAATCGGGGAGATGGCTGGAATCGGTCACAGTTCGGAAAGGTGGTTGTCTATTTTGACGCGAAATGTTCTGCCGTGTAAGAATGAGTGTATGATTTGGATGATACGTAGTGGAATTTCTAGTTCATGCATTTTATAAATGAGTCCTGCATGCCGGACTCTGTCTAACCCTGTCCACATTCTGCGATTCATCCCATTTCGAATATGTTGGACCACCCTTGTAAGCTGGAGTTCCAAAGAGTGTGCTGGTCGAAAACAATATTGTGTATCAGGAATGAGGTGCTTTTTTCAATAATTTCGTTTAGCCGATTGAGCAACGCTATCTCCGCTAGTTTTGATACAGCTGAGAGAGGACTGATGGGCCTTGAATTCTGCAGAAAAGTCAGATTTTGCCTGGTTTTGGGATGACTAAAATGACCGCTGCTTTCCACTTTTCTGGGTATTGTGGTAGACGAAAAGTAGCGTTAATGATGTCTGCAATTTTCTGTAACAGGTTTTCGGGAAGCCATCGTAACATTGTATTTATGAGTGGGTCGTATCCTGGTGCTTTGTTTTTGTTTAGTCCTTGTATGATGTCATTGGTCCCTATCAGGTCTAGTGGCCGTATCACACCTTCTTCCTCTTCCAGTCTTGAGCGCAATATCCGTTCACTGCGTTTTTTACCTGGTTTTCGTGGTGGAAGCTCTCCTTTTCGGTATGATTTTCACGAAATTGCATCTCCAGAGTGTCAGCAAAGACTTCAGATTTTCCTTCGTTGTCGAATTATTCGCAGTTTGTTGTGCAAACATGTTGTTCAAGACTGTCTTCATCATCGCTTGCATCATTTGTGCAAATTGATTTTGCATTTGGGTCATGAATTGTTCCTTGTATGTTACAGGGCTTTTTGGTGTTTGTGTGGTATTTTGTTGATTAAGACTATTGTTTGGTGATGTTGGTTTATTAGCGTTTGTTGGTGTTTGGTTTGGGCTGCAATTTGTGCAAATGTCTTCCTTATATTCTTTGGATTCTTTCCACAACCTTCGTAACTTGCGGGATGTTCTCCTCCGCAATTGACGCATTTCGGCTTTTGTTCTGGTAACTTTTTACACTCAGAGAAGTGGTGGAGCCCGTCGCAATTGACGCATCTTGCTTGCGCATGGCAGATGCCTTAGGAGTGTCCAAACTGCTGACAGTTGTGACACAGAATTTGACCATTTCGTGGCTTCAGTGCTTTGACCTTGCAGACGAGATGGCATATGGCGAAGATGTTATATATGTGGATTACTTCCTTTAGGAGGACTTTCACTAATCTTGAAGGCGCTGATTGACTTTTGAGGAAATGAACTTATATTGGGTGGAAGCCTTGTTCTTCCAGGTAGGAATTGATGTCTTCGGCCTCTAGGCCATATAGTCCCCTTATAATAACAATCAGGTTCCTTTCCTCGGGAAGGTAATAAGTGTGGTACTGCCACTTTTGTTAAGTGAGGAGTTTCGTTAGTTTTCAGTGGTCCTTTGTTGTCTTAGGTATAATTTGTATACCCTGGTATATTCGGTTGGCTGTTTCCATGTTTATATTGTTAGTTTTCATAAGTCGGTTAAGCTTTGTCCACGGGAACTCTGTGAAAGCAGCAGGAGGAGCCAGGAACCCATTGTAAAGGAAAGAAGACCCAGCAGCCAGCACAAGAAGTGGAATAAAGCATCAGGTTAGAAGACATGTTCCAACAATTATAGGATATAAGATTAACATTAAGGAACTAAGGAATAAATTAATTGAATTCAATTTAGACAAAAATAATTCTAGTATAACGCAAGGCTTCAACAAGAAAATATATTCAATAAATTGTAGTAGCCTTGATGACAGAGAAAAGCTGAAGCTTGAGCCCGAAGCAAAGATTGGAGAATACGCAAAAATCAGATCCCTTTTAAATCAAAAAGTAATCATTCAGAAACTTGGAACGCCTGAAATGATACAGTGTTACAAATGTCAAAGAATTGGACATGTAGCAATCAACTGTGCCATGAGAACTTGGTGAGTGAAGTTCTTGGGAGATCATTAAAGAGGGCATTGTCCAGTTACCAGTAACGAACCAGTATCTTGTGTATTATGCCAGGAAACTGGACACACTGCTAGCTTCCGAGGCTGCCCTAAACGGCAGGATGTCCTATCAAAAAAAAAGAGAAGGCTGGAAAAAAATCGAAACTGAACTGAAGGATAGTCATGAGCTTTTAGTATCGAAAAATATAAGTTTCGCTGATATTGCAAAAAGAAACCTTGTCCCAGTAGGCCCAGAGTGAACCATGACAAAAACACCCAAAGATACTATTGTATCCTTCCAAGATAAAGCCAACGAAGAGTGTTTTGGCTACAATTTTGCCACTTTTATGAGCAAAATAAAAAACTTCGCAAGCGTCAATAAAACACTGCAGAATATAAGAATAAGACAAGATAAAAGCAGTTCTAAAATTCGCTCTTCAACTAGAGCTTGACGACCTTATTCACACTAGCATAAAATGAAACAGTTGAATAAAGGTACACAGTTTTAATGCAAACTCAAAAGTCGGCTTGAGAAAAAGACATGAGCTGGACTCACATCTCAAAAGAAATCGGACGACAATAGTTTTGCTGCAAGAGACAAAACTAAGAACGTTATATTCTGGTAAGAGTTAACAATGAAAAATCGGGGACAGCAATATTGGTCAAAAGCAATGTTCAATATTGGATCAAAGAAATTACAAACATTGAGAAAGTTGACATCACAGCCATTGAAGTTAGAGTCGGCGAAGATTGGGTAGCGGTATGCTCTCTATACTTTAGACAGAATGAAGTAACGTCAGCTGTACTAGACATTATATTTAGCAGTTTTTTTATGCATGCGGCTATAATCGTCGGAGGTGATTTTAATGGTAAGCATACAGACTTGAGTAATTACTCAAATAACATGAACGGCACCCGATTAAAAAGCTGGATTGAAAACACATCAGGCACCTACAGAATTATACAATTCACTTCCAGGCTTCCCAGTAGAAAAGACATGTAAGCATGTAATTTAAGACAAGATTTGCTATAAGCTTCATCAAACACTCTAGCAAAGCTGACTGGAATGGGCTGCGGCTAGAAGTAGATCAAAAAGTAAGGGGCGAAATTCCGCCTACTACTAGAAACCTTAAAAAAAATGAAATTGCCTTCTGAATCAGGCAAACAAATGAAGTAGTCGTACAAGTCGTGAACAAATTCATTCCAAGGTATAAAATTGCCAGGGATATGTGCATCATGCTTGACGACACCACCCTTAATATCATTGCAGAGAAAAGCATATTCGTTGACTGTACTTCAGAAGCGGTAGCCAAGATCTCACGCTAAGGGCTATGCTCCATGATATGAATGATACTATACAAACAAGGCTAAAATTTCTCTCGAAAAGCTCCCACCTTCTTGAAACAAATAAAATCCCTCTCAGGGCACATGAGCAGAAAAACGATGCTCGTTGGGGACAAAGCGACCTGCGAAGAAGACAGTGCAAAAATATGTGCCGAATATTCCGAAGAGGTCGACAACAGCTCAGAAGGTGCACAGCTTTCAAACCAGGACCGAAATATCGTGAACGTGTATCGAAACCTCTCGTCTGACATATACATGGAAGTCTTCCTATTTAACAGCTCATTTACTGCGGATGGCAATTCTCAAGAAGTCAATGAAAGTTAAAGCGAATTTTTAACCACTGCAAGTGTAAAAGAGATTATCCGAAGCACTAAGCCTAAATCAACTTGTGGGGATGATGAATTGAGTAACAAACTCATCAAAAAACTTCCTGACATAAATGTGAGATACTTAACAATCATCAAAAATAACTGTCTGTCTATCAATTACTTTCCAGAAGACTTTCCAAAGCAAAGTCATATGTTCTTCTTTCGAGCGTGTCATAAAGACAGGTTACTTGCATTTTGTGACGAGAAGGGAATTTTAAAACGAACCAATTCGGTTTTGTTAAAGGAAAAGCTCCCGCACATGCCATAATAACACTAGCAGAAGATGTGAATGATGGGTTCAGAAAGAACTGTCTCACACCTGCATGCTCAATCAATCTTCAAAAGGCGTTTGATACAGTTTGGATCGAAGGTCTCATTTCAAAAGTGATTGAACTTCGATTTCCAGTCAAATAATGTACTTTTGTTGCACGATATCTTAACAATAGAAGCATGTATGTAAGATACAACAATTTCGTACCGGGACAAATTTGCAATCTTATTCTGCAGAATAAGTTTAAATATAAAACCTTTCCACCTTCCTACATTTAATACCTCCATACATTAGGTTTAACGCATACGAATAATGATCTTACTTTCTTCGAGAAAGTACAATACGAATAATTTAGGAGAACTCTTAGCATAAGATAATTAAGAAAATCAAATTTTATACGAAAATATATAAGATAAACTAGCTTGTAATACTATCGAAGTGAATATAAAATATGAGACGAATTTGTGAATAAATACTTTTATTTTTATTATTACTTATTCTTATTCTTCTCCCAGTCCCAATACCCTCACCCCTTCCTAACCGCCAAACTAAAAGTAAGGACGTTGGGGTCTTAGAGGCTTTCCCCAACAACTGCAAATATAAAGTAGAATTATGAATAGTAAAGACAAGAACACTTGTTAGGATAAAGTGCTGAGAAATTGGATTTAAGCAAATAATAAGAAATAATTAAGACCAGAATTTTAAGCTCTGCGAACTGTACAGCAAATTTTACCCTCAATGAATTGTTTTACTCGAAAAAAAAAAGAACCGACGGCAAGTCTTCTCTTGCCTGTAGAACATGCTCTTCACTTGTTGCGTCGCAACACCTGCCTCCATCAACGAGCAAAAGTAAACACATGTGTGTTGCGGTGACAGAGTCAGCGGAGTGACGCGGACCATTTCTAAAACCCTGTTGCTTTGTGAATCACAATCAGCTTGTGAAATTGAGTTTAACCCCTAACCCGCAGGGGGAATGACCCGTAGGGGGAAAACTGGTTATCAGGACCGTTCTTGAAAGCTAGTATTCTTTGGGGAGTGCCGCCCCCACGTACCCGAGGAAATTGAGGACATCACGGAGTATGACCCTGAACCAATTGTGGACTACGATTCGACTGATTAACCAAAAATTGATGCTTTGGGCTGGCGGATATGATGTTTTGGACCTAGTTGCGTCGCACGGTAGCACCGAGGTGACACTCGAGTATGAACGGCTCCAATCTAACGATCATACCGTCTCCGTCCCGGTAAAACCTTGGCAGGCCTCGGAGTACGTTCCAAGCTCGCACCATTGAGTTGGTGGTGTAGGTTCAGTTGAGACGAACTCCCGATTAGCGCCGGTATGGCCCTGGTGCCAACCCTCGCATGGCCTCCCTGCTTAGCAAAGATAACCATGGGACCAATAAGGCGACTACACATACGAGTGGAGATAGCGGCTCTGAGGGGGGACCCATAAGAAATGATAACAAACAAATTATACACAAAAGAAAATATGTCAGAACAGAAACATTCGAAAACGGATGGACGAAAAGTAGGAAATCTGGTACAACCAGAGATTTTAACAGCATTTGGGCGCAGCAAGAAAACCATGCGCACACCAGAGCGACCACAAAAAGAAGAACTGAACCTCTTGCAACCTGGAAGAGACGAACACACGGTAGGGAAAGGCGAAACGGTTGAGAAACCTATGATTGTTGCCATCACCACCGAAGCGACTGAAGCACGGGAGACAAATAAAGAAATCCCTGCACGGCAGACACGGAGCACTTCGCTTATCATGGATCGTGCAGAGGAAGAGCGGCTATACCGTAAAGCAGAAAGGGTTATTAAACGCATCACTGCCACATGCAACGCACAAACGAACTTTAGCAAAGAGGTTAAAAACGGAGTTCTGGAGTTGGAAGACCTCCTAACCCGAATAGGTCATTATAGACGCAGGTAGCTAAAGGCAGAGGAAGAGCAACAGGCTAATACATTCGACAGGCCAGTAGCCGTCCCGATTTCTACTGCCACCAAAAAGTTGGCCTGCAGTCCAATCAAAGGGGATCGGGATAAACGGAGGAAGGACGAGGACAGGACGCCGAACAATCAAATCGCGATTGAGGAGGGTTTTCAGACGGCACTATCCAAAGCTGCCAAAACGGCAGCTAAAAAAGCGGCCCTGAAGTCCAAAATCGATAAACTTCCACAGGAACGGAAATGCAGTGAATCATCGCAGATAACACAGGAAACTAAAATTAAGAAGCGTCGAAAACCCATTGGGCAGGCACTGCTGGTTAAACCCACCGACGGTAGATCCTATGCGGATGTTCTGCGAGAAATCAAGGGAGCGGTAAAACTCGAAGACATACAAACTGCAATAAAAGTTGTATAGCCAACTCGCTCGGGGGATCTACTTGTGGAGTTCGGATCAGATGCAAACAATAAAGACACGTTCCGTGACGCAGTCAAAAGAGTCCTTTGAGAGAAGGCAACTGTAGTCTCACTCGAGCCTAAGGCCACACTGTAAATTAGGGACATTGACTGCGTTACGGATCTGCCCAAAATAGAAGACGCCTTAAAACGCGACTTCCACGTACTAGCCAAGACGAAAGTTAGGCTGGCCAAACCAAACAACAGGGGTCAACGCATGGCCATAATCGACCTCACAGAGAGGGAAGCAGAACAGCTTCTGAAGCGGGGCAAAATAAGAATAGGGTGGGTTATTTGTCGGATACGGCGAAGGGCCATTCCCCTTCAGTGTTGCAAGTGCCTCGGATACGGTCATACCGCACAGACATGTAATGGAACTGACCGAAGCTCCTTGTGCTACAATTGCGGTAAGACAGGGAATGAAGAAGAATGCACAGACGAGTCACACTGTGTTCTTTGCCAGGAGTATAACCCGAGACCAGATGATTTGAAACATATCCCAGGCACAGGGAAGTGTCGGGTCTTCCAAGAAGCCCTAACCAAGGCAAAAGCGCTTCTGCAATGATTCGTATACTCCAAATCAATCTACATCGAAGTATCATCGCCCAAGACCTACTGGAACAGTTCGCGAGAGACAGGCAAGCTGACTTACTACTGCTGAGCGAGCAACATCACACCAGAAACTCATCAACATGGTATCCTGACGAATCCGGTACAGCCGCCATCTGGGTTCGGAACAGTGCACACCTACAGGTGCAGGATCGGGGGCGAGGAGATGGTTTTGTTTGGGTTCGGTGTTCGGGAACTACACTCTTCAGTGTATATCTAACTCCGAACGAATCGTTGTCGTCCTTTCAGCCTGTGCTCAATGCTTTGGAGGACGCTGTTTCGAGTATTGAGGGCCATGTGCTCGTCAAAGGGGACTTCAATGCAAAGGGAATCGAGTGGGGCATGCCCCAGTCAGATGCTCGGGGCAAACGCATCGTGGAAATGGCAGCACGAACTGGGCTCGTCGTATTGAACACAGGCCACACCCCTACTTTCCGTCGATGGGGTTGCGTCGGCACCATACCTGATGTGACATTCGCCTCGGAGTGCCTAGCACAATCAGTTAAAAATTGGAGAGTGCTAGAAAATTACTCGGCCAGTGATCACCAGTACATAGCTCTGGAGATCCATCACGGTGCTTCCCGAAGACCACGAGCTTGCTCTTCTACGCTCCGGTGGAATACTGAGAAAGTGGATATTGAGAAGTTTGTTGAAGTGCTTATGGCACGATCACCGCTATCGGAAGCAACGCTAGAGAGATGCGAAATGCATCTCCGAAATGCATTTAACAGCGCTAGATGGGTAGATATTCTGGAAGCGCTAGAAAATCGTTTTCTAGTACCAGTGTACCTGATGCGGATTCTCAGGAACTATTTGAAGGACCGCAGCCTACTCTTCGACTCGAAAGAGGGTAGGCGAAGTACAAATCTTACTTCATGTGTCTTACTTCATGCTCTATCCTTGGCCCGGACCTGTGGAACATCTCCTACGATGGACTCCTGCAGCTTGAACTGCCGGAAGAGTCACGTTTGATCGGCTATGCGGACATGTCGCGGCGCTGGTCGCTGGACGCACAGTAGACCATGCGCAGCTCAGACTCAATACGTTAATGCGGAGGGTAATGGACTGGATGACCGCTCACGGATTCAAGCTGGCACTGGAAAAAACCGAAGTGGTCATCCTAACGAAGAAGAGAATCCCTAGACTACGGCCTATCACTATATTGGACGAGCTGGTCGAATCGAAATCAGCAGTAAAATACCTGGGCATCCTGATAGATTCGAAGATGAGTTTTTCCCAACAAATCAAGGCAGTAGCTGGCAAGGCTGCAGCGCGTGTGACGGCACTCACCCGATTAATGGCCAACATAGGGGGCCCACCACATCAAGGAGACGGCTCTTAATGAGCGTTGTGCAGTCGCTTCTACTCTATGGGTCAGAACTGTGGGGCGACGCTCTCAGCAAGGAGTTACACCGGAAGCGGTTGGCACAGGTGCAGAGGCAAGGAGCATTGCGAATCTCATGCGTGTACCGAACGGTCTCCGGGGCGGCAGTGCTGGTAATCGCAGGGGTGAAACCCGGAAACTATCGTCGGAGTAATGCTGGAAACAGTTGACAATTGGAATCGCGTGGCGCAATATGCTCAGGCAATGCTTACATTACAAAAAGCTTTATTGGAGCGCTTGGAGGCATCGGGGATGGATGGATCTCTTTTGTGGCAATTTCTTCCTCTCCTGTCATTCCCGTTAGAGGAGAGATACCCAGAATGCGAAGGCGCTTCTAGGCGTAGAAACACGAGGCCTAGCCCGAAGTAATGTGTCAAACGGTTCCAGGCTAGGTTCTCAAGTTGACAGGGGAGGTGTTTAGTGGGTAGTCCAAATGCATTTTGCGTCCTCGAGTCCCACACTCAGGGCGTAAACAGCCTTCACCTCCCTAACACAAAAAAAAACCCTAACCCCCAAAAGCGTGCAAGTTTTTATACATATACACATGCAAAAAACATTACCTAACAAATAAATACGTGCATAGATACATAAGCGGATACATAGATAACTAGATACGTAAAATACATTCAAACCTACAAACTTACATACACATATGCTTGCGATGCATTGTGCGTCATTCATTTCAGCGTAGCATTGTGCGAATGGTGTCGCAGTTTCTTGTGCATTAAAAGCATTATGCACCTATTCATTTCACCTGTAATTTCCTTTTCAACATTTTCCGCACAGCGCTTCTCCGAACGTCTACCTAAAATAGTTTGTAGACGATTCAATGTATTTGAATTTCGTATGATGCAACTGTCTTCTATACTAGGAACAACGGTCCCCGCTTCAATTAGATGAAATGGCCTCCATAGATATACTTGTAGAGTAAGGTTGCGAAAGGCTACAGAGATATTTAGTGTATGCAATAGAATAAACCATGTCAAGCTTTTGGGCACGTCGTCTTCCTTAGGTGACGAACTCACGATGAGGTTGGTAGACACTCAAAAGCCTAAAACCAAACAGCGCAAAATCGAGTCGACCCCGCCTTCGGCTAAAACTGCTTCTTCATATGAAGAAACAATTGTAGTTGAAGTCGATCCAGATATCACCACGGAGACCCAATCTGAAAATGATAGGGATGAAGAGGAAGAAGAAGCAGAAAATGAAGCCGAGGGCGGTGATGAATTCCCATCTATACTTCTCCCCAAGAAAGCTCAAGCAATCCCTGAATTATCCGTCCTCAACAGAACACTCAGCAATCAAAAAAGCAATCCCTCAATCAACCGCTATAACAGGACTGTCCTCACCATACTCAGAGAATTAGACAAGTGGACAAAGCTTAACACCTAAAACAACAATGGACCACCGAAAATTAACGAAACTCGTCACTGAACCGAAGCGGCAGTACCACACGTACTACCTTCCCGAGGAAAGGAACCTGAATGTTATTATGAAGGGACTTTATGCCCTAGAAGCCGAAGATATCAAGTTCAACCTGGAAGAACAAAACTTCCACCCATTACAGGTTCATTTCATCAAAGTGCTACCAGCACCCTCCAAATTGGTGAAAACCCTTCTTCCAAAGGAATAAAACCACATCTATAACATTTCCGACATATGCCATCTCGTCTGCAAGACCGAAGTGCAAAGGCCACGAAATGGTCAAACTATTCAGGCAAGTGCCATGCGCAAGCAAAATGTGTTAAGTGCGACGGGCTCCAACACTTGAAAAAGTCGCCAAGTCGCCAACACCGAGTGTAAAAAGTCGCCAGAACAAAAGCCTAAATGCATAAATTGCGGAAGAGAACATTCCGTAAGTTACGGAGGTTGTGCAAAGGATCCTAAAAATATAAGAAAGACATTTTCACAAATTGCAGAACCTAAACCAAACACTAACAAACGCAACTAAACATCAAACATAAGCCGAAATCAACTAAATACCACACAAACACCAAACAGCACTGCACCAAGCATGGACCAATTCATGGCCCTAATGCAAAATTAATATGCACAAATGATGCAAGCGATGATGAAGACAGTCTTGAACAACATGTTTGCACAACAAACTGCGAATAAGCAATAATAGCTGTGAATCATGTATCACTCCTCACATGGAATGCAAATTCCCTGAAGGAAAAAACTGAAGAACTCAGGCAATTTATTCTAGATAATAAATTCCATGTAGTCCTGATTCAGGAAACGTTTTTGAAAACAGGAATACGAATTTACAGTGATTTCTTCGTACGATCCCGTAAAAACCCCTCTGTTCAAACAAGCTCTTGAACAGTTGTTCACGCTAAACAGCCCCTTATTAATAAAAGTGCCGTGAGGCAATAATATACATAATAATTATTATAATAATAATAAAAAATAAAATTAATAATGATAATGGTACCATGAGAAGCAATCAAGCTGGGACTGAGCTAAACCCAGTCATCACGTACGAACAAATAAGCCTGAACCACCCTGAAGAACCGATATATTTTGGTCCAAGACACGGCAACATAATAGACAGTCATCAGACAGATATCAGTTCATAAACCGGTCCACATCCAAATAGAGAACATCTATATAGATGCCTCTAAAAGTAAGGTAGAAAACTAACTGGCAAGGTTTCCAAAACGCTCTTAAAAATGACAGTTTCACTCAAGGTCTAAATACAGTCAAAGACATAAACTTGAGGAAGTAACAAACAAAATGAAGCAGGCAGAAGAGTACGCAACAGTACAACTCCAGCAAGAGCATATAACCCCTTTGAACTACCTCAGGATATCAAACTTCTGATAAGGAGGAAACACCAAGTCCGGAGAAGAGCTGAAAGCACGGGGGACCCTGGATTGCGAACGAAAGCAAACCAGCTAACAAATCAAGTACAAGACCGTATATCTGAAATTTAATAACCGTCAATGGTAGAGTTTCGTACAAAGACTAGAGCACGTAGATAAGCCGTTGTGGAGAGTGGCCAAATACTTAAAAGTAAAAAATATGGCAGTCGTGCAACCAATTCATGGTCCAACTGCAATTTGACAACGTGCTTTTGCAGACGAAGCTATTGCAGACACTCTGGGGATGTGAATTCGAGAAAATCATGCTGGGGAGGAGAACTTGCACCATGAAGACGCAGTGAGACGGATATTGCGCTCAAGACTGGAAGAGGAAGATGTGATACGGACACTCGATCTCACAGGGACCAAAGACATGGTACAAGGATTAAAAACACAAAGCAGTAGGATACGACACAATAACAAAAACATTGTAACGATGGCTGCCACAAAACCTGATATATAACATTACGGACATCATCAATGCTATTTTCCGTCTCTGACAATACCCAGAACAGTGCAAAACAGCAGTCATCATATTCATCCAAAAACCAGGCAAAATCTGAAAAAAGTTACCAGAACAAAAGCTGAAATGCATCAATTGCGGAGGAGAACATCCCGCAAGTTACGAAGGTTGTGCAAAGAATCCAAAGAATATAAGGAAGACATTTGCACAAATTGCAGCCCAAACCAAACACCAACAAACGCTAATAAACCAACATCACCAAACAATAGTCTTAATCAACAAAATACCACACAAACACCAAAAAGCCCTGTAACATACAAGGAACAATTCATGACCCAAATGCAAAATCAATTTGCACAAATGATGCAAGCGATGATGAAGACAGTCTTGAACAACATGTTTGCACAACAAACTGCGAATAATTCGACAACGAAGGAAAATCTGAAGTCTTTGCTGACACTCTGGAGATGCAATTTCGTGAAAATCATACCGAAAAGGAGAGCTTCCACCACGAAAACCAGGTAAAAAACGCAGTGAACGGATATTGCGCTCAAGACTGGAAGAGGAAGAAGGTGTGATACGGCCACTAGACCTGATAGGGACCAATGACATCATACAAGGACTAAACAAAAACAAAGCACCAGGATACGACCCACTCATAAATACAATGTTACGATGGCTTCCCGAAAACCTGTTACAGAAAATTGCAGACATCATTATTGCTACTTTTCGTCTACCACAATACCCAGAAAAGTGGAAAGCAGCGGTCATTTTAGTCATCCCAAAACCAGGCAAAATCTGACTTTTCTGCAGAATTCAAGGCCCATCAGTCCTCTCTCAGCTGTATCAAAACTAGCGGAGATAGCGTTGCTCAATCGGCTAAACGAAATTATTGAAAAAAGCACCTCATTCTTGATACACAATATTGTTTTCGACCAGCACACTCTTTGGAACTCCAGCTTACAAGGGTGGTCCAACATATTCGAAATGGGATGAACTGCAGAAAGTCGACAGGGTTAGTTATGTTTGACATAGCTAAAGCCTTTGACAGAGTCTGGCATGCAGGACTCATTTATAAAATGCATGAACTAGAAATTCCACTACGTATCATCCAAATCATACACTCATTCTTACACGGCAGAACATTTCGCGTCAAAATAGACAACCACCTTTCCGAACTTTGACCGATTCCAGCCATCTCCCCGATTCTCTACAGTCCCTACATAGTGGAAATGCCTCGCCTGCCAAATAATGTTCAAATAGCTCTATACGCTGGTGACACATGCATCTGTTACTCAGCCAGACAAGCAGAAATCATTTCTTTAAAATTGCAAAACTCTATTGACATTATTATGGGATATTTTAATAAATGAAAAATAGACATTAAACCCGAAAAAATGCAAGCCAATTTTATAACCAGGAAAACAAACCAACAACCGAACTCAGTCACAATCAACAATGAGGACATACCATGGAATTAACAGCCACATACTTGTATCTGGGACTCCTATTCGACGAAAAACTGAACTGGACGCAACATATACTTAAACAACGAGGGTAATGTATGAGCATCAGTAAATCCCTAGATCCCTTTCTAAACAAAGGTCACTTAATTATCTTAAATATCAAAACAAACTCCTGATCTACAACCAAGTCATAAGACCGAAACTACTGTAGAGAAGTACAGCCATAGGCCAAACTACCTGCACAAACAAAAAAACCCTCCAAGCCTTCCAGAATATAGCAATAAGGAAAATCTTCCGAATTCCATGGTACGTGAGGAACATAGACAGACAAAAAGACATTGAAACAGACACAATTGACGAACAAATAAGTGACCGAGCACTGAAACTTTTTGACTTGATCAACACGAGAACATTACCATGGAATTCCTAAATCGTTCGGCCTCGGTTCGCCTACTGTCCTAATAATTCTTAAACTAATTATGTAACCTTACTATAATAAAAGGATAAATGGATATTATCAGCTCCTTGCCAGCCTCAGCAAGAATTTAAAGGCTTAGGGCTCAGTTTGACCACTGATAATAATTTCCCTAAACAAATTTTTCCTATCACTTTCCTAGCTTACACTTTTCAAACTAACAGAACCTATCTGTGTGACGGTTGTGACCTATCTCCACATGATTTTTACAAATCGATGCGTGTTATGTCAAAGCTTAAACCCCAAACTACTGACTCAGATATAAAGAATGACTCAGATGTAAATAATGATAAGAACAATCTTAAACCAAGAACTACTGACTCAAATGATAAGAAACAGATTGGATTTCGCTTTGAATGAAATCATTCATAGCAATGTTTATATTAAACAAGTTTTCAAGAATATCGAATTCCAAATTATGCCAAGTAAGATTTTCAGATCCATTGCATTGGCAAGATCAGTTTAATATTGTATTAGTGGGGGAGCCCACCGTGCTAAATCGGGATTTACTCGAGCGTCATAGAGACTTATTGGGTGCGAGGCTCAGATGATAAGAAAAAGAAAATGTCATATGATAAATACCTTTTTATCGGTGAGGTAAGCAGCTGTAGTTTTTCAAACATGTAAAAAAAAACTGTTGCATGGACATACTTGAACGCGTCAGATATTGATAGAATCCATGTTTAACGTATTTAAAAAAATGTATGTATGTTAATCTGATTGTTTCCATGGTGGGGGTGGACGTACGTAAGGGTTGAAAATGAAAAAAAAAAAATTAATCGAGCGCGTCAGATTTTCAAAGGGGATGTTAAGTGAACTTAAAAAAAGCTATTATATAATAATCTGACGATTTAGATGTGACGCAAACTCACGGCCATCATTAGAATGTGCAAAAAAAATCGTCATCTTGAACTACTCAAGCGCGTCAGATTAAGATATATATGGTTCATTTCTATGCCCTGTACGTGTTGTTTCATAATCTGACGATTACCTGGAGGGATGCGCCTAATCTGAAAATTTAAAAATTTAACTTGTATTAAAATCACGAAATAATCAAAAACGTTGGTAATACGTTGTAAACAGCAAGTCGTGAACGAGTCTCTGTGATCAGCTGTCATGGCAACATAAATCAGAAAGAGGACGGAATGTGAGAGTAATAGATAGAGAAAAAGTGCGAGAGGAATAGAAACGCGAAGAGGGGAATGAAAAAGCAATAGACAGAGAAAAAGTGAGAGAGGAATAGAAATTCGGAGAGGGGAATACAGGCATCGCGTAGTTGCACGAATTAAACTTTATTGATTAATTTTTATTACTTCGGCTTGTGGAAATCGTCAGATTATATATTTTTCATAAATGTTGATCTATTCCCTTCAAAATAATAAAATTTCAACCACGCTCGAGAATGTCAAAATGACGGTTTTTTTTTCAACTTTGTGGCCCTCCTCTTTCTTTACGTCATCCTTAAATTGTCAGATTAGAGGAATATACGCGTTTTAGCATGTGACTAACTCACTCTACCTTAATCTGACGCGCCCGAAAATTTCAAATGAACAATTTTTTTTTACTAATCTGATCCTTTATCCTTGACGGGCGTCCTTATAAATGAGGCTCATATCTGGTGGAAGTAAATAGCTGGGTACAAGGTATCTTACTGTATATTAATCTGCCGCGCTTTAGTAAATCCTGAAATCCCCTCTTGGGCTCCCCTACTATATCAATTACAGAAAAACATTAAGTCAGCATAAATATATTATAAAATAATCTGAAAGAAAGGAAGTTAGTCAGTTAGAGAATTAAAATCGAATCGTGAACACGCTCAAAGCGAAACATAACGTTGTTACTAATAAATAATAAAAACCTGTAGAAATATAAAATCCAAGTGTTTGTCTATAGAGCGCGGAAAGCTCTGAACAATTATATTTTTTGTACACTGTGTAAATCAAAAACTTCAGTGGCGCAGTCGGTGTCTCGCGGAGGGAGATAGTTAATCGCAGACCTCCGAGTGACTTAAATAAAAGAATCTAACCGCGAATCGGTTAACGTTCGAACGTAAATCGAACAAATAATTAAAGTGATTTAAAAACACAGTGACAATAAAATAGACATAATACATTAAGGGTTTGCATTGCCCCGCAGGCAGAATTATAAAAGAATTCACCTCCTTGCTGTAATAAACAGACAATGCTAATAACAGTTGACAGGAAGAGTTGTCGCTGTACAACTAATCACAGTAGGCGGTGAGCAGTTATAACAGTTCAGGGGGTGGCTGAGTTAGGTAGCTACCTTCAAAAACGGCCACCAGAGGCTGGAGACCCAGAACTGTTAAACAGGTAATTATTAGTAACCAGTAACGCTAAAAAACGAGCACAAGATGATCCCGTTCCATGAGTTACTGAGGGAAGCAAGGGCTATGCCTCCATTCGTGGGTGACAGCACATTTCAATTACAAAACTATATAATGGAAGTCGAATCACTTTTACGATTGGTCCCGGAGAACGAAGGAATGGATTATATCACTAAAATTCTATACTCGAAGCTACAAGGTCGTGCAGCTATCACAGCCAGAAGAATAGCAGATAGAACTTGGGGAAACGTGAAAGCAGCATTAATCTCAGCATTTGGAGTGCAGGAATCATACCAACGGCTGAAGGAGTTAGCAGACCATTATTACGAAAGAAATTATACAAAACTATATTATTACTTAACAGACATTTTAGATAAATTAAATTTAAAATAAGCATTAGATAATGAAAGCCCAATTGAATACAAACCAGAAAATAATGAAAGAAGTATTCTGGAGAAATTTTTATGTAAAATACACAGATCAGACGCTATGTACCTGCGAAAGAAAGGAGTCTCAACTTTAGACGAAGCATACAACGCAATTATCCAGGCAGGATACGAAGAGAATTACTCCTCAAGTCATTTCAGAAAACAAAATAGAAATAGTAACCAAAGGAATAATCAAAATAGGGTAGAAAGTAGAGAGGAGATCCCATATCAAAGAAATAACTTTCATCAAAGAAATAAAGATAGTAATAGATATGGACAAAACAATAATTCCTTTAGGTACCAACGCCGTGAAGACAACAGAAATCAATATTACAACCAGAATAATTATAACCCATATCGATCTAATCAATATAGAAGCAATAATAGTAATTTTTATCAGAACAGAAATAAATCAGAACCTATGGAAACTAATCCTATAAGTACAGAACCAAATTTCCAAGAATCAAACTTTCAAGATCAAAATTTTCAGAAGCTAGCCTCGGATACATTCTTCCAATAATTTATATTCACATTAATAAAGTTAAAATTAAGGCTCTCATAGATTCAGGATCAACAATATCAGTTTTGAATTTAAAATAGCTAGGTAATCATCCCATAAGAAAAGTGAACAATCAACAGTATAAAACAATAATGGGAACTCAAGATATTCAGTATGAAACAATTATAGAAACACCACCAGAAATAGGAATTAGGAAATATATTAAATGGAAACTAACAAACTTAAATAACAATAAATTTGACGCAATAATTGGAACAAACATTTTAGTGTATACTATACTGACGCTAACATAGATTTTAAAAATCAAGTGGTCAAATTCGGAAACAATACAATTCCATTTATAACAAAAAGCGAAATTCCCTCTAGTTACAACTATAATGAAATTCATACAATGGAACCAACTAATAATATAAATATCGATATGACTGATTTAAACACGGAAGAAAAACGGGAATTAGAAAACATAACGAAACGAAATAAAGATTTGTTCTACATGGAGGGTGACTGCTTATCAGCCACTCATTTAGTAGAGCATGAAATAAAAACAACTACTGATGAGCCTATATACTCAAAAATGTACAGGACCCCACAAATACATGACGACGAAATTAAACGTCAGATCGAAGAAATGTTGTCGCAAGGGATAATTAGAGAGAGTACATCACCATACAACTCACCAATTGTGGTAGTAGCAAAAAAGCCTGATAATTCAGGAAAAGCTAAATGGAGATTAGCAATAGACTACCGAAAATTGAACTCAGTAACGGTTGATGATAGGTTCCCAATACCAAATATCGACGGCATTTTAGAAAAGTTGGGAAGAGCTCAATATTTTTCTACTTTAGATTTGGCAAAAGGTTTTCACCAGATTCCAATGCGGAAATCTGATATAAAGAAGACAGCCTTTTCAACGTCAAGTGGCCATTATGAGTATACACGAATGCCGTTTGGGTTAAGGGGAAGGTAAGGTTAATTCGTACGAAACAAGGCATGTTTCTGTGAATTTTTCGTGACGACACAGTTAAAATCTCTTTATTAATACCAATAGTACATTAAAGTATGACATTTGAAGAATATTGTATAAAATTTTCACGAAGAAATATTAAAAAACACGGCAATGGCAGCAATTATTCGGACGTGTCTCGGAAAAAAGTAGAATCGCGGTGCCCCTCATAACTTGGTGCTGGATCATCTGAAATCAAAAAGTCAACGTTCATTCGTTAGATAATAGTTTTCCCCAGGTAACGCTGGGAGGGTTTTTCGAAATTTTAATTTTTCACTTTTTTGGAACACTTTGAAGGGAAAAACGCGATTTTTTGCTAAAAAAATCGGCTAATTTGTTATTGTAAAATAAAAATTATTAACAAATTTGAAAAAAACTCCAGCATTACCTCATAAATTATGTAGAGAAATAGTGTTCAAAATTCCAAAAGGATCGGTGCAGTAGTTTTGAAGTTAGGAGGGGCACCGACTTTGAAAACGTGACTTTTGGGGAAAACGCTTTAAAGTTTTGAACACTAAAAAATCTGGTATAAAACGTTCATAAGCAAATTTTATCGGCTTACCTCACACTGAATCATCAATGCCAGGTCCATAAAGGATGTTGCTATCATCCATGATGTCTAAAGCATCTTTTTGCTCCTGTCTACGACGAATCCTGCCTTCTTTAATTTGTCTCTCAGCTTCCTGCTCTGCTTGGCTTATACGTATGGAGTCAGTTGATCGCGCCCAGTCATGAGCACTTGTGTCCACTACTGATTCCCATGTCTTGCATGAAGGTTAGTAAAGCAAAAGAACCTTCATTGAAGACACTGGCTGCCACATACGCTGCAATTTCAACGATGACAGAGGTTCCACCCAAGTGCTTTGGTGAGATTTTCCAAATAAGTTGGTTTAAACTCTCATTGTTGTTCTGCGTGAAGCCTCCGACACATCGCTCCAGGAGGGCATCTTTGCTCAGATCTTCATAAATAGCCTTGATGGCATTCAAAACATCCGCAGGAAGAGCACTGTACGTGTGTTTGAACGAATCCAATGCATTAGCAGCTGCAGCTTTTTACCATTCGCACCAGGAGTCCGCGCCGCTCGGGCATTTTTTATGCTGTGGATTCTCGTCCGTTGAACTGTAGTGAAAAAAACGTTGCCCAGATAGCATTCTTCATATTTTCCATGGAATTAGAGTAACGTCTAATAGCTAAACCGTAGTATACCGTCAGTTTATCAATCATTCTGGCCGTAAGCTTCCCTTTACCAGACAGACTCTTTCTTTTGATCTTCTTTCCAGCCTTAGTTTCAATATCTACAACGGTATTTTTGACTATTTCACGTAGACGAGTGCCCATTCTTTTTTGAACATGTCCTACACATTCTTTTTTCACTATTGAAAAATCATCACCATAAGGTTTAGAATTCACTAACCCGGAGTAAGCTTCAGAGTCACCGTCGCCGATATAGTTGCGATATCGTACACCATTCTTTACCGAACGTTGAAACATGGTTTTTATCGCTTCGACCTCCATATTTCCAGCTGCACCAGTATGATTTGCCCGACACTTTCCAGCACTTACATGAGCTTCATGCCACTCTTCGTATTCGGCAGAGTTTAATTTATGTTCCCAAGTTTTACATTCATGGCAGTATGAACTTTTGACAAAAATGTCAAGAACTTTACCTGTAAAGTAACCGATTAACGAGGTGACGCCGAATAAAGATGAGAAGCCTCTTTTTTTCCATGTTCCGTCGCCTGATACAGTGAGTTCGTCGGCATCTTCAGTCTTTTTATCTTCGGTTGTTGCTGCTTTTTCTTCTTTTGTAGCAGATAAAAAAATCGATTCGCTACTTCTCTTACAGTCGAGCACATTTTTTTCACGTAATTATTGTACGTCGGTGTTGATACAAACCTACTAGACAAATCCATCAAACCGTAGAACTTTTCACAGCCAACTAATCCAAGGCCTAATATCCTCATCACGAAAACAAACCGATAATTAACTTCGAAAATACCAGAGTTTATTCTTGCACTAGACGGAACATTTGTAATCTGTTTACAGCTTTCGTATGACACTTTGATGTTAAATCCAAGACCTTCTTTCTTAGTCGAATGAAAATTTACTTTTCCATCACATTCCACACACTTCACTAGCGTAGCAATTTTTGAAAACACTAATAAAAAATCAATTATCCTATAATTTGTTTCAAGATCCTCCGTAACTTGATTTTCAACGGTCACTTTAATTTTTTTAGCTGACGCGCTTCTTGTTGAAATGCCTTCGTTTTTACGTTTTTGCGGAGGTACAACTTTTCTAGGTCGATATAATCTCAAACCAGCTGATTGTCTATCAGATCTTGTATTTTTTTTAGGCATTTTAGTAACAATTTAACATAAAAACGGAGCTAAAATGATGCGAAAATAGGAACGCACGTGTACGGCTACTCGATAGAATATTTACTGCTACACTAAATTTTATACTCTACACTGACAAAATATTCAGTACAGGTAACCAGGTAACAACAGCGCGCTTGGGTCGGGTAGGGATTAAAATCCGACAGGTATAAAAATACTCGTAACTTCGTCAATTTTGCTCCAATCGACTTGAAATTTTGACACAATATTCTTAACATATTATGCATTCAATTAAAAAAATAAACAAAAAATGAAAAAAAAAAATTTTTAATACCTTACCTTCCCCTAAAAGAATGCCCCGGCAACGTTCCAAAGACTAATCAATCAGGTATTAAAGGATTTAATTAGCAAAATATGTGTCGTATATTTAGATGATATTTTTGTTTTCGGCACATCCCTAGTAGAACATTTACAAAACTTACAAAAGGTATTTAATCAGCTAAGAAAAGCCAATCTCAAACTACAAGTTGATAAATGTAACTTTCTAAAAAGAGAAACCCAATTTTTAGGTCATATAATCGGAACAGAAGGTATAAAACCAAATTCTGATAAAATAGAAAAAGTTCTTAAGGTCCAGATTCCTAAAACTGCAAAAGAAATTAAATCTTTTCTTGGGTTAACGGGCTACTATCGAAAGTTTATCAAAGACTATGCTAAGGTTGCTCAGCCAACGACAAAGTACCTAAAAAAGGATAAAGAGATCAATCGTAACGACAACGAATATGTCGGAGCCTTTGAGAAATTAAAAATCTTGTTAACCTCAGCACCAGTTCTTAAATATCCAAATTTTTCTCAGAGATTCAAAGTAGCAACGGATGCAAGTAACTATGGCCTAGTAGCTGTATTGAGCCAAAATGGCCACCCAATATGTTACATAAGTAGGACGCTAAATGAACATGAACGGAGATATGCAGTTATAGAAAAAGAAATGCTAGCCATAGTCTGGGTAGTAAATTACTTGAGACCCTACTTGTATGGAAGGGAGTTTGATTTGCATACTGACCATCAACCAATTAAATGGTTATACAAAAAATTCAAGGGTAAAGATATTACACCTAGACTTCAAAGGTGGATGTTAAAATTGGGAGAATACGACATAAAACTAGACTATATAAAGGGTAAAAACAATATTCCTGCAGACTTTTTATCTAGACTTAAAGAATTAGCAGAAATCAATGCTATAGAAAACGAGTATAAAAAAAAGAATAATAGAAATAATATCTGTTCAAAAATTACCTAAGCGAATTCAAGGAATACCATTACCAAGTAATTCTTCCGATGATGAGCAAGAGATACAATTAGTACCCCAAGTGAAAATTATAAAAAAGAATAAAAAACCACTCAATAATACCACAACAATCCATTCTCAAAAGAAAAATTTCGCTGACCATATCCCTATAAAAGAGGATATTATTAATAAATACAAGCAACAGATACTTTTAGTAGAAAAAATTTAAGAAAGACATAAAATCAAAACATTTAATCGAAAACAAATTATCATTCCATGGAGCTCTCTTAATAACCAAGTAGAACAATTAAAAGGAAAGCTAAGAGCAGGAAAAGTGGGTATATACAGCGAAGTTACTGACTCACAATATAAGAACTTACAGCAATTGCTGATTGAATTGTTTGACAAAAGTAAAATAAGGTTTATTAAAGTGGATAAAATGGTTAAAGAAATCGGAAACGAAACAGAGCTATGTGAGATAATTAAAAATTACCATGAAAAAGAAACAGGACATTCTGGGATCAATGAAAACTATGAAGGTCTCAAAAGAAAAATATATTTCCCAAATCTGAAACAATACATAAACAGATTTATTAATGTATGTGACCAATGCAATCGTATGAAGGTCGATCGGTAACCAATAAGACCCTTGTTAGAACTCTCTCAAACTCCAAAAGATGTAACAGAGATCATACACATGGATTTGTTCTTTATTAATGGCCTCACCATCCTTACAACCATAGATAAATTTTCAAAATTTGCAACAGGAGTTATTCTAAATTCAAAAAACATGACAGACATGAGGGAGGGATTATTGAGTATACTTGCATTAATAGGAAGACCGAAACTAATCATAGGAGATGGAGATTTTGATTCAGTTTTATTAAAAGAAATTTATTCCACTAAGAACATAGAAATTCATATAACGAAACCCAATTCACATATAGGAAATGGAGATATAGAAAGATTCCACGAGACAATTCAAGAAAAAATGAGAGTCGGCTGTAATCAAATAATTAACCAAATGACAAAAGAGAAGTTTTTTGAGGCAATAGAATTTTATAATAGGCAAATTCACTCAACAACAAAGGAAAGACCAATAGATGTCCAAACTGGTAAAACAAATAAAGAAACCATCTTTAAACACATAATGCAAACAAAAGAGAAAATGCTGGAAAAAGAAAATCGTAAAAGAGAACCATATACAGAAGAAAGAAAAGAAGTTTTTGTTAAAAATCCCAAAGCCAATAGACATAAGCTAGAACCCAAATTTAGGAAACAACTATTTAATAACAATATAGCCAAGGTCAACATTAAGAGACCTAAAAAGAATGTTATTATTGCAGGTAAAGGACAAGAAGCTAGTCCAAGTTTAATTGCTGAAAAAGAATCCTCGCAAATAACATTTAATCATGATCATCACGACGATAATTTATCTGATGTTTCAACATTTCCTAATATTGGCGACCTTGACTATTGAGAAAATAGATACAAATATAGGATACACGGAGATAAAAATGGATCCAATACAACTTGTTAACAAAAAGAAATTTATAATACATAAAATTGACCTAACATTCATAGAAACTGCTATAACTGAAATTAAAAAGACAAATTCTTTAGGTATACATGACCACAGACAATGGAGCTTAGCTCAAGAAATTGAAGATCTAGAACATCAATTGTATACTCTACTTCCACAGGAACACAAACATCAACAAAACGAAAACTTATTGAATAATAAACAATTTACTGTGACCAAACTAAAAAATAAGTTCAATAAAGATATTAGAGAAACAAGTACAATAAGAAATCCATCAACAACAGATAAATTTGAGAACCTTTGTAATTCCGTTTTGACAAGAAAATCAGGATATAGGGAGATTTGTGAAGAAAAAGCTAAGAAAAGATTCATCAATAAACGAGGATTAATAGATCCCATTGGTAGTGTATATAAATGGTTATTTGGAGTTATGTACGCAAATGACAGACAAGAAATTGAAGATCACCTTAAAATTATAGATAAAAATAAATATATATATATAGATATAGTAAAAAATAAAAAAAAACAAGCAGATAATTATCAATGAAAGGCTAGAGAAAGAAATTAAAAAAGTTATAGAAACCATAAGAATAGATAGAATAACTCTCGAAAAATCAATAAACGACAGCAGTAATAGGTGGAAAACCGAATTCTCATACTTAGCATCCATCATAAATATAAATATAATTAAGGATAAATTAGAAATTATACAGGACAATATCGTATCAGCTAGAATAGGAATAATGAGTAGAAATATGTTAACGAAACAGGAAATAATTGATTATAAAATCGGTATAGAAAAATTGAGGTTCCTCGAGTTAGCAGTAGCAATAAATAATAAAAATACTAAAGAATTACTATTTGTTATAAAAATTCCTCATGAAATTATAACGTTTTTTAAATATATTGTAATGCCAATTCCAGATAGCAATCATTATCAAATTAATTTTAAAGAAGAAACAATTGTAAAACATAATGATAAAATATTTACATACAATAATGAAATTAACGTTAAAGATCTTAAACAAAGTCGATTATGCTTTTAAACAAATGAAACATGTACTTAAATACTAAACAAAAAGAACTCGATAATTGAAATAAAAACTGGAACCATATTGACTATTCAATCTAAATTAAAATGGAGTAATACTTGCGATGAAAGAAATCACGACTTAGAAGGAAATTACATATTTGTTTTCAATAATTGCTCAGTAACTATAAACAATATAACTTTCAATAACAAATTTCCAGAATACCGTGCAAAACTAATTATTCCAAATTCTATTCCTATGAATTTGACAAATCTTGACAAACAAATTACATGGCAGGAATTAAATGACTTTTACACTAATAACTTAAATAAAATATACAAAACAAAAACATATTGTATCTCATATAATAACAACATCAATTATTGTAATCGTCCTTATCTTTTTGTTTATATACCTATTTTGTAAAAGAAATATCATTAACATTAAATTCAATAGAAAAAATAAATTCGAGGACGAATTTGAACTTAAGGGGGGAGGTGTTATGTGAAAGCTTAAACCCCAAACTACTGACTCAGATATAAAGAATGACTCAGATGTAAATAATGATAAAAACGATCTTAAACCAAGAACTGCTGACTCAAATGATAAGAAACAGATTGGATTTCGCTTTGAATGAAATCATTCATAGCAATGTATATTCATAGCAATATATTAAATAAGTTTTGAAGAATATCGAATTCCAAATTATGCCAAGTAAGATTTTCAGATCCATTGCATTGGCAAGATCAGTTTAATATTGTATCAATTACAGAAAAACATTAAGTCAGCATAAATATATTATAAAAGAATCTGAAAGAAAGGAAGTTAGTCAGTTAGAGAATTATAATCGAATCGTGAACACGCTCAAAGCGAAACATAACGTTGTTACTAATAAATAATAAAAACCTGTAGAAATATAAAATCCAAGTGTTTGTCTATAGAGCGCGGAAAGCTCTGAACAATTATATTTTTTGTACACTGTGTAAATCAAAAACTTAAGTCGTGGTCTTTTAAATGTTAAGGCTACAAGACCACGATACGCTTGGAAACAAAATCCGTGATCGTGGTTGTGTGGGCAGAACCATACAAACACCACTCGAGGCGTATTATATTGTTTACAATAATCTATCTGAGGAATAGTTCGGTTAAAATAGGTGAATAGTTTCTCCCTTGGCTCTGTTATTTAAGTTATTTAAAGATTACAATCAAATCTCGATTTATTTACAAGTAGAATAGACATAGCGAAGCAACGAAATTTCATATTTTAGTTAAATTCAATCAATGACAGAAATAAAAATTTAATAACAGTATTTGGAATGGGCCAGATCATTACACATCGAAGCCTCAAAATAAAAATTCTTTAGATTCTTTCAAGCAAACACGTTGCAAGGAATTGTCTTCATTTATTTTGAATTCAATGCAACTTATTAAGAAGTGCTATAAATTCAGCTTGCGTAAATGATCGGATTTCATATTTCATAATGCGAAATGTGTACTCCGACAATAAAAGAAAAGTGGAATTCAACTTTGGTTTAAATAATTGAAAAGCTTGATTGGCCAAAATTTCAATTATGAAAGTAAGTGTCAAAGAACTAGTTAATATTTATGTATTTGTTAGAAAAGTTCTGAGTTTGAGTTTGAGAACTCAAAACTAACTTAATTTCGTCATTGCTGGTAAATGCGACTTTCTTATGAATGACAATTTATACTTGCTTCAATCAAGAGGCTTTTCTGCAGACGCTTACAAAATATGTCAAATGAGTAACATTGCCCGTTTCGGATATCTCTTTAGAAGAACGTAATTTTCATATACATATTTTTTTAAATAAGAGGATAACAACCAACACGTTCGTAACATACACACACTTAAAGTCTTCATATTGATGCTAGATTTTCTAGTCGCTTATCCTCGAGCCTCATTTTGTGTAAAGAGTGAAAAAAGTAAGGTTGAAACAAACTAAACGAATCAGTTGGGAGATTGCAAAATTGCAAAATTTATTACTGATTTCTTCAAAGTTTATACATATTAATAGAAATTAAAAGTAACTGTGAATGGAAATCAGTAACAGCTTAGTTTTTAAAAAATTTTAAATTTTGCACAGTATTCTAATTATATTGCTTATTTTCAAAACATTTCATTCAGAATTGTTTGTCATAATCAGGAAACGCGAACCAACATTTGAATACCACAAAGATGAATGAAGTGAATATCTTCATTGATATCTTGTTTTCCTTTTTACATTATTGTGAGGTATTCTAGAGTATGCTCATCCAAGGATAGTTTACTTTATCCTTAATCATATATGTTTCACATTATTTTGCTGGAGAACGTATAGTGTGTATAATCAACTATTCTAACATTATTTCGACATGATTAATTTAAACTTTTGCATACTGAGACTTAATTATTCACTTCACTGATAAAAATTAGTATATGTATGTTTTCAATTTAAGTAATGATGCCTTCTTTTTGACCCAACAATAGGTCCTACCAGGATTGTGGATCGATGTCTAATGATGGTCAAAAGTTGCCTCAATTATTGAATTAATCAATTAATGAAACACTTGACTTCCGAGAAATTTTTAAGAACACAAATTGCAAGGTATATTGTTAACGTTGAAAACCTTTTATCTTATGATTATTCATATAGCATTCAAACTGAATTTCTAGTTTTGAATTTTCAGTTCCATCTATGAGTTAAATATATATATATATATATATATATATATATATATATATATATATATATATATATATATATATCTATGTGCATATATATATCTATGCATTTATATTTATATAATGTTTATACATTTAACTCATATAAAACTCATGTTAATATATGTATATATATATGCATTTGTATATATGTATACATATATATATATATGTATATTGTTTTATATAAACGCACATATTTTACTCATGTTAAACTTATGTTTATGTTTATATATATATAAATATATGTAATATATATAATGGATATGTATATATATATATATATATATATATATATATATATATATATATATATATATATATACATATGTAATAAATATAATTAATATATATAATACTGAGATAAGGTTAGCGAGATTTTATTGTAGAAGGTGTAAATATACATTAATTGTCAAAAGATTATTTCATCAAACATATAATTCGCTCGACACATTCGCAAAAATTCCGTCGGCATGAAACCTCGCTGGCCGATAAAGTCGTGGACCACAAAGGGTTAAATAATGATTGTCACAAGTTACGGTTTATATATTTATATTTAAACGAAAAAAAACAACTCAATATTTTACTGTTCGAAATCTATGCAACTTTTAGAAGTAAACATGAAAGCGATTATTCCTTATGACTATTCTATTAACTTTGGTAGACTAGTTATCGGAATTATGGAGAATTAGCTCACATTTATTTTTGAAACACGGAGAAGATTTGCTATAGAAGTCCACAGATTTTGGTAACCACCAACGTTGTACCAATAAGTGAAAACCCATTCCTAGACACACTTTAATGTGCATTTGGGGTTGTCATCGTGTTGAAACATCCATTGAAGTGGCATTTGCTATTCGCAATATTGGAGTTTTCTCAAGTTTTTTTTCAATAATTTATTGGGTGATTTTATGTGTTATGTACAATTATTTACAATAAGTCTTAACCTATCACTTAACCTACGGGTTTTGCCTAATGGCTGTACCCAGAATTCAGCACTAACTAGAATTTAATTGTTCTTCGACTCAAGCTGTTATATATTAAATTTCTTCTTAATTTCTACACTTACACCCTAAGTGTGGCCTTGAATATTCCTTATTTTAGCTTAACGTAACAAAATATATATATATTCTAATTCCTTATACTCTATAATGATTTTTTATTTTTTTTATTTTTAAATTCCTTATATACTACTTATTGCTAACTGTTGGCTGCTTCCATCGCTCAATTGTCTGCCGCATTGCTGATCGTGGTGGTCTCATGCTCCACCATTCGTTTCGCCGCTCGCTCGATCAACCTCTTGGCGTAGAGGTTGATTGGTTCCAAGGCTGCATCCCGGTACAGTTGTCGGTTGGGGTAGGGCCGTCCGTCCTCCCGTTTATAAAACCCAGTGCAAGCTCGAAGGATTCTGCGTTCCAGTAACCCTATCTTGCTCCATTTGTATGTCGCTGTAGCCTGCCAGATCAGCACCGCATATAATAGTATGGGCCTGATCAGTGATTTGTACGCGAGTAGTTTCACCCGCTTGCTAGCTGATGACTGTTTCCTGAAAAGAGGTAAAAGGAGATGGTATGCGTATCTTGTTTTCTTCAATACTGCGTCTACGTGGGCACTAAAGTTGTTGTTCCTATCAGAAATTACCCCCAAATACTTGGTTTGCTTCGAACAGTGCACCACCTGTCCGTTTAGCTTTATTCTTGTGTCACAGATACTCCTTGTGCGACGTCCAAATTTTTGATGTGAGTCCTTGAAAACAATCAGCTCGCTTTTCTTGGCGTTAACCCTCATCCCCCACTTTCTATAGTATGATGTTAACGAGTCCAGGTACCTTTGGAGTCTCAACCTTGCAAAGCGGGGATTGTACTCAGAAGACCACACCAGTAAGTCGTCAGCAAAGAGATTCACCTCGATTCCAGGTTTAAATTCATCCCTGATCCCTGGGATGTCAGAAGTAAATATATTGAAGAGGGTGGGTCCAAGAATGGACCCCTGTGGGACCCCCGAATTAATGAAAAAGGGTTCAGAGCTAGCTCCACCAGACACCGCAAAGGCAGTTCGTCCCCTCATGAAGCTGCAAACAATTTTAATAATATTCACCGGAAAGTCCAGTTGGATAAGTTTGTAGATAAGTCCGTCGATCCAAACTGAATCAAAGGCTTTCTCTACGTCGATGAAACACGCTGCAACAACCTTTTTTTCCTGTCAGTTCCGTTGTATACTAGCTTGGAAAACCGCCAATGCGTCTATCGTTGAGTGACCTCTTTTGAAGCCAAATTGTCTTTCCGGCACAGTTCCTGCCGCTTCAGAGAACTGTGTGATGTTTTGGAGGATGATTCTCAAGCAACTTTCCCACATTAGACAAGAGAGATATTGGGCGAGTGTCGACTACGTCTACGCTATTGGATTGTTTCGGGATGGCAAATATTTTTGCGCATTTCCATTGCTGTGGGAAGTAGCAAATGTTAATGCAGTTATTTAGAAGGATTGCGAGGAGAACAAAATACTTGTGGGGAAGTTTTTTTAAGAAAAAATTTGAAATTCCATCAGGCCCAACCGATTTTTTGGAATTTTGCTCAAGTGCAAGCATGCTGAGACTTTCAGGGCTCACAAACAGGGTGCTGCCAATAGGTGCGTCGGAGGGATTCGAATCTGAAAATCTAGTCAAGCACAGGTTCTTGTGGTCTTTGTCGAACGTTGATATTGTTCTCTTTACTAATGAATTGAAAGCAGAGTCCTCACTTGCTTTCTCCTCTTGAAGAACAGTCGCAAAGTTGTTTGCGATGGAGTCAGCAACGGCCTTTTCATCCATGAGCATGGATCCGTTATAAGTGAGGACTCCTGGCAGGCGCTTCCGACCAGTTATTTTATTAATTTGAGGGAACATACAGGCACCTGGTTGAATGTTTGCTAGGGTCTGTTCGAATCTTTCATTGGCAAATTCAGATGTTCTTCTCGAAATCATTCTATTAAGGGACATTATTAAAACGTGTACCCGCTGATACTCCCAGTTAACTATATTCAGGTTGCGATGGTATATCCTTGAAAGCAGTTTCCTGAGGGTGCTACGTCTACGATGTAGCTTCAGGATGTCTTCCGGTAAGTCTCTATAAAGATAATTTCTGGAGGAATTTTTTATGGATATATTTGAAATGACCGTAGCAAGGGTCGACTTCAAACAAGCAATGCCTTCTTCAATCTCTGTGGGTGATAGGTTTCTCGATCTGTTGATCGAGATTCCTTCAATCCTTCTACTCAGGTCAGCATTAACTGCTTCCCAGTCTATGCGCTTGTATGGGATAAAGAGCTGTGGGGCTGCTGCTTCCAGTTTTACACCCTTTTTAACTCTTAAAGCGAGTTCGACCAAAAGATGGTCAGATTCAGCGTCAAGGGCTCTACATTCAAAATTCCTCCAGCTGTGAGAGATATTCACCAAATTAGCAGACACAATGAAGAAATCGATCGTTGACGAGCTTCTTCGGAAAGTGGGCTCGTTTGGTGCAATCAATATGAGATCCATATTGGCTTGCACCCAATTGAACAGAGCCGTTCCATATCCATTAGATACGGTATTGCCCCAGGAAGGATGTCTTGCGTTCAAATCACCCCCTATCGCAAAGAAATCGAACTTTTCACACAAAGTATGGACTGTTTCCAAGTCTTCAATGAGATCCCTACCCGAATATCCGTGTTTCACGTATATTCCAACAAATGCAAATGTGTAACCCCCCAGGAACGAGCTAAATATCATGACGTCTGCACATTTTAGACTTGGAAGACAGTGTCTTTGAATTTTGAGATGTTTCTTGAAAGCCATAGCTACTCCAAGGGTTCCATCTGGGTCGTCATCCCTTATGACTTTATATTTCCCTAAGTGAACTTTGTGTTTACTTTTCAGTCTTGTTTCTGAGATGAACAAGAAATCTGGTCTATGCGTGTCCAAGTATTCTTGGACAGAGTTTCTTTTAAAATGTGGAGCTAGCGAACAAATGTTGACGATGGAGAGCTTAATGGAGCTCATCGCGACAACAGATCTTGAAGGCAAAGTCCAGGTACGCCGCCTTTTTCTCACTCAGATTAGTGAGTTTTTTGTATTGTGGAATGAATGAATCTACTTTGCGGATGAGAGTGAACAAGTCACACCCAAAGAATTGTTTGCAGTCATTGGACATGATAGTATTTCTGTGTTTTTGCTGCTGTAAATCAGTATTTACTTTTGGTTGCCGTACAGGCTGAGTTGCAACTGGCTTGGATGAACCCCTAGCTATACTAGCGAATGAGACACCACTTTGAATGGTGTTTTTTAAGGAAGAAGTGACGAAGTCCCTCCTATCTTCCTTCTTCTTTTGGAGATTCCGTCTCCTCTCCTGAGCCTCCTTGGCCTTGGGACATCCCCTGAAACTCGTGGGGTGGCCCTTACTATTGCAATTCATACAGAAGATTGCATCTTTTCCCTCTAGCTTTTCAATTGGGCAGTCTTTTGATTGGTGGTGTTTGTCGTACTTGACGCACCGGGACTCCATCCCACAGTTCGAGGCAACCTGTCCAAATCTTTAGCAGTTAAAACACTGCGATGTGTTTGATTTTGTCAAACGCTCCCAATACACCTTTTGGTGTAGGAGCGTTTTAACATTCATAGCCCTTTTAACGTCGAAGTCAGGCTTGAATTGAATAAGGAAGGACGAAAGAGTTTTCTTTTCTTTCCTTGACGTTACTGTTGAGAACCTTTTGGCTCCCAAAATATCCTCCCCTAGGATGGCTTGGAGTTCTTCCTTGACATCATTGTCTTCGTAGGAAGTGTGTACACCCTTTAGCAACAGGGTCAGCTTTTTCTCAGTTGGGAGCGTATAGGTGTAGCATGCCACCTTGTCCCATTTTAAGAAGTCAAAAAGACTTTTATGGTCATCTATAGTTTTAGGATGTAACGATGTTCGTGTAGAACTGTTGACGGTTACATCAAATTTTGGAGCATTAAGCTGATTTTTCTCACATGCTCGATGGATTCTCTCCCTAAAAGGCTTAATATTAAGCCTATAGCACACTATTGGTGGAACCCTCTGTTTCTTAGGGGCAGCAATGTTAGTTGGGTTTCCCTTAGCTCCGATAGCTATTCTACGCCCTGGTGGTGCGACTTCAGATTTAGTGATAGCTGAAGCTTTTGAGAACGCAGCCTGAAGCTGCGGGAAACTCCTTTCACTCGCGATAACCGAGCGTTTTGAGGTTGGCTCCGGAGTTGGAGACACAATTGGCCTTTTCCGACCACCCTCCTCCCGGACCACTTCCATTGACTCTTCCTGATCAGACTCACTGTCACAATCCGTCAGAGCGTCTCCTTCTGTAGTGCTACACTCATCTACAGCTAGATCTTCTGCTGGGACTTGCAATTGGAGTTTGCAACTTGCTATGAGATCTAGCAAGAACTCCTCCTTTATATTACCCCAAATTTTTGGCAAAACCTCTTTAGGTTTTTCTTAGCTTTCCGTGTGAAAGCAGCTTTTGCCGCGGAAAGCTCCCTCTCCGCTTCTGAGTCACCCATTCCCGCTATTTCCAAGACAGAGCTTGGATGCGGGGTTAAATTAAAGGGACCCCTTCCAGACAATTTGATTAATATGTAACGAAATTTTAATTAACAGTTAATGTTCAGCAACTTGCCGGCCTCGGCAAGAAATTAAGGGCTTAGGCCTCGGTTCACCCACTGTCCTATTATTTAAACTAATTATAAAATCGTAAAAGGGACCGCTTCAAGGTAGCTTAATTGACACTTAATGATATACTAATTAATGGAAAATTATGTTCAGCAACCTGCCGGCCTCGGCAGGAAATTAAGGGCTTAGGCCTCGGTTCGCCCACTGTCCTAATAATATTAAAACTAATTATGAAACTATAATAAACGAATGAATGGATATTATCAGCTCCTTGCCAGCCTCAGCAAGAATTTAAGGGCTTAGGCCTCGGTTTGACCACTGATAATAATTTCCTAGCTAAATAATATCACTTTTCTAGCTAAAACACTTTCCTAGCTAACACAACCTGTCACTCCGACGGTTGAAACCTATCTCTGCCTCCGCAATATTGGAGAATATGGTTGGTTGTTTATATATTTCGACTAACGGGCCGACCTCTCTTCGAGAGTCTGTGCGTGAACGTCGAAGGGACGACATCGTTCCATTGAAAAGAGGACAACGGTTGTGACACTAGTCCAAATCACGTCGAGGCGAATGTGTAGGTGTCTAGTGACAATTACAGTGCGAGCAAAAGTGTATGCGAAAGACGAATAACGAAAGTAATAACTTGTGTCATAGTGTGCGTGAACAAATAGTGAAACAAGCATAGCCTTTGTTAGTGTTTAACACAGTGAACAGTTACGCTGTGTGTTATACGTGAATATTATACCCCGATAAAATGGAAGGAAATGAGTTGTTCAGGATTAATAAAGAACTCATAACCGAAAATCGTGGAAAACAAATTTTTTTTTTCGTGGAAAACAAATTTATTGAGGCAAATATCATCTTAATATTATGTTACATCGATCATTACATTAGTTTGCTTATGCTACATTTAGGTACTATCTAAATTTTCCAGCATTACTTCTTAACTCATTAGAATTGTTATTTTACAATATGTATGTCTAAATAATTACTTTAATATTTGCGGGGAAAGCCTCAGAAAAACCCCACTATCTCTTTCATGATACCTAATTCTAGTGTTTGGAAGGGAATGAAGGAGAGGGTATGGGAGGGATTATATACAATTAATTTAGTTAAACTTTATTTCCATTATATGATTTTTATTCTTTACATATATCTTAGATCTATTAGATTATTGGTATTGTATTTCCTTTTGTAAAAAGTTAATCTATCATTGTTATGTGTAAGCTTATTGATGTATAAGTAATAAAGGTATGAGGCGGGAAATACCTTATATTTAAATTTATCATGAAAGTCTTTGTATAATAACTCTAAATAATCTTTAGAAGGTATTCTTTGTAAAACTTGAATATCAATGTCTGTTAGTTTTTCAATTTTCTTAATAAAGCATTTTATAAGAAATTCATCTATAGGTAAAAATTTTTTGAATTTGCTATAGAGTTCATTTTTGCTGATTGTTATAAAGATTGCCTCATCTATTATTAATCTACGATAGGCTTCTGCTGCGGGTAATACCTTATATAGACATTTTCTCTCAAATACTCTTAACCTTTCCATCTGGTTCGACGATATATTACACCATGCTTCAAAGCCATACGCCAGCAATGGTCTAATCAATTGCTTATAGAGAGTTAACTTCATCTCAGAACCTAAGTCTTTTAACCGTAATGAGTGGGAAACCCTAGAGAGAACAAAACGTGATTTTTGTATCGTGCTATCGATTTGAGGGATGGCTGACCATGTAGCGTTGAGCAGAACTCCTAGATAGTTCAAATTGCTGATAACTTTTAATTTGGTATTTTTTATATAAAGTTCGACATAAGAATTATCTCTGTATTGTTTAGGCTTAATGTGTTTTTCATATTTCCTAAATAGTATGCAATTGGATTTCGTGGCATTTACCTTCAGTTTCCACTTGTCTAGTTATTCAACAACAATAGCGAGAAAGGCATTAAGCCATTTGCTGGATAGTTTGACCGAGAATGCAGTAGAGTATATGAGCGTATCATCAGCATAGAAAATGGGATTACATTTGCCCTGCACATCTACAGGAAAGTCCGAAAGAAAAAGATTAAACAAAATAGGGCCTAGTATTGATCCCTGTGGTACCCCGGCTAGTAAGTTCTTGCTGCGAGAAAGTGTATTATTAAACTTCACCCTCATGCTTCGTCCTGTTAAATATTGAGCTATGAGCTTGTATATATTGGGAGGGAATTTAAATAATTTCATTTTATATATTAGACCGGCAACCAAAACGGTGTCAAATGCTTTCTGAAGGTCAAGGGCACATGCAAGTGTGGTCATATTTTTTCTGAATCCTTCGTTTATGTTTTCCGATAGAGTGATTAGCGCATGAGAAGTAGATTTATTCTTGGTGAACCCGAATTGATACTTGTTGATTATATTTTTATCTTCGCAGACAGCAATTATTTTGTCTTTTATGATATACTCAAATATTTTGCTGTCACATGAGATCAAGGAAATGGGGCGATATTGGGCTGTATCGGTGGCCATGTTATTTTTTTTGGGAATAGGTATGACTGTTGCTTTTTTCCAGGCTTTTGGAAAGTAACAGAGATTCAGGCAATTGTTAATTAGTATTGTTAGGGCTTGAAAATATGTGTGTGGAAGTCTCTTAAGAACTTTGTTGTCGATACCATTTGGCCCTGCTGATGGTTTGGGCTTAGTTGTCTTTACCATGTTTTTAATATATTTCACTGAAATAAATTCAGAATACTCTGGAGGTGCGTCAGTAGAACTACCTTCTGAGGGGCAATGGCCGTTAAAATTAAAGGTGGTAGTAAGGGGAGCATTAACAGTATTTAAATACATTTGCATGATTCTCCGATCTGCACTGTAATCGGTGGGTCTAGCAGCATCGCAGTTATTGTGTACTTTAGCAAAATAGTCAGCGATCAACTCTGCACTGTCTCCCTCACAGGTTCACCATCAAGGATAGGCATGGACTTATTTGTCCACTGACCGGAAAGGGCTTTTATTTGCCTGAAGAAATTAGGTCCATGTCTAATATTCTTAACTTTATTATGAAAGTTGTCACTGTATTCTTGGTTTATTTTTTCCCAAGTACTTCCTTGATAGTGTCATTCAGGTTTTTGACGTGGGTATCTCTTCTACCACCTCTGTGGAATAATCTTCTTAGCCTCTTTTTTGTCCTTAGTAAGGAGATTGCTTCATCGCTCAGCTTCATTAGATTGTTTTTTACTATTTTTTTTCGGAATGTATTTTTCCATGGCCTCCGAGATAATTGAGTCGATGCCCTGAAGCGACTCATCAATCTCTTCAGCAGAAAGGTTTCTTGTAGCTTTTGGTAATATGTCCTTAATTTTGATGTCTGTCTCGATTTTGAATTCATCCCAATCAGCATTTGAGTAGTCAAAGAGATAAACTGGGAGTTTAAACTGTAATCGTTCAATGTATAGTGTGATTTCAACTATCCTATGATCAGAATCAAAATCGAGAGTCTTAAGCATAGTGTTGCTACATAGCGGAGGAATTATAAGGGAGTCTGAGATAATAAAAAAGTCTATATATGAAAAGGAGTGGGAATCTAGTCTGCTAGGAGCTCTTGAAACAAGTTGTGAAACATTATATGTGTCGGATGCAGTGGAGAGCCAATTGTTAAAGAGTACTCCATTTCGGTTGTTGTAGTTATTTTGCCAGCTAATGTGTTTTGCATTAAAGTCTCCACCAATGATCATGGATTCATTGTTGGAGAGGCAGGTTAAGATGGTGTCCAAATCAGAGGTTATCAGCTCATTGGCTCGAATGTATATAGAGGCGACGGCAAGCCACCCTTCACCAATTCTTAATTCGGCCACTGTGACGTCAGTTGTCGTTAGGCCCGCGATGTATTTATTCTTATATACCAGGGTTTCTTTTATCGCAATTGCCGTTCCCATTCCATCTTCCTCGTTTCTGAGAAGATTGTAACCCTTGAAGTACACCTTATGGCGTTTCTTTAACCTGGTTTCCTGCAGAAGCACTACGTCTGGACTATGACGATTTAGTATATGTTGCAGTTCATGGCGCTTCCAATGGGCGACAATTGAACGCACATTTATAGTGAAGATTTTGAGTTTATGGGGCATTGATTTCTAATTCTAGAGTGAAATTTAGCAGTGCTTTTCTTTTGTCTGCTAGTATTGTTAGAGTATTGTAGTGTCTCGCAAAATCTCTAACTTTTTGGAGATAGGAATCGAAATTGCTACCGAAGCACTCATTTGCTGCCTTATCCAAGAAGCTTCTCAGAGAGTTAGAGGAAACTGTATTAGTTTCCAACCTGTTTGAAGGGGCTTTTTTCTCTTGCCCTTTTACCATGTCCGCGAATGATAAACCATTGCTGACGAAGTTAGTAGGAATGGCATTAGACTTTGGGATGGGATTGCTGTTGGCTCTTCTCTTCACAAGGAGTTCTTGCCACCTTGGACACCCTCTATAATTGGCCGTATGACCGGGTTCTTTACAGAGTACACAGGTAGCACCTGTCTTTTCAACAACGTCACATTTACCACGTTCATGTGTCTGCAGGCACTTAACGCAGCGTGACACCATTGAGCAGTTGATAGCAACATGCCCTATTCTTTGGCAGTTGTAGCACTGTATTAGATCACTGTATTAGTTGCTAGTTTTTCAATGACTATTCTCTGGTTTAGCAAGAATTTCACTTTCAGGAGTTCCCCAATTCTTGCACCGGGGTGTAATTTAATAATAAAAAAGTTATTATTTATATTTTTCCTATGACTGAAGGGGACTACTTTCAAAATGTCTTTAATTCCAAGATCTAACAAAGCTTCGTGGATATCTTCCGCAGAGAAGCCTTCACAAATTTTTTTTAATATTAAATTTATTGTTTTTTCACCTTTTGGTGTATAAGTGAAAAAATTGCACTCATGTTTTTTCAAAATGTTCAGAATTTTATTTCTGACCTCGATATTACATGAATATATTACACACCGACTTTTGTTGTACCCTTGCGCGATAGTGAAAAGGTCAACTTTAACACCAAGTGCAATAATTTCACTTCTTAAATCTTTAATGGAAATATTATAAGCTATTATTGGGGGTACCTGCTGTTTACTTAGCTTCACATGAGATTCTGCTGTCTTGGTTGCGCTGCTTCCTTTCGAGTTATTGTTGTCTGCTCTCTTGATGTTGTTGTCTGCTCTCTTGAAGGATTTTCTTGCTACATTCTCCGGCTGCTCTACGATCATCCCGTCTGTTGCATTGTCCTTAGAGGGTTCCGGCCTTATGATAGTCGCCGTTGAGCGTCTCGTCTGCTTGTTCGCACAGTCACTCTCGAGATTGACATCGCTGCCGCTTGACTCAGCACTTGGACCAGTTGGCCTAATTTTGCGTTTTTTCGGTTTTCCGAACACTTCTCGACACTCGGTCCTCCTCAAGTAACCGACTTAGTTCGCTGTTCATCCTCACGCACTCTGAGCCCAGGGTTTCGCGCTCGATCGCCCATTTTTCTCGCTCTTTATCTTTGAGGAGTTTATCTTTCAGAAGCTGATTTTCGGCAATGAGATCATTGTTTATCCGAAGCAATTCCTGTTCATCCATGTTGGCTTCATTTAAAAATAAAATGCGAAACGAACGATAATGTTTCCGTTCAGTTCCTCACCGGCCTCTGCAAGGAATTAAGGGCTAAGGCCTCGGTTCGCCCACTGAAATTTTTCTGTCACGCACTATATGTCTTTTCTTTCAGTTCTCTGCCGGCCTCGGCAAAGAATTAAGGGTTAAGGCCTCGGTTCACCCACTGAAATTACTTCCACACTATAATTTCTAGCACACAGCTCCTCGCCGGCCTCGGCAAGGAATTAAGGGCTTAGGCCTCGGTTCGCCCACTGATGTGCACTGAACAAGTGCTTGCAACCGAATGACCGCTTGAGATAAAATCTAGCACTTTGCACGCGACGCGTGGTTTTAACACTTGAGCCGAATGGTTTAACTGAAGACAGACACGGCTGTCCTCGAATCGACGTTTCTACCAGTTATTTTATTCTTCGGTTTGCGAGGTTGACTCCTCGACGTCCAGAGACCAACTGTATAACCGAAAATCAAAAACTTGAGGACCAAATACGTGAAAAATGTGCGGACATCAGTGCTGTGAAGTCTTAAAAGATAAACTGAAAATTGAAAAAGAAAACTGGTCGGTCAATCGTGATACTCTCGGAGTTGAGTGTGTGAGAATGAACAATGAAATTGTTAGGTTGCTTGAAGAAACTAGAAAAGTTAAGGAAGATAATACGAAATTGATTAAAAATAACAGTGAGATTCTTAACAAATTTGATACTGCGCGAGAAAGTGACTCGAAAGCACCAAACCGGCCAAAAAAAGGAAAACCAAGCCAATAAAGGATACGGATAGTGAAAGTGACAATGTCTCTACCAACCAAAGAAGCCACAGAAAGCCAGAAGTAAACGCGAACAGCAGCTGCGCTGAAACGACCCCTAATTGTTGTGTGGAACCGTACCTTCAATCGATGGACCAGGAGGATTAAGTTGATACTGACGGAGGAGAATATAAAATCATCGAAAAGAAGAAGATTAAGAAGACAACGAGTATTCGAACAGAGCCTGCATCAGCAAATCACACAAGTGTAAGTTCCAAAAAGCATATTGTGCCACCAATTATAGGGTATAATTTAAGTGTAAAAGAGTTGAGAAGTGATATAATTGCACGCAAAATCTCAACAGAGTTATTTAGTATATCACAAGGATACAACAAGAATCGATGCGTGATATATCCCACAACAATCGAAGTAAGAGATGTCATAATTCAAATCTTGAAGATTAATGAATGCAATTATTTTACTTTCACTCCGAAAAGTGAAAAAAACATAAACTTAATTTTAAAAAACGTGTGTGAGGGATTCTCAGTGGAGGAAATACTCACTGCACTCATAGAACTGGGGTACAATGAAGTAGAGAAGGTTGTGCTTTTCGTCAATAAAAAGTTGAAGGAGCTGAATTACTTCATACTAACACTAAAGCCTACTGCTCAAATTGGGAATATTTTGAGGATCAAATACCTCTTAAGCCAAAGAGTGAAAATAGAAAAACTTGCGAGCCCAGAGCTCATTCAATGCTATAACTGCCAAAGAATAAGGCACGTAGCTTTAAATTGCTTGATGGAAACACGCTGCGTTAAATGTCTACAAGTACATGAACGGGGTAAATGTAGTGCGGATGAAAAATCTGGCGCAGCCTGTGTTCTGTGGAAGGAAGTTGGCCACACTGCGAACTATATAGGATGCCCAAAATGGCAGGAAATTCTCTCAAAAAAAAGGGAAAATAAATTCAAACCTCTGCCTCTAAATAAAAACAAAGTCCCAACCAATTTTACAGCACCCGGAATTTCCTTTGCCCAAGCAGCAAGGGGGCATAGTCAAGTACCCCATCCCAGGGAAGATGTAGTACCTCCTACTTCTGGGACCTTCAAGAACTGCCTTGATGAAGCTACTAACGAATGATTTGGCAGTAGCTTCGACTCGTACATAAAGAAAGTAAGGAATTTTGTAAATCTATACAAGACTTTACCGAATCTGGTCGAAAAAAGAAGGGCATTAATAAACTTCACACTTGAGTTAGAAATAAATGACGTTTAAACTAAAGGTGTTTACAATAAATGTCCGTTCCATTGTTGCTCATAAGAAGAGACATGAACTTCAGTCGGTATTAAATGCTCATAAGCCTGACATTGTCCTGCTACAGGAAACGAAACTAAAAAAATACCACAAAGTTCACTTGAAAAAATACCAAATGTTTAGAAATAACATAAAAGGCGGGGGAACTGCAATTCTTATTAAAAACTGCTTCCAATTCAAAATTAGGCAAATAAATAATTTAATTAATGTAGATGTCACAGCAGTCGAAATCAGACTCGGTGAAGGTTGGCTCTTAGTTGCGTCAATTTACTGTCGCATTAATGAACTACTAACCAATGATTTGGACACACTCGTAAAAGTGTAATGGATTTAGTATCCCAGGTCGTCACGGCGACGACTCGGGATGAAAGTCGGCCTCGCACCGACACTTGGACGTGCAGTCCTCGAGACGTGGCAACGAAATATACCCCAGTGGGTCAACCTTTCGGCCACTCGGAAATTCACTCGCGTTGGTGGCTGCTGGCTAGCTAGCTCAGTGCGGCGAGGATTGCGGACGTGGGTCGGACCCAAGTGAACTTCCGCTCTTGGTTTCCATTTTGAACCAGCCACCGAAAAACCCGATTTTCCTGTGCGACGTTTCGAAATATTCTACTTTACTTTAAGTTATTTTTTTTTTTTTTTGATCTACCATTCAAAGTCTAAATACACCCGACGACAAACGCGCATTCGCGAACCGATATACCGCGGTGGCTAAAAACAAACTACTTTAATTTTGCGACCGTAACACACGCGAACCCGAAAAACCGAACTAGTAGTCCGCGACACGACTACAAATTATTACCGGATCAAAACTACTGCACCGCGGAACCCGAGCGACGAAACACAATTTTGGTCCTACATCCTCATGCACTTACCTTCGCGCCATTTCCTCCTGAAAGAAAAATGGTTGCTGGAAGGAAAGAATGTGATTTTTTTCAGCACTTCATTTTATATATTTCCAAATTGTCCAAATAGTAGATTAGAGTAAGTTTAAATGTATAAGAAATAATCCAAGTCTTACGAAGGTCCTAAAATTAACTATTATCATTTCTTCCTTTGTTTGTAATTATGATACAAATAAAAAAAAATTTACGATTGCAATCTAAATTTTTTTTTTTTTTTGGTTTAAATTGGCTAAATTTGTTTAAAAGATTATTCTCATCACCAAAATCATAACAATATACAATATAAACGGATGGAAACTTAAAAGAATTTTTTTTTTTCCAATTACTTTCTTTTTTTTTTTTTTCTTATCTTTACAATGATTACTTTCCTTCGTTTTCGCTTTCCTGATTTTCCAATACACGCTGCGATCCTTAAGTTTCAATTATTCAGGGAAGAAAGAAAAAATCTGCAAGTTCGGTGTGGCGGTGCGGAAGAGAATTTGCTGATACGCGGAGATGAGAAACTACCTTCCTTTCGTTTTGTATTTAACAAGTGTCTCGCGATTAGTTATTTACCCAATATGTGTTTGATTCCAGGCTAAACTGAGTGCTAGCACTTCTCCTCGTCTTGATATTATTCTTTTTAGTCTTTTCCATAAGTGCTGCGCTTTCACTTTTGTAACATAGTACTTTGTTTGTCATAAAAACTTATTGCACCCACGTTTACACATTCGAGATGTAATTACTACGTCAGGCGAAAGATACCCGTTAGTTTTCCGGTTCATTATTGAATTTGTATGCAGGTTTTTTTTTTTTTTCTTGTGGGTTTAATAAAATGTCGGAGAAAACTTTTATTTGTATTTAGAACCGTCAAACGTCTCTAGGGCACGCATTTGTTTGAAACTCTTTTATATTAACACTGATCGCTAGTTAAAGCGCGCCTCAATGCACTAAACCACTAAACTGTTTACGATCGATCTGTAAATATGTATTTTTTTTTTTCATCGTTCTCTATAGTTCCTTAGTTTTTCACTTTAAACACTTCAAATTATCGTAACAAGTAACGCGATGTTATTTCGACTTTCTCATGCTGGAATACTCCAACACACGAGAATGTTGTTCCCAAATCAATTCCTACTGCAGGCATTTTTCAACTTTTCTTTGAGAGTTAATTCTTCAACTGATCACTTAATAGTCCTTTGTATTGATGAATTAAAATGTTCACTTCTTTTCAACTTTCACTTATTCTTCGATTGATAACTCAATAATCCTTTCACAATTTTTCGGTTGTTCACTATTTGAAATTCGAATAAGATTCACTCGTTCTCGCTTGTTTCACTCTACTCTCTTTTTTTCTTAGCGCGTGCTTCCTTTTTTTCCGCGGCTCTCCGACGAACTCCCCCGTTCCGGAAATCGAATCACTCTCTTCTGACCTGAATTGGTTGCCAGGTTGTAGGTCAGTTGACTTTCGACCTGTCCGCTGAACTTCCGACTGCGAGAAAAGATGGTGGCACCATCTTCAGGTCGGTAGTCACTACAGGGCAGTCTCTACGATGCTGTTTACAGCATGGAGAGACTGAAGCTTTGCCGCTGTGTTATTCGTGCGGACCAGATGATGATGCTGATGATGGTGATGATGATGAGGCCTGACTTTGCTTCACCTCCAGAGGTCCCTAGGGTGGTATACTCCAACGGTCTGACCGTTCAGGTCTGTGATGAGGTACCGAGTGGGTCCCAACACCTTCCCAATTCGGCACTTCACGAATTTGTGGTCCAGTTTTGAGTTGTAATGGTTCGCGGCACTACTGGGCTTAAAGTTTCGCCGGAAGATTTCGTCTCCAACTTGGAACACAGAAGGACGAGATCGCAGGTTGTATTGCGCTTCGTTCCTACATCTTGCGTCCTGCAGGTTTTGCCGAATCTGATCGCGCAGAGCCCGGAGTTTTTCGTGGGGCTCTACGGCGACGACGGGTTCGCCCAAACATTTTAATTGCCGGAGCAACTTATATGATCCACCGTGGCAGATCATATGTTGCCCGAACGCGGCAAAGTAAGGTGCGAAACCCGTGGCAGAGTGGTACGAGGAACGCAAGGCACAAGTGATAGCGGACAACTTGCGATCCCAGTCCTTCTGGTTCGGATGGATATAGGCGCGAATAGCAGCCAGTAGTGTCCGGTTCAGGCGTTCCGAAGCATTTGCTTGTGGAGAGTAGAGGGCGGTGAGCTGTTGGGTGACGCCATACTTCTCCAGTAATCCTTGAAACTGCCTGGACCTAAACTGGACCCCATTGTCGGATAGCACGTATTTCGGCACTCCGAATACGTGGAAGACACGCCGCTCGAGGAAGTCCACTATTGGTGGTGCAGTGAACTTCCGGATGGGTTCGACCAGTGGAAATTTGGAGAGCTGGTCGAGAACGACGATAGCACCAATATACCCTGAGGTGGTACGTGGGTATGGACCGATTAGGTCGATATACAGACGCTGGAACACGCGTTCTGGGATCTGGAGTTTTCCCATGGGAGGACGAGTGGTCTGGTTCGGAGCTTTCGTGCTCTTGCAGGTGTCGCAAGCACGGACATACTCCCTGACCTGAGATAACATTTTAGGCCAGAAGAAGTATGTCTTTAATCGCCGGATGGTGCGGCCGTAGCCACCATGCGCGCTCAAAGGGTGGTCATGAGCGCGAGCGATTAGCTCACCGGTCATTTCTTCCGGTATCCACAATTTCCACTCGTCCTGTTCGGACATTGGATCTTCACTTGGGTATTCCATCCGTCTGTATATAAACCCGTCCAACACCTTCAGATCGGGCAGCTGTGCTTGCTGGGTATCAATGGTTTGCCTCAGTTCCTCGTAGCTGTCCGACTGGAAGTGTGGACTGGTCAGATCTATTTCCAAGGTGTTATCATCGTCCCGCGCCAGTTCAGCTCCTTCTGGTGCGAACATTCGGGACAGCGTGTCTGGGACCACATTTTAAGCACCCTTGCGGTGCCGGATGGTGAAGTCAAAGCCCTGTAATTTTAGGGCCCATCGGGCAAGTCGGCCATGTAGGTCGGACTGGCTCATGAGCCACTTCAGGGAGGCGTGGTCAGTGATAATTTCGAACGGATGGCCTTCTACGTACGCCCGAAACTTCTTTATTGCCATCACTGCTGCTAGACATTCCTGCTCAGAGACGGTGTAGTTTCGCTGGGCTGAGTTCAACTTGTGTGACATGAAGGCTATGGGCGTTTCCTCACCGGCTTCAGTGAGCTGCACCAGAACGGCCCCTACTCCATGTTGACTGGCGTCACAATGGATGGAGAAGGGCTTGGTGAAGTCGGGGCTGTGAAGCACGGGAGCAGTGGTCGAGCTTTTCTTGAGCTCTTCAAATGCCTGCAAGCTGGACTCAGTCCAGAGAAACTTGTGGCCTTTCTGCAGCATGTCTGTCAGCGGCGATGACAACGTGGCATAGTTTCGGACGAACCTTCGGTACTATCCGCACACGCCTAAGAAGCGTCGCAGCTGTTTGGTGGTCTTGGGCAGCGGGAACTCCTCGATGGCTCGGGTCTTCTCCGGGTCGGTCTTGATGGTGCCGTGCCCGATAATATGCCCCAGATACCGAACCTCCGTCATCACGAACTTGCTTTTACGCACGTTGATGGTAAGGCCCGCCTTTCTGAGGTGTAGGGCGACTTCCTGCAGTAGGACTAGATGGTCGTCCAAACACTTGATGGCGTAGGTGTGGTGGTATGACCTTATCCATCAACCGCGTCATGGTCTGCGGTGCGTTGCAAAGTCCGAAGGGCATGGTGACGAATTGATACAGAGGCCGGCCGGGCACGGTGAAGGCGGTCTTATCCTTCGAGCCAGGGTCTAGGGGAATTTGCCAGAAAGCGTCCTTCAGGTCGAGACTGGTAATGAAGTGCGCTCTCGGCAGTCGACTTAAGATACCATCGATCAGAGGGAGAGGGTACGCATCTTTGATAGTGACGGCATTCACACGTCGAGCGTCCAGGCATAGCCGAACCTTGTTGGGTTTAACGACCAACGTTACCGGTGACGCCCATGCGCTCTGCGACTCTTCTATGACGCCTAGTGATAGCATTCGGTCGACTTCCGCATATAGCAGCTTTTCCTTCGCGGGCGATATGGCGAAGTGCCTTTGCTTGATCGGCTTAGCATCTCCCACATCGATAATGTGAGATGCCAAGCCGGTCCGGCCTAGACCTTCACTTTCGTATGATGGAAAAGCTGATATGGCCGCGTCCAACCGTCGTTGCTGTGCGCTATCCAGGCCATGTTGGAAGGGAAGCGGTGTAGGTGTTGGGTCTCTTAAGGTTGCGACAGTCCTAAGTAGGGTCGAGCCAAATAGGGTCGGGGCCAGGTTGAACTGTCGGACGAAATCGACTCCCAAATATAAATTCTGGGTCAGTTGGGGCACGATGTAGAATTCCAGTGCTTTGCTCACGCCCTTGAAGGTGACGTCGGCAGTGAGCTTGCCCAGGATGGAATGTCGAGTTCCGTCCGCAGTGTTAAGATGGGATGTGAAGCGCTGAAGTCGATCTCTATGCCTCTCCAGGACTTCCTTGGCGAAGTCAGACGATATGCAGCTGACACTGGCACCAGTGTCAACTAAGCCTATCCTCTGCTTGTCAAGGATTTCGACCGAAGCATAGGGACGGACATCATGCGAGTCCAGTTCTAATATCTGCGCCTTTCGCAGGAACCTTCGGGACTGTCGGACCCTCTTCCAGTAGGTCCGCAGGCGTAAAGTGGATCTTCGGGGTCGATGAGGTAACTTTGGGCCTAATTCTTCGGCAAAGATTCTTTCGCGGGCTAGCTGGTATTCCCGCAGTCGGAAGTGGTATGGCCGCTTGTATGGTGGAATGGTCTGCGGCTTTTCGGAGTTAGGGGTCTCTGACGGTGAAGCAGTCGTTGTCGGGGTCAAAATTTGAATGACCGGTGTTTCGGGGTGAAGTGTTGGCGGTGTCAAAGGCTGGGTCAAATCGCGGGGTCCGTTATCATTCGTAGGACTGATTAGTGGGGTGTCCTCGAGTGCTTCGGGGTGGTATGAGCACTCGGTTGCCAGTTTTTTTTATGAGCCCTGCAGTCTTGGCAATCCGGAGCATATGTATTCGCCTTACCACAGCGGTAGCAGAAAATCGTCGGTTCCATTGTACATGTCGTAAACCTGTGACCAGGCTTTCGACAGTTCCAACAGACCGCGGGTTTCACCACTGCTATGGCGGCAAGCGTGAAATTCGGGGACTGGCGGTTGTGATTCGACTGCGGCTTCCAAGGGTACGGCTACTTCAGAAGTGTTGCGGGTTCGTACGACGGAACCTGCGGAACGTTGGGGAAGACGGAAAACCCCTCGCAGCTCGTCTAACCGCTCCTGTTTCCGGGCATGCATTCGTAGAGCGTGGATGTTGGAAATGGGGACGTGTAGCAGACTGTTCCGCAGCTCGATCCGCATGTTGTCTTGGATTAAACCCAGCAGGTCTTCCTCGTACATGGGTGTCCTTAGTCGTGCGGCAATCCTCATGACTTCGTCATAGTAATCATCAAAGGACTCGTGTGTTCCTTGCCTTCGCATCCTCATTCGGTCCCGGATCTCTTGATCGGTCAGGCCGTCGTCAAATTGATTTCGTAACGCGGCAGAGAAAGCGGTCCAATCTCGGCGTCGAACTAGCTGAATGTAACCCCAAAACCACTCGGCTGCATCTCCAGTCAACAGCAGGTGGATGTGCTGCATAAGGGCCGTAAAATCACCTTCCAAGGACATCTCTGTCAACGACTGCACCTGGAATATGAAGCGGTCCACTGGAGTACTGGAGTGGCGCCCGCTGAACTTGATGTGCCAACTCTCCATGATCCGTGGGGTTGGATCTCGCACCAAGGTTCGCACGGTATCGTTCGGATATGCCCTCTGATGGATTGGGGCCGCGTCCGATCGGGGTGGTGTCGTGTTGTTCCAGGTGGGGGGTGGGGGAACAGTGGTGTTAGGCATCCTCTGGCCTGCTTCCAGCCAGTCGATCCGGTTATTTAGGTTTTGCAGGAGCCTCAGGACCTGTTGTAGCTCCGAACTCCCCGACTGATCGGGATTTTCATCCGCGGGGGAATTTATCGGAGGCGGGGTAGGCAGAGTTGACCTCAGCGGAATGTATGCAGCATCGCCGCTAGTATTTTGGCCTACTTCCCGACCCGATCGGTCGGCTACCGCTGGGATCGGTGACGATGCCGGAAGGAGTGGGCCTCTTGACCTCAGTTGATAGGGTGCCTCCTTGGGAATCGCACCTTGTTGCCTTGGGGAGCCGACAGCTCCGAGGTCGGAGAGTCGTGCGTGCTCCTTCTTCCGGGTCAGTTCTCCGGGAGTGATTGGTTTTCGGCACAGAGGACAAGCCTAGGAGTGCTTGACCCAGCCCGTAATGCAGCTCGGGTGAAACGAATGACCGCAGGGGGTCAGCATTACGGGATCTGCCGCGAGGAATTCGTTGCAGCAGATCACACACTGGGGAACATCAATCATGGGGCCTACTAGCTGTGGGCTCCGACGTACTGCCATAACGCGTTCGTTACTGACAAACAAAACAATATTTGATTTGAATTTATAGTTAAAATTAAAGTTGAAATAAGTAAAATTTAACAAATTTAGAACGTTAGAGAAAAGCGGGTACAATGATTTTCTTCTTCCCTTCCAACAAACCAAATTCCAGTCGGAAAGCGAGGCGCTCAGGTGTGCTATGACTAACGCAGGACCAATCAGGGTTTCGTCTCGTACCATCACAAAAGTTTTCGCGTTTTATTAATTTTACTTTACTCTACGAACCGAGGCAAGTGAGCAAACCCGTCAATGACAACGACCAAGCGGACGCATCCGCGATGCACAAGGCATTCAGCGCCGCGTAATTCCAGCGATGGCCGGCTGTCACGACGAATCGACCCACCCCTTATCACGCATAAAAAAAAACGAGAGTTCCTCCGATACATAAAAGTAAGGAGGGAGGTTGGTACTTTTGAGAGTCTATCTAGCGGCGTACGACACCACTAGTAGCCGTTCTCATCAAAAGCCCAACCGTCCTTACAGGTCATTCAACTTGGACAACACGTCGGAGAAACTCTATCGCGTATCAATCAAATCAAAAAAAAATAAAGCGGAGAGTGGTTGCTGGAAATGGTTGCTGGAAGGAAAGAATGTGATTTTTTTCAGCACTTCATTTTATATATTTCCAAATTGTCCAAATAGTAGATTAGAGTAAGTTTAAATGTATAAGAAATAATCCAAGTCTTACGAAGGTCCTAAAATTAACTATTGTCATTTCTTCCTTTGTTTGTAATTATGATACAAATAAAAAAAAATTTACGATTGCAATTTAAATTTTTTTTTTTTTTAAATTGGCTAAATTTGTTTAAAAGATTATTCTCATCACCAAAATCATAACAATATACAATATAAACGGATGGAAACTTAAAAGAATTTTTTTTTTTCCAATTACTTTCTTTTTTTTTTTTCTTATCTTTACAATGATTACTTTCCTTCGTTTTCGCTTTCCTGATTTTCCAATACACGCTGCGATCCTTAAGTTTCAATTATTCAGGGAAGAAAGAAAAAATCTGCAAGTTCGGTGTGGCGGTGCGGAAGAGAATTTGCTGATACGCGGAGATGAGAAACCACCTTCCTTTCGTTTTGTATTTAACAAGTGTCTCGCGATTAGTTATTTACCCAATATGTGTTTGATTCCAGGCTAAACTGAGTGCTAGCACTTCTCCTCGTCTTGATATTATTCTTTTTAGTCTTTTCCATAAGTGCTGCGCTTTCACTTTTGTAACATAGTACTTTGTTTGTCATAAAAACTTATTGCACCCACGTTTACACATTCGAGATGTAATTACTACGTCAGGCGAAAGATACCCGTTAGTTTTCCGGTTCATTATTGAATTTGTATGCAGGTTTTTTTTTTTTTCTTGTGGGTTTAATAAAATGTCGGAGAAAACTTTTATTTGTATTTAGAACCGTCAAACGTCTCTAGGGCACGCATTTGTTTGAAACTCTTTTATATTAACACTGATCGCTAGTTAAAGCGCGCCTCAATGCACTAAACCACTAAACTGTTTACGATCGATCTGTAAATATGTATTTTTTTTTTTCATCGTTCTCTATAGTTCCTTAGTTTTTCACTTTAAACACTTCAAATTATCGTAACAAGTAACGCGATGTTATTTCGACTTTCTCATGCTGGAATACTCCAACACACGAGAATGTTGTTCCCAAATCAATTCCTACTGCAGGCATTTTTCAACTTTTCTTTGAGAGTTAATTCTTCAACTGATCACTTAATAGTCCTTTGTATTGATGAATTAAAATGTTCACTTCTTTTCAACTTTCACTTATTCTTCGATTGATAACTCAATAATCCTTTCACAATTTTTCGGTTGTTCACTATTTGAAATTCGAATAAGATTCACTCGTTCTCGCTTGTTTCACTCTACTCTCTTTTTTTCTTAGCGCGTGCTTCCTTTTTTTCCGCGGCTCTCCGACGAACTCCACCGTTCCGGAAATCGAATCACTCTCTTCTGACCTGAAGTGGTCGCCAGGTCGTAGGTCAGCTGACTTTCGACCTGTCCGCTGAACTTCCGACTGCGGGAAAAGATGGTGGCACCATCTTCAGGTCGGTAGTCACTACAAGAGACTATTCCAATAAGGATGCCATCACCATAGGGGGGGATTTTAATGCAAGACATACAAGTTAGAGGAATTATTGTAACAACATCAATGGTATGCAACTCTACAACTGGCTCACATTAACTGCTGACACGTATAACCTACAACACACCTTCTCAAGACTACCTAGTAGATTAGATGGTACATCATTCTCATACATAGATTAGTTTCTAGTTTCTGAATCCATAATGACACCCGAACTCCAAATAGATCCCCTGCTTCAGACATATGACTTTGAGTCTGACCATCGAATAGTCGAAATCATTGTTAAACCTGGAATCAATCAAAATCAGCCAACATATTTCTTTGATTACAAAAATGCAAGCTGGAATGATTTCAAAATCTCGACAAACACCGAAATTGAGAACATTTCACCAGCTTTAGACAGAAATCTCTCTGTTGATGAAATAGAAGGTTCCATAAGTAGCATAAATGATGTCATCGCATCGGGGAATGGTCAAGGAAAGCACTACCTATTCTAGGTGATGGCACATCTTGTGATGAAGACAGCGCGAATCATTGCGCAATTTTTTTTGCCCAAATCCATAACACATCCGCAGGTGTTACAACTTCAACTAGCGCTACACTCTGCAGTGACGAGGAGCAAACAACTGCTGCATATAGAACAATGATCGCATCACCCAGAGGTGCTTCTTTTCAATTCAGTAGCCAGTTTAAAGCTGAAGGAACTGCTGAAAATGCACCTCCTGAATATTATGACTTTGTTTCCACTGACCAAATCAAAGGTATAATGCGAAGGCTTAAACCAAAATCTTCCTCTGGCCTCAACGGCATTAACAGTAAAACCTTAAAGAGACTACCACAAGCCTACCTGAAGGCATTGAAAATTATCATAAATAACTGCCTTTATTTATGCTACTTCCCCAAGCCGTGGAGGCAAGCTTCAGTCATACCTATTGGGAAATGAGATGCTGTTGCACTCAATATATATATATATAAAAACACTTTTCTGTAGTTATTTAATTCAATTTTTTTATTCAATTTTAATATGTCGAAGGACTCATCTTTACTCGTTTAGACTTTAAACTGAACTAACAAAAATTAAGAAAAACTGTATCATTCTTAAATCTCCCGGCCACATGTGTGAAATCTACACTACAATGTTAAATCAAACAAACCAAAATACAGTCTGCAGGTCACATGTGTGAAATCAAACCAACATCTTGCTGCTTGTTTAAGTCCATATAAGGCTTTATTTAATTTACAGACTTGATCTTTTTCACAAATTATACCTTGAGGAACTTTCATATATATTTCCTCTTTGAGATTTCCATTCAAAAATGCCGTTTTAACATCCATATGGTGTATTAATAAACTAAATTGATCCGCTAATGCAATAATATATCTGAAACTTGTTATTCTTGCAACTGGTGCAAATGTTTCATCATAATCAATCAAATATTTTTGAGTAAAACCTCTTGCTACTAATCTAGCTTTATACCTTACTGGGTTACCAAACTCATAATTTTTGATAGCAAATACCCATTTACTATCTACAATATTTTTATTTTCCGGCCTTGTTACTAATACCCAAGTTTTATTTATCAACAATGAATTAATTTCATCCTGGATTGCTTGTTCCCACTGTTCCTTATCATCCCTGTTTTTAATTTCTTCATATGAAGTTGGAATTTTACATATTAGCGACTCTGCATACATCATATGATCGTGTATGCTATTTTCATTATAAGAAGTGGATGAAAGGTTTTTAATTCTTTCACTCCTCCTAAGTGGAAAGAGTGTTTGTTCATTTTTACTATCATCAATTAATTTATTCCTTGTTTCTAATTCTAATCTAACTCTTTTATTTGCTATTTCATCTTTATTTAATGCTTCTTCGAAGTTTTTAGATTTATCTACTTCTATTATAGATTTTAACTCATTATTTAGTTTATCACTACTTCCAGAGTCATTCAAATCATCATCAAATATGGAACTAGTATCTTTTGACTTTAAATTGGGACTTGTTTTCAAGAAATTCACTTCATCAACAATTACATCTCTAACAGTAATGAATTTTTCTTTTTCAACATCCCATACAAGATATCCATTTGGTTCATATCCTACCAGTATTCCTTTCCAAGATTTTTCATCAAATTTTGTCTTACTGGTTTTATTATGGACAAATACAGTTGAACCAAATACTTTCAAATATTTTATTTGTGGCTTTTTATTATGCCACAATTCATATGGTGTTTTATCTTGTTTTAAAGCTCTAGTTGGTGCTATATTAATTGAATAAGTAGCAGTTAAAACTGCTTTGCCTCAAAACATTTTATCTAGGCTAGCACCAGCTATCAGTGCTCTAGCTTTTTCCGTAATTGTTCTTATCATTGTTTCGGATACACCATTTAATTGAGGAGTTCGTGGGACTGATAAATGCAACGAAATTCCTTTCTGCACACAATATTCTTTCATTTCATTTGACAAATATTCTCCTCCATTATCAATGTATAAGTTCACTAATTTTGAATTAAACTTTGCCTCACTTTTAGCTACATAATCTTTGAAAATTGAAAATACATGTGATTTATGTTTGATTAAGTATGTTACACAATAATGTGTGTACTCATCTACAAAAACAACAAAATAGTTTTTCTCATCTATAGTTGAGGGAGTAATTGGACCACAGACATCGGAATGAACTATAAACAACGGTCTTCTAATATGATCCTTATTTTTTTCTTTATTAAATGGTAGTCGTGATTGTTTACCACTTATGCATGCTTCGCATAAGTTATCATCTATCATCAGTATCTATGTTTTTTAATCAGTGCTACATCATCTACCATTTGTTTATTTTTAATTCTAAGAACTTATTCTTCCCTAAATGACCTAATCTTGTATGCCATATCTCGAAATTTTATGTTTTTAAAAAACTCACCCTTCATTACAGTTTTACCTCCTTTACTCACTACTACGCTTTGATTGTCAAAGATGATTGTCAGCCCACTCATTTGCATTTTTGAAACAGACAGCAGGTTGTGAGGAATAACTGGACAGTAGAGTACATTTTCCAAAACTAGTTCGATGCCCATGTTGCTAATTAATCGAAGTGATCCTTTCTTTGTAGCATTGATGAAGGTTCCATTCTTCGCAACTGAAATCCTGATTGGTGGTTGAAGATTCTCAAAATCCTGAAATAAATCCTCCCTATTAATAAAATGCTCTGAAGCTCCTGAGTCCAGAATGAATCTTATTTTATTTGCCTTTGTTAATTCTTGAAAATTAACACCAGCCATGAAGGCAAAACTTGATTGCTCACTTTGATCACTTATTTGGACTGTTTGAACAGTTCTCACTTTTTCTTTATTTTTATTTTTATTTTACCGTAGTCCTTTTAAATAATAGTAACATTTATTTTTGTAATGTCCTCTTCTTCCACAATGGTGACACATCACTGATAAGGTTTTTGTATTATATTTTTTATTAAATTTATCACTTTGCTTTCCAGAAAACTGTTTCCGTTTGTTATTATTATAATTTACTTTTGAACCTGTGTTTTGCATGGCTTCAACTTGAAGAACTTTACCACTTGTATCTCGACTTTCATTTAGCAATTTAATTTCATGGTCAAGGAGCCTGGTTTTTACAAAAACCAAAGGTAAATTATCTTCCGAAAGAGTTTCAATTGCTGTTATCACTCCGTCATATGAAGGGGGTAGCGTTAATAATAAGTGTGAAACCTTATCTCCCTCATCTAATTTTGCCCCTGCAGCTATCAATTCGTTGATTATGTCATCAAACAAATGAAAGTGTTTCAATAATGACACTTCACCTTGTAATTTAAGGCCTAATAACTTCTTCCTTAAATTCAATTGAGTAGCTAAACTCTTTCGTTCATAAATCTTGTCAAAACTAGCAAAAATTTCTTTTGCTTTTGACTCTGGTTTTACGAATCCTAAAAATGAGTCAGCTAAATATTCTATTATAATATTTTTAACTGCAGAGTCCGACTTATTCCAATCTTCTGAAGGATTTTCTGGAATGTCCTGATCAACTATCTTTATCAAACCAAGTTCAGTTAAAAGTGCACGTATTCTAAATTTCCACACACTATATTTTTCACCATTGAAAGCTTTAATGTTTCTTTTTAGTCTATTATTTTCCATTATACTTAACATAATGTCACTAAATATAATTAAATACAACACACACAACTTTCACGACCAATCACTTCAAAATGAAATAGTTTCAGTTTTAAAATAGGTATATTATTTACGTTTTTTTGTTTTTTTAAATTTAATTTAAAATTCACAATCACTAAAACCAAATTTAGTTAATTAAAACTGAGTATCCTGGGCCCATAACCTATTGGGAAATGGGATGCTGTTGCACTCAATATATATATATAAATATAAAAACACTTTTCTGTAGTTATTTAATTCAATTTTAATATGTCGAAGGACTCATCTTTACTCGTTTAGACTTTAAACTGAACTAACAAAAATTAAGAAAAACTGTATCATTCTTAAATCTCCCGGCCACATGTGTGAAATCTACACTACAATGTTAAATCAAACAAACCAAAATACAGTCTGCAGGCCACATGTGTGAAATCTTTAATTTTATTATCTTGAAAACATTTCACACAATATTTGTCTGACCTTAAATTTATTGCCACAGGCTTTGAATGTAAATATTCATCATCAATAAACGAATATAAGAAGTTGAAAATTTATTTTTGTATTTCCAACAATACCCGTACCTAAAACTTTTAAGATGACCTCAAGCAACTGGCTACAGACCAATCTCTCTATTGTCGGCGGAAAGTAAAGTATTCGAATATGTTATAATGGACAAAGTACCGGAAGTATGTGAAGACCTAAAAATAATGAACCAATTCCAATTCGGGTTTTCGAGGCACAAATATACCACACATGCTTTAACAATGCTAGCAGAAGACGTTTCAGAAAGAAAGCGACCACTCTTGCCTGTACAATTAACATTAAAAAGGCCTTTGATACTGTCTGGATAGTGGGACTCATCCATAAGCTGAAGCAACTAAAATTGCCAACGAGTTTACGCTTCATCATAGCGCACTATCTAACTGGGAGGAGCATACAGGTTAAATTCAATAACTCCAAATCAACCAGTGTAGATATATTTGCAGGAGTTCCACAGGGTTCAATACTCGGGCCAATATTATTCAATATATACACGAGTGACTACCCAAAAGATCCTCATAATCATGTTAAAACTGTTTTCCATGCTGATGATACACTCCTTTACTCCTCCGGCCTATCTGTTAAACTTGCCTCACAGAGAATTAACACTTTTTTAAATATGACATATGAATATCTTGAGAAATGGAAATTTGAGGTGAACACCTCCAAATCTAAATGCATACTCTCCAGGAGATATGACAAGCATGTTAAACCCAAAGAATACAAGAACATAGACAGGATCACGCTATATATGAATAATAGAAAACTCAAAGTTGCTGAAAACGTCAAATATTTAGGAGTTGTCCTCAATTCCAAATGGAGTGCAAAAAAGCATGTCGAGAGTATCTTACTGAAAGCCAAATTTGTCCTTGCTAAGGTCAAAAGACCACTTAGGCTAAAAGATCTAGGCACCAGTATGAAACTCACTCTCTACAAGCAATTGATCCGTCCCATAATCGCATATGGTTTTGAAGCGTGGTGCAGCATTTCATCAAATCAAATGTTAAGGCTAAAAAGATTTGAAAGATCTTGTCTGTACAATGTTTTGCCTCCGGAAGAAGCCTTCAGAAGACTGCACATTGATGAGGATGTTTTTGTGAAAATCAACGTTACCAAATTGTACGAAAAATTGGGAGGACTCGTTCCCATTGATGAATTCCTCAGACTCCGTTTCAACAAAAAATTTGCAAAGTTAAGCTATTGTGAATTAGAAGAACTAAGTAAATATGTGAACAATGTATTTTTAGAAAGTATATATAATAACTATCAAGATAAGTACAAATACAAAGTATTTCCACCCTCTTTCTTATTCCATATACACAATACAAACTTAACATACAATAATGGTAAATTTACTTTTTATAGAAGGAAATACAATTCAAATAATCTAAAAGACTTAACCAAATACATATAAGTATTACGCCATGACTAGATGTAACAATTGTATATAGCCCACCACCCATTTCTCCCCCTCCCTTTCAACTATCCTTTCTATCATCCCTTTATTTATAGTAGTAATAAGATTACAGATATAGCGGGGTTTTCGAGGCTTTCCCCGGTTAACTTTTGATGTCGGATTTCATTTAAAAATAAAGGACAAATAATATGTAAAGTTTCAGTGCTGAAAAATATGTATATTAAACAAATGTAGCACGACTTCTATATAGATGCGAAATCCGTGAAGACCTCAATAATCAAGGAATTCAAGACATCGTCTCGATCAAACCCTTTCAAACGGCTACGGCTAAACGCCAAAACAGAATATTAGACCTCTGGCTAATCACTTTCGGTCCGAATTTCAACCCAGCTACACTCAGCAAGGTTAGAGCCATCCTACACACAATCGTAAAGTTCGAAGCCATTAAGAACAAGTCGATTCTGCAGTGTAAAAACTGCCAGCGAATTGGCCATGCTGCTAACAACTGCCATCTAACCTTCAGATGCGTCAAATGCAGCCTGTCCCACGGGCCCCGCAACTGTCAGAAACTCCCCGAACAGAAGCCAAAATGCGCTAACTGCCGCTCCGATGAACACCCTGCCAACTACCGCAACTGTCCGGATTTTGTCAAATTCAGACAGTCCCATTCTGTAGCCATCCCGAAAAATACCTCACAAACCCACATGAAACCCTCAATCACTAACAACCTCACCCAATCAGGAGTCTCTTACGCAGCAGCTCTCAAAACTAACCTCCCATCAAAAAGTTCGCCACGTTCATTATTTCAAACAGAAATATCTTCCCTTTTCGGGATGAACATTACTGGACTTGCTGCGAAAATGCATCAATTCCTCCCCGCCTACAACTCAACCACCAATTCACTTGAAAAGAAAATATTGATGTGCTCATTTATCGCGTCCCTTAATGGATGTTAAGATAATGGAGCTCAACATCAACTCAATTGTCGGTAGAGCACGCCGTCATGAACTCGAAATCTTCCTTCAATCCCACCAACCACATATCGTCCTCCTATGTGAAACCAAAACCTCACCACGGCACAGACCACACTTCCCCTCATTCAACCTCTTTCGAATTGATCGCCGAGACTCTCACGGTGCAGGCGACACTGCAATCCTCGTCCACTCGAAATTTAAATCCACCCAGCTCTTCCCACCCTGCCGGGACGAATCTACCTTCGAATCCACCACAATTGCCATCGAAACCCGAAACACCGTACTCTTCTGTTCATCAATTTACTGTCCCGAGTCACAACTCGACGAAGCTGACCTCAATCACCTTTTAACTTTCATAAAGAACCACACCATGACTGAGAATAAGAAATCTCACATTATTAGCCATAAGGGATGTCTCGCGTTGAAGTCGCCTCCAACGCGAGACATCCCTTATGGCTAAATCGCAGCACCAACCCCAACGGTACCACACTTCACCGCTGGTATTCCAGGAACTCAATACCTTTTCAAGTCTCCCTACAAACACCTATCAGCCCAACTTATCCACAAGGAGCATCATACCTTGACCTGTTCTTAGTAAGCGACAATCTCCCAATCAAACCCCATCCAACCACACATCCCTTCCTTCCCACGATATCGGGCATTAGCGACCACGATGCCGTAGTCCTAGAAATCAAACTCCACGAACATCCACTTACAGAAAACCCTCCTCATGTCCTCGACTTCCACAATGTTAAATGGAAGAAACTAAACCGACACCTCTCGAACAAACTTAAACCCATCATCCCACCTGATACCAATTCCATCTCGAACCAATCAATAGACGAAACTATATCCGCATACACTACCCTTATCCACGAAATCACTGAGAAATTCATTCCAAAAAGAATCCTCCATTACAATTCCCTACTAACACTACCCCCTGAACTCATCGACGATATTCGACTCAAGAGAACCCTTCGAAGACGTCTGTTCCGCAACCCATTTAACCCTAACAATACCCATACTCGCGACCAAATCCGACAGTTAGACTACCATATCCGTTCCAGTATCCAGGACCTCTACCATCAGCATCTCACTTTACGCCTATCTAACATACAACTTAATCAAAACACCTTTCAAGAACTCCGAAAATCATGCCCCCAACTCTCTAAACCCTCTCACCACCATACACATATACTCCCCCAAAACGTATCGCCCGCACGAAAGGCCGAAATGCTAGCCGATCATTTCCTCACCACACATCTCACCTCTGATCACTTATCAGATCCTAACATGGACTGTGCAATCAAGGCCACCATTGACTCCCTACAATCCAACCCCACTTTTCATCAACGCACGAACCCTCACATCTCCCTTTTCAACCACCCCCTCGCAAAACCCATTAACTTCATACCTGACTGTGAACCCATACACTTCACCACACCCACACAAATCCATAACATTATCCGCTCTCGCAAAAACAAAAAATCAACAGGTCCCGACCAAATCTTGATCATTTTCCTCAAAAAGTCCGCTAAATCAATAAGCCCTTTTCTCTCCAGACTATTCAACCACTGCATCCTCAATGCATACTTCCCGCTTGCTTGGCGAAACGCCACAATTACACCGATCCTTAAAAAAGGCAAAAATCCACTAGAGACATCCAGCTTCCGACCCATTTCATTGCTCTCCACAACAAGCAAGATCTTTGAAACCGTTATCAAAACGTACATTGATCAACACTGCTCTTATTTCAACATAATCCCAAACTTTCAGTTCGCCAACCGACCCGCACATTCAGTAGATCATGCTCTACTTACCCTGAAAAAGCACATCCAGATTAGTGCAAATAAAAACCTCCCTACAGTTGCCTGCCTCCTAGACATTCAGAAAGCCTTCGACTCCGTCTGGCAAAAAGGTCTCGTCTCCAAACTTGTCAGCATCTTCAACTTCCACCCGCACCTCAGCAAACTAATTTCGTCCTTCCTCACTGACAGGAAATTCCAAGTAAAACTCCCGAACGCTCGCTCTTCCTGGTTATCAATGCCAGCAGGAATCCCACAAGGTTCAGTCATCTCAGCCACCCTCTTTTCCATTTATACTGCCGATATTCCAACTCCCCCACAGTCGCTATCACCTATCCTCATTCTACAATATGCCGATGATATAATTATATATCACTCAGCACTGAGTATTCCTCAATGCCAGCAACGCCTCAATCACTACCTCAATACCCTCTACAATTATTTCATTAAATGGAAGCTGATCCCTAATCCCTCCAAGTGCGAGACTATAGTCATATATGGCAAAGCTCGACTAACCAAGAAAGCCCGATCGGACTCAACCAAAGTCCAATTACTCCTAAACGGAGAGAAAATCCCAACCAAATCACAAGTAACCTACCGGGGCATCCTTATCAATCAAAAACTCTCCCCAAACACCCACATCACAACGGTCCTACAAAAAGCCACGTACGCATTTAAAGCCCTGTCCACGCTCATGCACGTACGCACCGCGCTCCCCAAAAAGGTGAAGCTCCTATGCTATAAATCCCTCATCCGACCACTAATCACCTTCGGTTTTGCCTTCTGGTGTGATCTACCCCCATCTCAGATGGAAAGGATTCGCCGCAAAGAGAGACAAATTCTCCGCCACTGCTGCGGAATTTTCAAGCAGGAAGATGACCCCCAGAAACACATATCAAACCAAACCCTGTATGAAACCGCGCAACTTCGTAGAATAGACGCAATCCTCATGGACCAACTCCTACGGTTTCTTGAAAAAGCGACCTATCATCCAAACCCTCTCATCACACAAATCATGAACACAGACCCTGACCTCACACTCCAGTTGACTGTTCGCCACCAAATACCTCAATCCCTCCGCCTACTCGCTGATCAAGGAAGAATCTTTGATCAAGCGAAACGAATATCCTGGTACAACAAATCTTACTCCACATCTCAATACACCCCAAACACCCATCCACTAAGTCCTCATTGAAGGAAAATTGTTTTGTAGATAGAATTTATTTATTTATTTATTTCTTCATCACAGACACCAGTTTGGGGAGGTTTTGTTTGGCTTTCCTTCCAATTTCAGATAATTAATCATAAACTGCAAACTTTAATAAATACACAACCAACAAATAAAACTCTAGAATAAGTAAAGGCTGTTAGAGTTAAGATATTTTAAGCACTATTCTTGTTAGGATTAAGACAAATTATGTAATATCTGCCAATGAATAAAATGTTGTTTTCGTTAAAATGTTGTTTTCGTTAAAATGTTGTTTTCGTTACGTATATATAGATGTAAAGATTAATGTACATGGACTTAGGTGAATATTTTTTGCCTCAATAAATTTGTTTTACTGTCAAAAAAAAATTTGTTTTACTGCCGACCTCTCTTGCTGGAAAGCATTTCCACAACATCACATTTCCACCTCCATGTTAAATTTTTGTGATCTTCGACTGTAACTTATACAATCTGAATACGACAAGTTGAATTTAAAATCATCGTCAAATAAATTCTGTGCTTCTTGAGTCCACTTTAGATAAGCTGTTTTCAAATCACAAGATAGTACACAGAAATAACTGAAAAAGATTTTGTTTTTCAAAGTAAAGGATACTTTGATAACTATTTTGCAAATATTGCATTTTTTTAGTGTAACTAACCTTCATATCTCGATTCTCCATTCAAAGTACTACGTTTTGTTTAAAATTTGACAAAATAAGACAACACAGCATTTTGGAGTGGAAAATCGAAAAAACCGGACACACATACACATACATACAAACATATATGCATAAACACAGCCATGCATAGATTCACAAAAACAAACAAACGTCGTGACATTACGGGCCCTATGTGATACATTCACTGATAAACGGCTTGACGAATTTGCCCAGACAACAATAACTTTGAAGGAATATCAACGTTTTGATATGCTAAAGATAGTGGGGTTTTCTGAGGCTTTCCCCGAAACGTTTATGAATAAATTTTTGCTTTCAAATTATTTAATGTAACTATATCTATGCGTTAAGAAGAAATGCTGGAATATTTAGAATGACCTAAATTTAGCACAAACATATTAAAAATTGTTAAGATCGATGTAACCTAGTATTAAGAAGTTAATTGCCTCAATAAGTTCGTTTTCCTTGGCAAAAAAACAGTTTTGAGAGAACCAAAGATGCTTGAATGAATGAATGAATGAATAGTAGGTTTTATTCACAATCTTCTTAGAATTAGACAACAAGTACCTACAAACTTTTTGAAGTTAACTTAGAACTAACTTAACCTATGAGCTGTGCCTTTGAGGCCATGTTGCTCAAGTTCGTCTTGATATAAGGAAAGGAAAATTTCATGAATCAATTTCAGTTTAAAAAAAACTTTCAGATTAAAAACTAGTGCTGATACATTTATGGGCTTCAGGTCGGGCTGGTTAATGCATTGCTTAATGTTCGGTGCATTGTATTGTTGATAGTAGATATTCGATGTGTGTTGATTGTAGGATTCGTGGTGATTCGTTGAGACCAGTTGTGTCGGATATCACGCTGTGTTCACTGCCGTCATCTGTTTGTGTTATTAAATATTATGGATACGTTCGGATTACCGTGATTTCTTCCTCGTTTGATGGCTGCATCGCGGAGTTTCCCAATATGCTGTGCGAGGGGCTCAAGTTTAGCTGCTTCATACAGTGTTGAGTTGGGGTAGAAGTAATCATTTTCTCTTCGGTGGAGATTAATGGCTGTTCGGAGAATTCTCCTCTCAAATTTCGCCAACCTTTCGATTTGGTAGGCTCCGACCGATGACCAAATCAGAATGGCGTAAGTAAGGATGGGCCTTATGAGCTGCTTGTAGATAGTGGACTTTACTCTGTTATTCACGGGAGGGTTGGCTTTAAGGAGGCAGCTGAGTCTATGGTAAGCGAAAGTTGCAGATTGGAGACGGGACTTAGCTTGAGCAGAAAACTTTCTGAAAGGGTCAAAAATCAAACCCCGATATTTAACTGATCTAGAAGGCATCATACGTGTGCCATTTATAGTGACGCTAGCTTGCAGTAGACCTTTGTAACTATCATTATTGCCTCTAAAGACAAAAAGCTCACTTTTATTTGGGTTGACGGAAAGGCACCACTTGGAATAGTACCTGATTAGCTTTGACAGGTATCGCTGCAGCTGCATTGCTGCGTATCTAGGGTTGTGCTGTGAGCTCCAAACTAGCAGATCATCCGCATAAAGATTTACCTTGAGGGTAGAGGCTCCTTCTTTAACTATATTTGGGATATCTGCGGTAAAGACATTAAATAGTATGGGTCCCCAAATCGATACCAAAGATGCTTTATTTTTCTGAACTCTCAAATAGACACTCATATACAAACATAATAAAAACTAAACTCAACCATGCATAGATACCAACATGAGCCTACGCATACGTGCATGCTTTCACACATACGCATCTATACATACATACATCTATACATAATGATGATGGAAAAAATGGCCCAGGACATGCTCACAGCACTACTTAACAATCTTAAACACAAATGAACCAGTTGAATGACTTCTTAAAATGGAACAAGGTGGCATGCTACACCTATACGCTCCCAACTGAGAAAAAACTGACCCTGTAGCTAAAGGGTGTACACACTTCCTACGAAGACAATGATGTCAAGGAAGAACTCCAAGCCATCCTAGGGGAGGATGTTTTGGGAGCCAAAAGGTTCTCAACGGTGGCCTCAAGGAAGGAAAAAAAACTCTTTCTTCCTTCCTTATTCAATTTAAGCCAGACTTTGACGTCAATAAGGCTATGAACGTAAAAACGCTCCTACACCAAAAGGTACAATGGGAGCGTTTGACTAAATCAAATACCTCGCAGTGTTTCAATTGCCAACGATTTGGACACGTAGCTTCAAATTGCGGAATGGAACCTCGTTGCGTCAAGTGTGACAAACACCATCAGTCAAAAGACTGCCCTATTGAAAAGGAAGAGGGAAAAGATGCAATTTTCTGCGTAAATTGCAACAGCAAAAGCCACCCCGCGAGTTTCAGGGGCTGTCCTAAGGCCAAGGAGGCTGAGGAGAGGAGACGGAATCTCCAAAAGAAAAAGGAGGAACGGAGGGACTTCGTCACTGCTTCCTTAAAAAACACCATTCGAAATGGTGTCTCATTCGCTAGTATAGCAAGGGGTGCAGCCAAGCCAGCTGCAACCCAGCCTGTACGGCAAGCTAAAGCGAATAATAGTCAACAGCAGCAAAAAGACAGAAATTCTGTCATGAATAACGACTGCAATCAATTCTTTGGGTGTGACTTGTTCACTCTCATCCGCAAAGTGGATTCATTCATTCCACAATATAAAAAACTCACTAACCTGAGTGAGAAAAAGGCGGCGTACTTAGACTTCGCCTTCAAAATCTGTTGTCGCGATGAGCTCCATTAAGCTCTCCATCGTCAACATTTGTTCGCTAGCTCCACGTTTCAAAAGGAACTCTGTTCAAGAATACTTGGACATGCATAGACCAGATTTCTTGTTCATCTCAGAAACAAGACTGAAAAGTAAACACAAAGTTCACTTGGGGAAATATAAAGTCATATGGGATGACGACCCAGATGGAATCCTTGGAGTAGCTATGGCCTTCAGGGAGCATCTCAAAATTCAAAGACACTGTCTTCCAAGTCTGAAGTGTGCAGACGTCATTATATTAAGCTCAGTTCTGGGAGGGTTCACCTTTGCATTTGTTGGAATATACGTTCAACACGGATATTCGGGAGGGGATCTCATCGAAGACTTGGAAACAGCCCTTACTTTGTGTGAAAAGTTCGATTTCTTTGCGATAGGGGGTGATTTGAACACAAGACATCCTTCATGGGGAAATCACGTATCCAATGGATATGGTACGGCTCTGTTCAACTAGGTGCAAGCAAATATGGATCTCATTTTGATTGCGCCAAGCGAGCCCACCTTTCGAAGAAGCTCGTCAACTATTGATTTTTTCATTGTGTCTACCAACCTGGTAAATATCTCCCACAGCTGGAGGAACTTCGAATGTGGAGTAATCGACGCCGAGTCTGACCATCTTTTGGTAGAGCTGACCATAAGAGTGAAAAAGGGTGTAAGGCTGGAGGTAGCAGACCCTCAGCTCTTTATCCCATACAAGCGTATCGACTGGGAAGCAGTTAGTGCTGACTTGAGTGGAAAACTTGACGATATTTCAATCAACAGATCGAAAAATCTCACAACCACCGAAATCGAAGAGGGAATCGTTTGTTTAAATTCAACCCTTAATACGGTCATCTCAAAGATCTCCATAAAAAACTCCTCCAGGAATTACCTTTATAGTGATTTACCACAGGACATTTTGGAGCTTCATCGCAGACGTAGCACCCTCAGAAAACTACTCTCAAGAATATACCACCGCAACTTGAATGTAGTTAACTGGGAGTATCAGCGGGTTCACCTCCTTATACTCTCCCTTAATAGAGTGATCTCGAGAAGAACATCTGATTTTGCCAATGAGAGATTCGAACAGACCCTAGGAAACATCAGACCCGGTGCCTGTATGTTTCCTCAAATTAACAAAATAACTGGCCGTAAGCACCTGCCAAGAGTTCTCACTTATAACGGTTCCATGCTCATGGATGACAAAGCCGTTGCTGACTCCATCGCAAACCATTTTGCGAAAGTTCTTCAAGGGAGAAGGCAAGTGATAACTCTGCCTTCAATTCGTTGGTAAAAAGAACAATATCAACGTTCGACAGGGACCACAAAAACTTGTGCTTGACTAGATTTTCCGATTCGAATCCGTCGGACGCTCCTATTGGCAGTACCCTGTTTGTGAGCCCTGAGAGACTCAGGATGCTCGCACTAGAACAAAATTCCAAAAAATCGGCTGGGGCTGATGGAATTTCAAATTTCTTTATAAAAAAACTTCCCCATACTTATTTTGTTCTTCTCGCAATCCTTCTAAACAACTGCATAAACATTTGCTACTTCCCTCAGCAATGGAAATGCGCCAAAATATTTGTCATTCCGAAAGAGTCCAACAGTACTGACGTAGTCAATACTCGTCCGATATCTCTTCTGTCCAACGTAGGGAAGTTACTGGAAAGAGTGATCCTACAAGGCATCACACAGTTCTCTGAAGAAGCAGGAACTGTACCGGAAAGACAATTCGGCTTTAAAAGAGCTCATTCAACGGTAGACGCGTTGGCTGTTTTTCAAGCCAGTATAAAAAGAAATTGGCAGGCCAGAAAGGTCGTAGTAGCGTGCCTCATTGATGTAGAAAAAGTTTTTGATTCGGTTTGGATCGATGGACTTATCTACAAACTAATTCAATTTGGCTTCCCGGTGAGTGTTACAAAAATAGTAGGCAGTTTCATGAGGGGACGTACTGCCTTTGCGGTGTCTGGTGGAGCTAGTTCCGAACCCTTTGGTATCGATTCGGGGGTCCCTCAGGGGTCTATTCTAGGCCCTTTTCTCTTTAATATATTCACGTCTGACATTCCCGGTATCAGAGATGAATTTAAACCTGGAATCGAGGTGAATCTCTTTGCTGATGACTTATTGGCGTGGTCATCTGAGCACAATCTCCGCTTTGCGCGAACGAGACTCCAAAGGTACCTGGACTCGTTAACTGCGTACTACGGAAAGTGGGGGATGAGGGTTAACGCTAGGAAAAGCGAGCTGATTGTGTTCAAGGACCCACATCAAAAATATGGACGTCGAACAAAGAACATCTGTGATACCAGAGTAAAATTGAACGGGCAGGTGGTGCACTGCTCCAAACAAACGAAGTATCTGGGGGTGATTTTCGATACAAAAAACAGTTCAGTTCAGTGCTCACGTAGATTCTGCTTGGAAGAAAGCCATTTATGCATACCATCTTCTTATGCCTCTTTTCAGGAAACAGTCAACGACCAGCAAGCGGGTCAAGATTATTGCTTACAAAGCTCTAATCAGGCCCATACTCCTGTACGCAGTGCTGATATGGCAGGCAGCACCAAAATGCAAATGGGGCAAGATAGGATTATTGGAACGTAAAATCCTTCGGGCTTGCACTGAAGTGTTCAAAAGGGAGGACGGACGGTCCTACCCCAACCGATATCTATACCGGGAGGCAGATGTGGAGCCGATTCACCGCTACGCCAAGAGGTTGACCGAACGAGCTGCAAAGCGTATGGCGGAGCACGAGACCGCCACTATTAGTAACGCGGCAGATAGTCGAGCGATGGAGGCAGCCAACGGATAGATTAAGAAATTAATTTTAATAATAGTTATAAGTAAAATATTGTATTAAAAATCTAACAAAAAAAAAATTAAAACAAAAATTTTATTAATAATTATTGTATATAAATTAAGATTTAAATTAAATAAATATAAAACGACCAAAAACAACAGAGGTCACATTTAGGGTGTAAATGTTAGTAATAATAATTTTCTTTTTTGATATATAAGTAATAACTTTTGATATTAAACAAATGTTAGTATAGAGTTCTGGGCACAGCCATTAGGCAAAGCCCGTAGGCTAAGTATTAGGTTAAGAAAATATTGTAAATAATGATTGTATATAGTATGAAAAAATCACCCAATAAATTAATTTGAATTTGAAAATGAACCAGTTGAAGAAAAACATAGTAATGCGATCAGAGTCAACGTGCTCCGTGAGACGTGATCGAGTGAAGACGCATATAGTGCTCTATTGCGCGAGTACATAAATAATTAAAATTAATAAAGCGAGTACATAAATACAGTATAAATTAATAAACTCTGTGTAGAGTTTGTATTAGAAAAAGAATTTATTCAAAACTATTACAAAAATTCTAAATTAAACTCTTACTAGTTGCTTCCTTCAGCAACTCAGGAATACTACTTCTACGTTAGAAAATAATCTTTTGTATTTATACTTAAAATATCTTATTCTTATTCTATTGTCGATATTTAATTAGGAATTTACATATACATATTCTAACACCTTAACCTCTAAAAAATTTCTCTTATTTTGCAAGACATCATAAAGTGATCAACGCATCTTTGAAATGCCGACTCCCTCATAAAATAATAAAAGGAAAAAGGATATTTTGTACTATCCTTCTGAGATCATGAGGATGGTCAGCAGATGTGGTACATGTAGTGTGTAACTGAATCTTAGTATAGCTAATTACATTTATGATTTTCCATTTGCTTGCATAAGTTTGTTGATGCATTTTTCTTCCACATAATGTTTATCTTTGGTTAACTTGTATAAGTGTAAAAAAAAACTTGTTTTATTAAAACGAAATAGGAAAAAAAAGGATACCCACAATACTGTGAAAAACAATGTCGATGGTGTCTGACGGCGAGGAGGATGATACGTTGCTGGAATAGCGGCGTATTTTCGTTCTCAAAACTAAGAAGAAGCTTAGCAGGCTGTGCAAGGAGTTCGGCACTGACCTAAAAGAAGACTTTTTGACGGAGCTACTTGGCCAATGCAAGGTCCAAGTAATGGGAACATCAGCGGATGCACTTGACGAGGAAGAGGAATTAATGGATTCCAACGATCATGACGACAAGGAGCCGAATTCACGTCGTACTGGTATCGAGCAGACAGATGACTGCGGCGAATCATCTTCAGACTCCGAAGTTGAACAAAAAGCAGTATCAACCCTAAGGAAAGCGGATCATCTGCATCGAGAGAAGAATCCAACAGCTGGAACCGAGTTGGGATCAAGTGAATTTAGCACCATTAATTACAGGAAGCAGGAAAATCCCCCATCCCCCCAACCCGCTAAAAAGCCCTACAATGCCACTCAAATTTCAGGTAATGCAAACTACTCAAAGCTAAATCAAGTCGTGAGGAACGCGAGTGTAAGTGCGCCGGCACCACGCAAACCCTCTCCACGGCGCCTAGCCGTCACTAAGGCTTCTCCTACTGCTCCTCAACAATCGAGGAAATCTAAAATCCCTCCAATTGTCTGCTATAAACTAGACGTAAAAGCTTTCAGGAAATCCCTTGAAGAAGCTTATCGAGGGAAACCTCTCAGATCCCGAAATTTTAGGTAAAAGTCAACAGCAACTCCCGTGTCACACTACTTCCGGACACTTTAGAGTCCCACGGGGACTTGTTTGAGCACCTTAAAGCTTCTGAGGTACCATGTTTTACTTTCACTCCCGCGGCACACAAGCGTGCAACTGTTCTTTTGAAGGGCGTCCATCCGTCTTCTGATGACGAAGAGGTCTTCGAGGAATTGAAGAAAGTTCTAGGTGACCAGGTTGCCCAAGTCAAGCGATTCACCACAGCCAAATCTAGAGCGGACGGAATTAATCTGGGACTATTTTTGGTCATCTGTCACTTGCTTTAAAACTTTCTGGATTCGATGCGACCCATTAAATTCGCCGCCCTAAACTCATGTTCTTTTGTTCCTCCGTACAAAAGAAACTCCCTTCAAGAATTTTTGCTGAAAATCCTAACTTTGTTTTTCTCTCTGAGACACGACTCAAATCCCGGCACCGGGTAGCAATGGATGGTTATCGTACCATTCGGGAAGACATCTCTGACGTTCCGACGGACTGTAGATTAGGAACTGCACTTATGATAAAAGAGTGGATAAGGACTCAACGTCACTTAATCCCTGATCTTAGTGCCATAGAAGCCATTTGCGTTAGTGCGCAAATTAGTGGCGATACGATCGTGCTCGTGGGCGTTTACCTTCATCATGGTTTCCACCACTCAGAGGTCATTACTGACCTAGAAAAAATTTACGCTGCTGCTTCTCAGATCGGTGTGGTAATAATTGGAGGAGACTTCAACTCTCGACACCCAGCTTGGGGTAACCAGCATGCGAATACGTACGGAACCAGTTTACAGGCATGGCTTTCTAACAATCCTCTTTAAAGGTCGTTGCTCCTTCGGAGCCCACATATCGCAGGTCGTCGAGCGTAATCGACTTCTTCCTTGTATCTCCCAGTCTCATTAGCATTCTACCTCAGTTTGGCTCTTGGTCGTGTGACGTCTTCGACGCAGAATCTGACCGTGCAACTAAGTTTGCTAAGAAAAAATGGGCTAGGCTTCTTGGCCTCAGAACCAGAGCTGTATATTCCGTACAATAGAGTTAACTGGGAAAATTTCTCCAGAGAATTAGAAGAAAAACTGAAATACCTAGACCTGGATGATAGGCGAAATCTTTCGCCAGAAGAGATTGACGTCTACATCAACTCACTCAATAGTGTTCTTAATTTAGCCATAGAAAATGTGTCTATTCCCAAAAGATCCCAAAATTATGCCTTTAGAGACCTCCCCCAGGACATTATTGACCTCCACAACAAACGTAGGACCTTAAAAAGACGCCTAACCCGTACATACCACCGACATCCGAATAAAGTAACCCCTGAGTATCGGCAAACCAGCTTCCTAATTAAAAACTTAAACTTCTTGATCATGATTAAAACAGCAACACACAAGAACAACAAGTTTGAAGAACGCCTGCAAAATATTTCCCCTGACCATGATATGTACAGAGAAATCAACCGAATCACCGGCAAAAGAGTGAACAGCAACTTCACATCCGATGGTATTTCCCTTTGCGACGATCATAGTATTGTCAATGCTGCAGCCGGAGCTTACTCGGCGGTTTTCAGTGAAAGTAACGAAAGCTCTGATTCACCAACGAAGTAAAAGAAGTGGTGTCGACTTTCCGTCCTAATAACAAAGGCCTCTGTCTGGCAACCTTCAGCCATAAAAATATTGCTCTCTCCCCTTCGGGAATCTCTCTCTTGATCACTCCCGGCACCCTAGAAGGGCTAGTCAACACCTTGCCCCGAAAAAAATCTTCAGGTGAAGACAGTGTCTCAAATTTTCTGTGTCTCCTCCTGAAGAAACTTCCAACTTTCCACTTCCACCATCTCACAATTATCTTTAATAACTCTCTCAACATAGGCTACTTCCAGAATGTATGGAAGAGGGCAAAAATTTACCCGTTACCAAAAAGTTCTGGCACGTGTGAACTAAGAAAATTTCGTCCCATATCCATGCTCTCCAATGTAGGAAAGCTATTTGAAAAAGTAATTCTATCCGAATTATCAGAAGAGATCAATGAACGCAACATGATTCCACTCAGACAATTCGGTTTCAAAGCCAAACATTCAACGGTTGTCGCACTTTCCGTCTTTAAGGATGCTATTGAGACTGCTGTGAGTGAAAAGTAGGTCCTCGGAGCCTGCTCGATTGATGTGAAGAAGGCTTTCGTTCTGTTTGGATCGCTGGCCTAATCTTCAAGTTGCTCAACCTTGGTATCCCTGTACATAGAGATTTTTTCTAAACAGATGCACTTCCGTAGGCCTAAACGGTGTCTCTTCTAAAGTCTTCAGAATCGAGCGTGGCGTTCCACAAGGATCGATTTTGGGACCCATACTATTTAATGTCTTTACCGCAGATATCCCAAATATAGTTAATGAAGGAGCCTCTACCCTCAAGGTAAATCTTTATGCGGATGATCTGCTAGTTTGGAGCTCACAGCACAACCCTAGATACGCAGCAATACAGCTGCAGCGATACCTGTCAAAGCTAATCAGGTACTATTCCAAGTGGTGCCTTTCCGTCAACCCAAATAAAAGTGAGCTTTTTGTCTTTAGAGGCAATAATGATAGTTACAAAGGTCTACTGCAAGCTAGCGTCACTATAAATGGCACACGTATGATGCCTTCTAGATCAGTTAAATATCGGGGTGTGATTTTTGACCCTTTCAGAAAGTTTTCTGCTCAAGCTAAGTCCCGTCTCCAATCTGCAACTTTCGCTTACCATAGACTCAGCTGCCTCCTTAAAGCCAACTCTCCCGTGAATAACAGAGTAAAGTCCACTATCTACAAGCAGCTCATAAGGCCCATCCTTACTTACGCCATTCTGATTTGGTCATCGGTCGGAGCCTATCAAATCGTGAGCCTACCAAATCGAGAGGAGAATTCTCCGAACAGCCACTAATCTCCATCGAAGAGAAAATGATTACTTCTACCCCAACTCAACACTGTATGAAGCAGCTAAACTTGAGCCCCTCGCACAACATATTGGGAAACTCCGCGATGCAGCCATCAAACGAGGAAGAAATCACGGTAATCCGAACGTATCCATAATATTTTATAACACAAACAGATGACGGCAGTGAACACAGCGTGATATCCGACACAACTGGTCTCAACGAATCACCACGAATCCTACAATCAACACACATCGAATATCTACAATCAACAATACAATGCACCGAACATTAAGCAATGCATTAACCAGCCCGACCTGAAGCCCATAAATGTATCAGCACTAGTTTTTAATCTGAAAGTTTTTTTTAAACTGAAATTGATTCATGAAATTTTCCTTTCCTTATATCAAGACGAACTTGAGCAACATGGCCTCAAACGCACAGCTCATAGGTTAAGTTAGTTCTAAGTTAACTTCAAAAAGTTTGTAGGTACTTGTTGTCTAATTCTAAGAAGATTATGAATAAAACCTACTATTTATTCATTCATTCATTCATGAACCAGTTGAATCACATCTCCATACTCACTTTGGATGCTAGTTCCTTACTTCAACGATCTGGAAAGTTTAAACAATTTATCCTCCATAAAAAATTTGAAATTATTACCATCCAGGAAACGTTCTTGAAGCCCGAAACGCGTCTCCACTTTCCTAACTACAAGCTATACAGAAATAACAGATTGACAGGCAGGGGAGGAGGAACGGCCATTCTCGTGAGGAGAAACGAGAGACATCAACTGATCCAAACCCCACAGCTACATACGACAGAAGCTATAGCCATAAATGTGAAGACGAATTCTTTTGAGTTTGTGGTTATTTCGGTGTACAACCCACCAAAAATAGGCACTTCGAACAAGACTTGCGCGCCTTATTTGAAAAAGAAAGACCGCTTCTGGTCATTGAAGACCTTACTGCCTACCATAGGCAATGGGGTGCTGGGAAAAGTAATCAAGCTGGGACTGATCTTAACAGATTCATCACAAGCAATAACGTGAGCCTTCACCTACCAAATGAGCCAACACATTTTGGTCAGATACGCAGATATCATCGACTTTGGGATATTCCGAGAATTCCAGACGAATATACGAATAAACGTCCAAAACGAACTCTCCTTCGATCACCAACCGATACACTTTCTTATAGAAGATGTCTATATAGATGAACCTACAAGAAGTAGGAAGAAAACTGACTGGCAAGCTCTCCACGACCATCTGGCGAACGAAAGTTTGACCCAAGATTTAAACATAGCCGATGATGTCGAGAAAACGATAGAGATAGTAACCAACATTATCTAGCAGGCAAAAGAGGGCAACATAGTCACAACTCCTATAAGGGAATACAATTGCTATGAACTCCCGCGCGAAATCATAATTAAGATAAGGAGGAGGAATCAATATCGGAGAAGAGCTAGGAGCACGGGTGATCCTAGGTAACAAACGAAAGCTAACCGGTTGACAAACAAAATTCGAGACCGTATCCACCAGTTTCGTAATGAACAATGAGAGAGTTTCATGCAGAGCCTCGAGCCAGGCGAGAATGCCTGCTGGAGGATGTCCAAATACTTCTTGGCACGGAACAAGGTAGTTGTACCACCAATACACGGACCAAATGGATTAAAATACGACAAAAGTGGTAAAGCAGAGCCTTTGCAGATACACTGGAGCTTTTATTCCGCGAAAACACCTCCTGGGACAAGGATCTTGACAAAGAGGTTGCAAAACTAAACCATGTAAGAAAGCTTCTCACAAGCTAACCACAAGAGGAAGAGGCGATACGACCACTTGACACACAGGAAACGAAAGACTTAATACTAAGACTTGACAAACGGAAAGCACCAGCACCCGACGCAGTTACGAACATAATGTTGAAGTGGCTCCCAGACAACTATTTAAGCATCTTTACAGACACAACCAGCACTATTTTCCATTTGCGTAAGCTTCCTACGGCCTGGAATCGGCTATCATAACAATCATACCCAAACCTGGGAAAAATCATGCCTTTCCCCGAAATTGGAGACCCATAAGCCTTCTCTCGTCAATCTCCAAAGTAGCCGAAAAGGCATAACTGACCAGATTAAATGAAGTGATAGGCGAAAAACGCATAATACTGGGCGAACAATATGGTTTCAGAGAAGCACATTCGACGGAACTCCAACTAGCAAAGGTGGCGCAGCACATTAGAATTGGATTTACCCGCAGGAAATCAACAGGTCTAGTTATGTTTGATATAGCGAAGGCATTTGACAAAGTGTGGCATGCAGGACTTGTCTTCAAAATGCATGAATTCTGTATGCTTCTACCGTATATTCAACTTATATACACCTTCCTAAAACGTAGATCTTTCAGAGTAAGTGTGGAAGATCATCTCTTGAGCCTGGGAAGCATTTAAGCTGGAATTCCACAAGGTTCACTCATTTCACCAGTATTGTAAAATTTGTACACCGTTGACATCCCAACCCTCCCTCCCCAATCCAATCCCAACGTCGCCTAGCCGTCACTAAGGCTTCTCCTACTGCTCCTCAATAATCGAGGAAATCTAAAATCCCTCCAATTGTCTGCTATAAACTAGACGTAAAAGCTTTCAGGAAATCCCTTGAAGAAGCTTATCGAGGGAAACCTCTCAGATCCCGAAATTCGATGTAAAAGTCAACAGCACATCCCATGTCACACTACTTCCGGACACTTTAGAGTCCCACGGCGACTTATTTGAGCACCTTAAAGCTTCTGAGGTACCATGTTTTACTTTCACTCCCCCGGCACACAAGCGTGCAACTGTTCTTTTGAAGGGCGTCCATCCGTCTTCTGGTGACGAAGAGGTCTTCGAGGAATTGAAGAAAGTTCTAGGTGACCAGGTTGCCCAAGTCAAGCGATTCACCACAGCCAAATCTAGGGCGGACGGAATTAATCTGGGACTATTTTTGGTCATCTGTCACTTGCTTTAAAACTTTCCGGATTCGATGCGACCCATTAAATTCGCCGCCCTAAACTCATGTTCTTTTGTTCCTCCGTACAAAAGAAACTCCCTTCAAGAATTTTTGCTGAAAATCCTAACTTTGTTTTTCTCTCTGAGACACGACTCAAATCCCGGCACCGGGTAGCAATGGATGGTTATCGTACCATTCGGGAAGACATCTCTGACGTTCCGACGGACTGTAGATTAGGAACTGCACTTATGATAAAAGAGTGGATAAGGACTCAACGTCACTTAATCCCTGATCTTAGTGCCATAGAAGCCATTTGCGTTAGTGCGCAAATTAGTGGCGATACGATCGTGCTCGTGGGCGTTTACCTTCATCATGGTTTCCACCACTCAGAGGTCATTACTGACCTAGAAAAAATTTACGCTGCTGCTTCTCAGATCGGTATGGTAATAATTGGAGGAGACTTCAACTCTCGACACCCAGCTTGGGGTAACCAGCATGCGAATACGTACGGAACCAGTTTACAGGCATGGCTAATCAGGTACTATTCCAAGTGGTGCCTTTCCGTCAACCCAAATAAAAGTGAGCTTTTTGTCTTTAGAGGCAATAATGATAGTTACAAAGGTCTACTGCAAGCTAGCGTCACTATAAATGGCACACGTATGATGCCTTCTAGATCAGTTAAATATCGGGGTGTGATTTTTGACCCTTTCAGAAAGTTTTCTGCTCAAGCTAAGTCCCGTCTCCAATCTGCAACTTTCGCTTACCATAGACTCAGCTGCCTCCTTAAAGCCAACTCTCCCGTGAATAACAGAGTAAAGTCCACTATCTACAAGCAGCTCATAAGGCCCATCCTTACTTACGCCATTCTGATTTGGTCATCGGTCGGAGCCTACCAAATCGTGAGCCTACCAAATCGAGAGGAGAATTCTCCGAACAGCCACTAATCTCCATCGAAGAGAAAATGATTACTTCTACCCCAACTCAACACTGTATGAAGCAGCTAAACTTGAGCCCCTCGCACAGCATATTGGGAAACTCCGCGATGCAGCCATCAAACGAGGAAGAAATCACGGTAATCCGAACGTGTCCATAATATTTAATAACACAAACAGATGACGGCAGTGAACACAGCGTGATATCCGACACAACTGGTCTCAACGAATCACCACGAATCCTACAATCAACACACATCGAATATCTACAATCAACAATACAATGCACCGAACATTAAGCAATGCATTAACCAGCCCGACCTGAAGCCCATAAATGTATCAGCACTAGTTTTTAATCTGAAAGTTTTTTTAAACTGAAATTGATTCATGAAATTTTCCTTTCCTTATATCAAGACGAACTTGAGCAACATGGCCTCAAAGGCACAGCTCATAGGTTAAGTTAGTTCTAAGTTAATTTCAAAAAGTTTGTAGGTACTTGTTGTCTAATTCTAAGAACAGTATGAATAAAACCTACTATTCATTCATTCATTCATTCATGAACCAGTTGAATCACATCTCCATACTCACATGGGATGCTAGTTCCTTACTTCAACGATCTGGAAAGTTTAAACAATTTATCCTCCATAAAAAATTTGAAATTATTACCATCCAGGAAACGTTCTTGAAGCCCGAAACGCGTCTCCACTTTCCTAACTACAAGCTATACAGAAATAACAGATTGACAGGCAGGGGAGGAGGAACGGCCATTCTCGTGAGGAGAAACGAGAGACATCAACTGATCCAAACCCCACAGCTACATACGACAGAAGCTATAGCCATAAATGTGAAGACGAATTCTTTTGAGTTTGTGGTTATTTCGGTGTACAACCCACCAAAAATAGGCACTTCGAACAAGACTTGCGCGCCTTATTTGAAAAAGAAAGACCGCTTCTGGTCATTGAAGACCTTACTGCCTACCATAGGCAATGGGGTGCTGGGAAAAGTAATCAAGCTGGGACTGATCTTAACAGATTCATCACAAGCAATAACGTGAGCCTTCACCTACCAAATGAGCCAACACATTTTGGTCAGATACGCAGATATCATCGACTTTGGGATATTCCGAGAATTCCAGACGAATATACGAATAAACGTCCAAAACGAACTCTCCTTCGATCACCAACCGATACACTTTCTTATAGAAGATGTCTATATAGATGAACCTACAAGAAGTAGGAAGAAAACTGACTGGCAAGCTCTCCACGACCATCTGGCGAACGAAAGTTTGACCCAAGATTTAAACATAGCCGATGATGTCGAGAAAACGATAGAGATAGTAACCAACATTATCTAGCAGGCAAAAGAGGGCAACATAGTCACAACTCCTATAAGGGAATACAATTGCTATGAACTCCCGCGCGAAATCATAATTAAGATAAGGAGGAGGAATCAATATCGGAGAAGAGCTAGGAGCACGGGTGATCCTAGGTAACAAACGAAAGCTAACCGGTTGACAAACAAAATTCGAGACCGTATCCACCAGTTTCGTAATGAACAATGAGAGAGTTTCATGCAGAGCCTCGAGCCAGGCGAGAATGCCTGCTGGAGGATGTCCAAATACTTCTTGGCACGGAACAAGGTAGTTGTACCACCAATACACGGACCAAATGGATTAAAATACGACAAAAGTGGTAAAGCAGAGCCTTTGCAGATACACTGGAGCTTTTATTCCGCGAAAACACCTCCTGGGACAAGGATCTTGACAAAGAGGTTGCAAAACTAAACCATGTAAGAAAGCTTCTCACAAGCTAACCACAAGAGGAAGAGGCGATACGACCACTTGACACACAGGAAACGAAAGACTTAATACTAAGACTTGACAAACGGAAAGCACCAGCACCCGACGCAGTTACGAACATAATGTTGAAGTGGCTCCCAGACAACTATTTAAGCATCTTTACAGACACAACCAGCACTATTTTCCATTTGCGTAAGCTTCCTACGGCCTGGAATCGGCTATCATAACAATCATACCCAAACCTGGGAAAAATCATGCCTTTCCCCGAAATTGGAGACCCATAAGCCTTCTCTCGTCAATCTCCAAAGTAGCCGAAAAGGCATAACTGACCAGATTAAATGAAGTGATAGGCGAAAAACGCATAATACTGGGCGAACAATATGGTTTCAGAGAAGCACATTCGACGGAACTCCAACTAGCAAAGGTGGCGCAGCACATTAGAATTGGATTTACCCGCAGGGAATCAACAGGTCTAGTTATGTTTGATATAGCGAAGGCATTTGACAAAGTGTGGCATGCAGGACTTGTCTTCAAAATGCATGAATTCTGTATGCTTCTACCGTATATTCAACTTATATACACCTTCCTAAAACGTAGATCTTTCAGAGTAAGTGTGGAAGATCATCTCTTGAGCCTGGGAAGCATTTAAGCTGGAATTCCACAAGGTTCACTCATTTCACCAGTATTGTAAAATTTGTACACCGTTGACATCCCAACCCTTCTAAATAATTTTGAAGTATCATTATCTGCGGACGACACCTGCATATACTATACCTCAACACAAGCAGAAGTCATCTCTTCAAAACTGCAGCACTTAATCGAAATGATGCAAGAATACTTTCGCAAATGGAAAATTAAGAAAAACAAAGACAAGACCCAGGCAATTTTCTTCACAAGATGCAGAGCACAACGACACTACACGTAGACTTCGACACAATACGATGGAGCAGAACAGCTAAATACTTAGGACTCACTCTCGACGGCAGGATGACTTGGAAAGCCTTGTATAGGTATACTCCTAGAATCCAGTCGGTTAAATTTAAAAAACAAAATCCTCATATACAAGCAAATTATCCGACCAACACTACTATACGGCAGTACCGCTTTCTGCCAAACAGCGAAAACACACAAAAACCGCACCAGTCCCTCTAAATTACAGTGAATTAGCCGAGTTCCATGGTATGTTCGGAATACGGACATACATAAAGACTTACGTATTGACGCAGTCGAAAAATATATGCGAGACAAAGCACTGAAACTATTTGACAGAATAGACGAGATTTCAAACAGAACCATGGAAATCCACAAAATTCGAGATAAAATAAACAACAGCAAATACTCAAGCCTCAGATCAATAACCAATTAGTAACCCAGAAATTATAGAGTGTTGCGTTAAGCTATGGTGAGTGTTTAACACTCACAGTCAGGAATAGACCAAGAGTGCTAAATCGCACTAGCTCCCCGTAACCCATACTCCAAGCATCTATACACACCTGTGTACATACATACTACAAACAAACATAGAGACATACAGACAGTTACACACACCAACACAGATACATGAATCGTGTACATGCTTACATTTTTGCATACAAATTTATATGCATAAGTATATGGATATAGTTTCAATAAGTTTTTCAATAATTTATTGGGTGATTTTATGTGTTATGTACAATTATTTACAATAAGTCTTAACCTATCACTTAACCTACGGGTTTTGCCTAATGGCTGTACCCAGAATTCAGAAATTAAGAAATTTCTTCTTAATTTCTACACTTACACCCTAAGTGTGGCCTTGAATATTCCTTATTTTAGCTTAACGTAACAAAATATATATATATTCTAATTCCTTATACTCTATAATGATTTTTTATTTTTTTTATTTTTAAATTCCTTATATACTACTTATTGCTAACTGTTGGCTGCTTCCATCGCTCGACTGTCTGCCGCATTGCTGATCGTGGTGGTCTCATGCTCCACCATTCGTTTCGCCGCTCGCTCGATCAACCTCTTGGCGTAGAGGTTGATTGGTTCCAAGGCTGCATCCCGGTACAGTTGTCGGTTGGGGTAGGGCCGTCCGTCCTCTCGTTTATAAAACCCAGTGCAAGCTCGAAGGATTCTGCGTTCCAGTAACCCTATCTTGCTCCATTTGTATGTCGCTGTAGCCTGCCAGATCAGCACCGCATATAATAGTATGGGCCTGACCAGTGATTTGTACGCGAGTAGTTTCACCCGCTTGCTAGCTGATGACTGTTTCCTGAAAAGAGGTAAAAGGAGATGGTATGCGTATCTTGTTTTCTTCAATACTGCGTCTACGTGGGCACTAAAGTTGTTGTTCCTATCAAAAATTACCCCCAAATACTTGGTTTGCTTCGAACAGTGCACCACCTGTCCGTTTAGCTTTATTCTTGTGTCACAGATACTCCTTGTGCGACGTCCAAATTTTTGATGTGAGTCCTTGAAAACAATCAGCTCGCTTTTCTTGGCGTTAACCCTCATCCCCCACTTTCCATAGTATGATGTTAACGAGTCCAGGTACCTTTGGAGTCTCAACCTTGCAAAGCGGAGATTGTACTCAGAAGACCACACCAGTAAGTCGTCAGCAAAGAGATTCACCTCGATTCCAGGTTTAAATTCATCCCTGATCCCTGGGATGTCAGAAGTAAATATATTGAAGAGAGTGGGTCCAAGAATGGACCCCTGTGGGACCCCCGAATTAATGAAAAAGGGTTCAGAGCTAGCTCCACCAGACACCGCAAAGGCAGTTCGTCCCCTCATGAAGCTGCAAACAATTTTAATAATATTCACCGGAAAGTCCAGTTGGATAAGTTTGTAGATAAGTCCGTCGATCCAAACTGAATCAAAGGCTTTTTCTACTTCGATGAGACACGCTGCAACAACCTTTTTTTCCTGCCAGTTCCGTTGTATACTGGCTTTGAAAACCGCCAATGCGTCTATCGTTGAGTGACCTCTTTTGAAGCCAAATTGTCTTTCCGGTACAGTTCCTGCCGCTTCAGAGAACTGTGTGATGTTTTGGAGGATGATTCTCTCAAGCAACTTTCCCACATTAGACAAGAGAGATATTGGGCGAGTGTCGACTACGTCTACGCTATTGGATTGTTTCGGGATGGCAAATATTTTTGCGCATTTCCATTGCTGTGGGAAGTAGCAAATGTTAATGCAGTTATTTAGAAGGATTGCGAGGAGAACAAAATACTTGTGGGGAAGTTTTTTTAAGGGGGGAAGTTTTTTTAAGAAAAAATTTGAAATTCCATCAGGCCCAACCGATTTTTTGGAATTTTGCTCAAGTGCAAGCATGCTGAGACTTTCAGGGCTCACAAACAGGGTGCTGCCAATAGGTGCGTCGGAGGGATTCGAATCTGAAAATCTAGTCAAGCACAGGTTCTTGTGGTCTTTGTCGAACGTTGATATTGTTCTCTTTACTAATGAATTGAAAGCAGAGTCCTCACTTGCTTTCTCCTCTTGAAGAACAGTCGCAAAGTGGTTTGCGATTGAGTCAGCAACGGCCTTTTCATCCATGAGCATGGATCCGTTATAAGTGAGGACTCCTGGCAGGCGCTTCCGACCAGTTATTTTATTAATTTGGGGGAACATACAGGCACCTGGTTGAATGTTTGCTAGGGTCTGTTCGAATCTCTCATTGGCAAATTCAGATGTTCTTCTCGAAATCATTCTATTAAGGGACATTATTAAAAGGTGTACCCGCTGATACTCCCAGTTAACTATATTCAGGTTGCGATGGTATATCCTTGAAAGCAGTTTCCTGAGGGTGCTACGTCTACGATGTAGCTTCAGGATGTCTTCCGGTAAGTCTCTATAAAGATAATTTCTGGAGGAATTTTTTATGGATATATTTGAAATGACCGTAGCAAGGGTCGAGTTCAAACAAGCAATGCCTTCTTCAATCTCTGTGGGTGATAGGTTTCTCGATCTGTTGATCGAGATTCCTTCAATCCTTCTACTCAGGTCAGCATTAACTGCTTCCCAGTCTATGCGCTTGTATGGGATAAAGAGCTGTGGGGCTGCTGCTTCCAGCTTTACACCCTTTTTAACTCTTAAAGCGAGTTCGACCAAAAGATGGTCAGATTCAGCGTCAAGGGCTCTACATTCAAAATTCCTCCAGCTGTGAGAGATATTCACCAAATTAGCAGACACAATGAAGAAATCGATCGTTGACGAGCTTCTTCGGAAAGTGGGCTCGTTTGGTGCAATCAATATGAGATCCATATTGGCTTGCACCCAATTGAACAGAGCCGTTCCATATCCATTAGATACGGTATTGCCCCAGGAAGGATGTCTTGCGTTCAAATCACCCCCTATCGCAAAGAAATCGAACTTTTCACACAAAGTATGGACTGTTTCCAAGTCTTCAATGAGATCCCTACCCGAATATCCGTGTTTCACGTATATTCCAACAAATGCAAATGTGTAACCCCCCAGGAACGAGCTAAATATCATGACGTCTGCACATTTTAGACTTGGAAGACAGTGTCTTTGAATTTTGAGATGTTTCTTGAAAGCCATAGCTACTCCAAGGGTTCCATCTGGGTCGTCATCCCTTATGACTTTATATTTCCCTAAGTGAACTTTGTGTTTACTTTTCAGTCTTGTTTCTGAGATGAACAAGAAATCTGGTCTATGCGTGTCCAAGTATTCTTGGACAGAGTTTCTTTTAAAATGTGGAGCTAGCGAACAAATGTTGACGATGGAGAGCTTAATGGAGCTCATCGCGACAACAGATCTTGAAGGCAAAGTCCAGGTACGCCGCCTTTTTCTCACTCAGATTAGTGAGTTTTTTGTATTGTGGAATGAATGAATCTACTTTGCGGATGAGAGTGAACAAGTCACACCCAAAGAATTGTTTGCAGTCATTGGACATGATAGTATTTCTGTGTTTTTGCTGCTGTAAATCAGTATTTACTTTTGGTTGCCGTACAGGCTGAGTTGCAACTGGCTTGGATGAACCCCTAGCTATACTAGCGAATGAGACACCACTTTGAATGGTGTTTTTTAAGGAAGAAGTGACGAAGTCCCTCCTATCTTCCTTCTTCTTTTGGAGATTCCGTCTCCTCTCCTCAGCCTCCTTGGCCTTGGGACATCCCCTGAAACTCGCGGGGTGGCCCTTACTATTGCAATTCACACAGAAGATTGCATCTTTTCCCTCTAGCTTTTCAATTGGGCAGTCTTTTGATTGGTGGTGTTTGTCGCACTTGACGCACCGGGACTCCATCCCACAGTTCGAGGCAACATGTCCAAATCTTTGGCAGTTAAAACACTGCGATGTGTTTGATTTTGTCAAACGCTCCCAATACACCTTTTGGTGTAGGAGCGTTTTAACATTCATAGCCCTTTTAACGTCGAAGTCAGGCTTGAATTGAATAAGGAAGGACGAAAGAGTTTTCTTTTCTTTCCTTGACGTTACTGTTGAGAACCTTTTGGCTCCCAAAATATCCTCCCCTAGGATGGCTTGGAGTTCTTCCTTGACATCATTGTCTTCGTAGGAAGTGTGTACACCCTTTAGCAACAGGGTCAGCTTTTTCTCAGTTGGGAGCGTATAGGTGTAGCATGCCACCTTGTCCCATTTTAAGAAGTCAAAGAGACTTTTATGGTCATCTATAGTTTTAGGATGTAACGATGTTCGTGTAGAACTGTTGACGGTTACATCAAATTTTGGAGCATCAAGCTGATTTTTCTCACATGCTCGATGGATTCTCTCCCTGAAAGGCTTAAAATTAAGCCTATAGCACACTATTGGTGGAACCCTCTGTTTCTTAGGGGCAGCAATGTTAGTTGGGTTTCCCTTAGCTCCGATAGCTATTCTACGCCCTGGTGGTGCGACTTCAGATTTAGTGATAGCTGAAGCTTTTGAAACCGCAGCCTGAAGCTGCGGGAAACTCCTTTCACTCACGTTAACCGAGCGTTTTGAGGTTGGCTCCGGAGTTGGAGACACAATTGGCCTTTTCTGACCACCCTCCTCCCGGTCCACTTCCATTGACTCTTCCTGATCAGACTCACTGTCACAATCCGTCAGAGCGTCTCCTTCTGTAGTGGTACACCTATCTACAGCTAGATCTTCTGCTGGGACTTGCAATTGGAGTTTGCAACTTGCTATGAGGTCTAGCAAGAATTCCTCTTTTGTATTTCCCCCAAATTTCTGGCAAACCCTCTTTAGGTTTTTCTTAGCTTTCCGCGTGAAAGCAGCCTTTGCCGCGGTAAGCTCCCCATCCGCTTCTGAGTCACCCATTCCCGCTATTTCCAAGACAGAGCTTGGATGCGGGGTTAAATTAAAGGGACCCCTTCCAGACAATTTGATTAATATGTAACGATATTTTAATTAACAGTTAATGTTCAGCAACTTGCCGGCCTCGGCAAGAAATTAAGGGCTTAGGCCTCGGTTCACCCACTGTTCTATTATTTAAACTAATTATAAAATCGAGAAAGGGACCGCTTCAAGGCAGCTTAATTGACACTTAATGATATACTAATTAATGGATAATTATGTTCAGCAACCTGCCAGCCTCGGCAAGAAATTAAGGGCTTAGGCCTCGGTTCGCCCACTGTCCTAATAATATTAAAACTAATTATGAAACTATAATAAACGAATGAATGGATATTATCAGCTCCTTGCCAGCCTCAGCAAGAATTTAAGGGCTTAGGCCTCGGTTTGACCACTGATAATAATTTCCTAGCTAAATAATATCACTTTTCTAGCTAAAACACTTTCCTAGATAACACAACCTGTCACTCCGACGGTTGAAACCTATCTCTATATGGATATAACGAAAATAACATTAACGAAAACAACATTTTATTCATTGGCAGATATTACATAATTTGTCTTAATCCTAACAAGATTAGTGCTTAAAATATCTTAACTCTAACAGTCTTTACTTATTCTAGAGTTTTATTTGTTGGTTGTGTATTTATTAAAGTTTGCAGTTTATGATTAATTATCTGAAATTGGAAGGAAAGCCAAACAAAACCTCCCCAAACTGGTGTCTGTGGTGAAGAAATAAATAAATAAATAAATTCTATCTACAAAACAATTTTCCTTCAATGAGGACTTAGTGGATGGGTGTTTGGGGTGTATTGAGATGTGGAGTAAGATTTGTTGTACCAGGATATTCGTTTCGCTTGATCAAAGATTCTTCCTTGATCAGCGAGTAGGCGGAGGGATTGAGGTATTTGGTGGCGAACAGTCAACTGGAGTGTGAGGTCAGGGTCTGTGTTCATGATTTGTGTGATGAGAGGGTTTGGATGATAGGTCGCTTTTTCAAGAAACCGTAGGAGTTGGTCCATGAGGATTGCGTCTATTCTACGAAGTTGCGCGGTTTCATACAGGGTTTGGTTTGATATGTGTTTCTGGGGGTCATCTTCCTGCTTGAAAATTCCGCAGCAGTGGCGGAGAATTTGTCTCTCTTTGCGGCGAATCCTTTCCATCTGAGATGGGGGTAGATCACACCAGAAGGCAAAACCGAAGGTGATTAGTGGTCGGATGAGGGATTTATAGCATAGGAGCTTCACCTTTTTGGGGAGCGCGGTGCGTACGTGCATGAGCGTGGACAGGGCTTTAAATGCGTACGTGGCTTTTTGTAGGACCGTTGTGATGTGGGTGTTTGGGGAGAGTTTTTGATTGATAAGGATGCCCCGGTAGGTTACTTGTGATTTGGTTGGGATTTTCTCTCCGTTTAGGAGTAATTGGACTTTGGTTGAGTCCGATCGGGCTTTCTTGGTTAGTCGAGCTTTGCCATATATGACTATAGTCTCGCACTTGGAGGGATTAGGGATCAGCTTCCATTTAATGAAATAATTGTAGAGGGTGTTGAGGTAGTGATTGAGGCGTTGCTGGCATTGAGGAATGCTCAGTGCTGAGTGATATATAATTATATCATCGGCATATTGTAGAATGAGGATAGGTGATAGCGACTGTGGGGGAGTTGGAATATCGGCAGTATAAATGGAAAAGAGGGTGGCTGAGATGACTGAACCTTGTGGGATTCCTGCTGGCATTGATAACCAGGAAGAGCGAGCGTTCGGGAGTTTTACTTGGAATTTCCTGTCAGTGAGGAAGGACGAAATTAGTTTGCTGAGGTGCGGGTGGAAGTTGAAGATGCTGACAAGTTTGGAGACGAGACCTTTTTGCCAGACGGAGTCGAAGGCTTTCTGAATGTCTAGGAGGCAGGCAACTGTAGGGAGGTTTTTATTTGCACTAATCTGGATGTGCTTTTTCAGGGTAAGTAGAGCATGATCTACCGAATGTGCGGGTCGGTTGGCGAACTGAAAGTTTGGGATTATGTTGAAATAAGAGCAGTGTTGATCAATGTACGTTTTGATAACGGTTTCAAAGATCTTGCTTGTTGTGGAGAGCAATGAAATGGGTCGGAAGCTGGATGTCTCTAGTGGATTTTTGCCTTTTTTAAGGATCGGTGTAATTGTGGCGTTTCGCCAAGCAAGCGGGAAGTATGCATTGAGGATGCAGTGGTTGAATAGTCTGGAGAGAAAAGGGCTTATTGATTTAGTGGACTTTTTGAGGAAAATGATCGAGATTTGGTCGGGACCTGTTGATTTTTTGTTTTTGCGAGAGCGGATAATGTTATGGATTTGTGTGGGTGTGGTGAAGTGTATGGGTTCACAGTCAGGTATGAAGTTAATGGGTTTTGCGAGGGGGTGGTTGAAAAGGGAGATGTGAGGGTTCGTGCGTTGATGAAAAGTGGGGTTGGATTGTAGGGAGTCAATGGTGGCCTTGATTGCACAGTCCATGTTAGGATCTGATAAGTGATCAGAGGTGAGATGTGTGGTGAGGAAATGATCGGCTAGCATTTCGGCCTTTCGTGCGGGCGATACGTTTTGGGGGAGTATATGTGTATGGTGGTGAGAGGGTTTAGAGAGTTGGGGGCATGATTTTCGGAGTTCTTGAAAGGTGTTTTGATTAAGTTGTATGTTAGATAGGCGTAAAGTGAGATGCTGATGGTAGAGGTCCTGGATACTGGAACAGATATGGTAGTCTAACTGTCGGATTTGGTCGCGAGTATAGGTATTGTTAGGGTTAAATGGGTTGCGGAACAGACGTCTTCGAAGGGTTCTCTTGAGTCGAATATCGTCGATGAGTCCAGGGGGTAGTGTTCGTAGGGAATTGTAATTGAGGATTCTTTTTGGAATGAATTCCTCAGTGATTTCGTGGATAAGGGTAGTGTATGCGGATGTAGTTTCGTCTATTGATTGGTTCGAGATGGAATTGGTATCAGGTGGGATGATGGGTTTAAGTTTGTTCGAGAGGTGTCGGTTTAGTTTCTTCCATTTAACATTGTGGAAGTCGAGGACATAAGGAGGGTTTTCTGTAAGTGGATGTTCGTGGAGTTTGATTTCTAGGACTACGGCATCGTGGTCGCTAATGCCCGATATCGTGTGAAGGAAGGGATGTGTGGTTGGATAGGGTTTGATTGGGAGATCGTCGCTTACTAAGAACAGGTCAAGGTATGATGCTCCTTGTGGATAGGTTGGGCTGATAGGTGTTTGTAGGGAGACTTGAAAAGGTATTGAGTTCCTGGAATACCAGCGGTGAAGTGTGGTACCGTTGGGGTTGGTGCTGCGATTTAGCCATAAGGGATGTCTCGCGTTGAAGTCGCCTCCTATAATAATGTGAGATTTCTTATTCTCAGTCATGGAGTGGTTCTTTATGAAAGTTAAAAGGTGATTGAGGTCAGCTTCGTCGAGTTGTGACTCGGGACAGTAAATTGATGAACAGAAGAGTACGGTGTTTCGGGTTTCGATGGCAATTGTGGTGGATTCGAAGGTAGATTCGTCCCGGCAGGGTGGGAAGAGCTGGGTGGATTTAAATTTCGAGTGGACGAGGATTGCAGTGTCGCCTGCACCGTGAGAGTCTCGGCGATCAATTCGAAAGAGGTTGAATGAGGGGAAGTGTGGTCTGTGCCGTGGTGAGGTTTTGGTTTCACATAGGAGGACGACATGTGGTTGGTGGGATTGAAGGAAGATTTCGAGTTCATGACGGCGTGCTCTACCGACAATTGAGTTGATGTTGAGCTCCACTATCTTAACATCCATCAAGGGACGCGATAAATGAGCACATCAATACTTTCTTTTCAAGTGGATTGGTGGTTGAGTTGTAGGCGGGGAGGAATTGATGCATTTTCGCAGCAAGTCCAGTAATGTTCATCCCGAAAAGGGAAGATATTTCTGTTTGAAATAATGAACGTGGCGAACTTTTTGATGGGAGGTTAGTTTTGAGAGCTGCTGCGTAAGAGACTCCTGATTGGGTGGGGTTGTTAGTGATTGAGGGTTTCATGTGGGTTTGTGAGGTATTTTTAGGGATGGCTACAGGATGGGACTGTCTGAATTTGACATAAGCCGGACAGTTGCGGTTGTTGGCAGGGTGTTCATCGGAGCGGCAGTTAGCGCATTTTGGCTTCTGTTCGGGGAGTTTCTGACAGTTGTCGGGCCCGTGGGACAGGCTGCATTTGACGCATCTGAAGGTTAGATGGCAGTTGTTAGCAGCATGGCCAATTCGCTGGCAGTTTTTACACTGCAGAATCGACTTGTTCTTAATGGCTTCGAACTTTACGATTGTGTGTAGGATGGCTCTAACCTTGCTGAGTGTAGCTAGGTTGAAATTCGGACCGAAAGTGATTAGCCAGAGGTCTAATATTCTGTTTTGGCGTTTAGCCGTAGCCGTTTGAAAGGGTTTGATCGAGACGATGTCTTGAATTCCTTGATTATTGAGGTCTTTACGGATTTCGTCTTCCATGTAGGAACTGTGTAGACCTCGTATGACAAGGCTTTTTGATTTTTGATCCGATGGGGTGTAGGTGAAAAATTGTTTCTTGTTCTCGGCAAGAAACTTTTTTGTAGCCTCAAACTCGGCGGGAGTGTTGACGATAATTTGGGTAGAGGAAGGGGTAGTTTTTTTAAGAAGGTACTTATTAGGGAGTTTATTTAAGAAATTGCTTTGCATTGTTTTAATAGAGTCATTGTCTTCAACTGTAACAATAGGGGGAAGTTTTGGTTGACTTACCTTTTTGTTTGATTGTGCTGCTGCTGGTTGCTGTTTGCATGGTTGTTTGACTGCGTTTGTAGTGGTAGGGGTGCTTGTCCGCTCTGTCTGCGGCTGGGATGCTGGTTGAGTTTTCACGATGCTGCCTGAACGTGGTGCCTCGGTGATGGCTTGTTTCGCTACCATCTGCTGCAGTAGTGCCGTCATGTTGTTGAGTTTCTCCATCAGCTCGTCGATTTTTTTCCTGAGAGTATGGTTCTCCTCCTCAAGCTGCTTCAAACGATCGCCTGATGTGGTCGCTATCTCCATCTCCTCCTGTTCACTGTAGTCTGCGTCCGGCTCGGTGTCGCGTTCGCTCTCTGATGATGAGTCGCTGCGTGCGTATTGGCGCTTGTCGGTCGCTTCACTTGTCGGTGATGACGATCCGCTGTGCTGCTTCTTTCGCTTCGGCATATTTTCCTCTCCTTGGTGGCTGGCGATCCGTCCACTTCGGCACTGCTTTTGTGTGTTGTCGCACTCACAAATACTTCGATTTTTAAAATCGCGCACTGTTGCACTTTTGAGGTGTTTACCCGATCACGACTGGTGATCGACTGGTCTCTATATGGATATAGAATTTAGAATTTAGAATTTATATATTGGGTGATTTTTTTTTTCAATCTATATACAATCATTATTTACAATATTTTCTTAACCTAATACTTAGCCTACGGGCTTTGCCTAATGGCTGTGCCCAGAACTCTATACTAACATTTGTTTAATATCAAAAATTATTACTGATATATCAAAAAAAGAAAATTATTATTACTAACATTTACACCCTAAATGTGACCTCTGCTGTTTTTGGTCGTTTTATATTTATTTAATTTAAATCTTAATTTATATACAATAATTATTAATAAAATTTTTGTTTTAATTTTTTTTTTGTTAAATTTTTAATACAATATTTTACTTATAACTATTATTAAAATTAATTTCTTAATCTATCCGTTGGCGGCCTCCATCGCTCGACTATCTGCCGCGTTACTAATAGTGGTGGTCTCGTGCTCCGCCATACGCTTTGCAGCTCGTTCGGTCAATCTCTGCGCGTAGCGGTGAATCGGCTCCACGTCTGCCTCCCGGTATAGATATCGGTTGGGGTAGGACCGTCCGTCCTCCCTTTTGAACACTCCAGTGCAAGCCCGAAGGATTTTACGTTCCAATAATCCTATCTTGCCCCATTTGCAATTTGGTGCTGCCTGCCATATCAGCACTGCGTACAGGAGTACGGGCCTGATTAGAGCTTTGTAAGCAATAATCTTGACCCGCTTGCTGGTCGTTGACTGTTTCCTGAAAAGAGGCATAAGAAGATGGTATGCATAAATGGCTTTCTTCCAAGCAGAATCTACGTGAGCACTGAACTGAACTGTTTTTTGTATCGAAAATCACCCCCAAATACTTCGTTTGTTTGGAGCAGTGCACCACCTGCCCGTTCAATTTTACTCTGGTATCACATATGTTCTTTGTTCGACGTCCATATTTTTGATGTGGGTCCTTGAACACAATCAGCTCGCTTTTCCTAGCGTTAACCCTCATCCCTCACTTTCCGTAGTACGCAGTTAACGAGTCCAGGTACCTTTGGAGTCTCTTTCGCGCAAAGCGGGGATTGTGCTCAGATGACCACGCCAATAAGTCATCAGCAAAGAGATTCACCTCGATTCCAGGTTTAAATTCATCTCTGATACCGGGAATGTCAGACGTGAATATATTAAAGAGAAAAGGGCCTAGAATAGACCCCTGAGGGACCCCTGAATCGATACCAAAGGGTTCAGAACTAGCTCCACCAGACACCGCAAAGGCAGTACGTCCCCTCATGAAACTGCCTACTATTTTTGTAACACTCACCGGGAAGCCAAATTGAATTAGTTTGTAGATAAGTCCATCGATCCAAACCGAATCAAAAGCTTTTTCTACATTAATGAGGCACGCTACTACGACCTTTCTGGCCTGCCAATTTCTTTTTATACTGGCTTGAAAAACAGCCAACGCGTCTATCGTTGAATGAGCTCTTTTAAAGCCGAATTGTCTTTCCGGTACAGTTCCTGCTTCTTCAGAGAACTGTGTGATGCCTTGTAGGATCACTCTTTCCAGTAACTTCCCTACGTTGGACAGAAGAGATATCGGACGAGTATTGACTACGTCAGTACTGTTGGACTCTTTCGGAATGACAAATATTTTGGCGCATTTCCATTGCTGAGGGAAGTAGCAAATGTTTATGCAGTTGTTTAGAAGGATTGCGAGAAGAACAAAATAAGTATGGGGAAGTTTTTTTATAAAGAAATTTGAAATTCCATCAGCCCCAGCCGATTTTTTGGAATTTTGTTCTAGTGCGAGCATCCTGAGTCTCTCAGGGCTCACAAACAGGGTACTGCCAATAGGAGCGTCCGACGGATTCGAATCGGAAAATCTAGTCAAGCACAAGTTTTTGTGGTCCCTGTCGAACGTTGATATTGTTCTTTTTACCAACGAATTGAAGGCAGAGTTATCACTTGCCTTCTCCCTTGAAGAACTTTCGCAAAATGGTTTGCGATGGAGTCAGCAACGGCTTTGTCATCCATGAGCATGGAACCGTTATAAGTGAGAACTCTTGGCAGGCGCTTACGACCAGTTATTTTGTTAATTTGAGGAAACATACAGGCACCGGGTCTGATGTTTGCTAGGGTCTGTTCGAATCTCTCATTGGCAAAATCAGATGTTCTTCTCGAGATCACTCTATTAAGGGAGAGTATAAGGAGGTGAACCCGCTGATACTCCCAGTTAACTACATTCAAGTTGCGGTGGTATATTCTTGAGAGTAGTTTTCTGAGGGTGCTACGTCTGTGATGAAGCTCCAAAATGTCCTGTGGTAAATCACTATAAAGGTAATTCCTGGAGGAGTTTTTTATGGAGATCTTTGAGATGACCGTATTAAGGGTTGAATTTAAACAAACGATTCCCTCTTCGATTTCGGTGGTTGTGAGATTTTTCGATCTGTTGATTGAAATATCGTCAAGTTTTCCACTCAAGTCAGCACTAACTGCTTCCCAGTCGATACGCTTGTATGGGATAAAGAGCTGAGGGTCTGCTACCTCCAGCCTTACACCCTTTTTCACTCTTATGGTCAGCTCTACCAAAAGATGGTCAGACTCGGCGTCGATAACTCCACATTCGAAGTTCCTCCAGCTGTGGGAGATATTTACCAGGTTGGTAGACACAATGAAAAAATCAATAGTTGACGAGCTTCTTCGGAAGGTGGGCTCGCTTGGCACAATCAAAATGAGATCCATATTTGCTTGCACCCAGTTGAACAGAGCCGTTCCATATCCATTGGATACGTGATTTCCCCATGAAGGATGTCTTGCATTGAAGTCACCCCCTATCGCAAAGAAATCAAACTTTTCACACAAAGTAAGGGCTGTTTCCAAGTCTTCAATGAGATCCCCTCCTGAATATCCGTGTTTCACGTATATTCCAACAAATGCAAAGGTTAACCCTCCCAGAACTGAGCTTAATATAATGACGTCTGCACACTTCAGACTTGGAAGACAGTGTCTTTGAATTTTGAGATGCTCCCTGAAGGCCATAGCTACTCCAAGGATTCCATCTGGGTCGTCATCCCTTATGACTTTATATTTCCCCAAGTGAACTTTGTGTTTACTTTTCAGTCTTGTTTCTGAAATGAACAAGAAATCTGGTCTATGCATGTCCAAGTATTCTTGAACAGAGTTCCTTTTGAAACGTGGAGCTAGCGAACAAATGTTGACGATGGAGAGCTTAATGGAGTTCATCGCGACAACAGATTTTGAAGGCGAAGTCTAAGTACGCCGCCTTTTTCTCACTCAGGTTAGTGAGTTTTTATATTGTGGAATGAATGAGTCCACTTTGCGGATGAGAGTGAACAAGTCACACCCAAAGAATTGATTGCAGTCGTTATTCATGACAGAATTTCTGTCTTTTTGCTGCTGTTGACTATTACTCGCTTTAGCTTGCCGTACAGGCTGGGTTGCAGCTGGCTTGGCTGCACCCCTTGCTATACTAGCGAATGAGACACCATTTCGAATGGTGTTTTTTAAGGAAGCAGTGACGAAGTCCCTCCGTTCCTCCTTTTTCTTTTGGAGATTGCGTCTTCTCTCCTCAGCCTCCTTGGCCTTGGGACAGCCCCTGAAACTCGCGGGGTGGCCTTTGCTGTTGCAATTTACGCAGAAAATTGCATCTTTTCCCTCTTCCTTTTCAATAGAGCAGTCTTTTGACTGGTGGTGTTTGTCACACTTGACGCAACGAGGTTCCATTCCGCAATTTGAAGCTACGTGTCCAAATCGTTGGCAATTGAAACACTGCGAGGTATTTGATTTAGTCAAACGCTCCCATTGTACCTTTTGGTGTAGGAGCCTTTTTACGTTCATAGCCTTATTGACGTCAAAGTCTGGCTTAAATTGAATAAGGAAGGAAGAAAGAGTTTTCTTTTCCTTCCTTGAGGCCACCGTTGAGAACCTTTTGGCTCCCAAAACATCCTCCCTAGGATGGCTTGGAGTTCTTCCTTGACATCATTGTCTTCGTAGGAAGTGTGTACACCCTTTAGCAACAGGGTCAGTTTTTTCTCAGTTGGGAGCGTATAGGTGTAGCATGCCACCTTGTTCCATTTTAAGAAGTCGAAGAGACTTTTATGGTCATCTATAGTTTTAGGATGTAACGATGTTCGTGTAGAACTGTTGACGGTTACATCAAATTTTGGAGCATCAAGCTGATTTTTCTCACATGCTCGATGGATTCTCTCCCTGAAAGGCTTAAGATTAAGCCTATAGCACACTATTGGTGGAACCCTCTGTTTCTTAGGGGCAACAATGTTAGTTGGGTTTCCCTTAGCTCCGATAGCTATTCTACGCCCTGGTGGTGCGACTTCAGATTTAGTGATAGCTGAAGCTTTTGAAACCGCAGCCTGAAGCTGCGGGAAACTCCTTTCACTCACGTTAACCGAGCGTTTTGAGGTTGGCTCCGGAGTTGGAGACACAATTGGCCTTTTCCGACCACCCTCCTCCCGGACCACATCCATTAACTCTTCCTGATTGGACTCACTGTCACAATCCGTCAGAGCGTCTCCTTCTGTAGTGGTACACCCATCTACAGCTAGATCTTCTGCTGGGACTTGCAATTGGAGTTTGCAACTTGCTATGAGATCTAGCAAGAACTCCTCCTTTATATTACCCCCAAATTTTTGGCAAAACCTCTTCAGGTTTTTCTTAGCTTTCCGTGTGAAAGCAGCTTTTGCCGCGGAAAGCTCCCCCTCCGCTTCTGAGTCACCCATTCCCGCTATTTCCAAGACAGAGCTTGGATGCGGGGTTAAATTAAAGGGACCCCTTCCAGACAATTTGATTAATATGTAACGATATTTTAATTAACAGTTAATGTTCAGCAACTTGCCGGCCTCGGCAAGAAATTAAGGGTTTAGGCCTCGGTTCACCCACTGTCCTATTATTTAAACTAATTATGAAATCGAAAAAGGGACCGCTTAAAGGCAGCTTAATTGACACTTAATGATATACTAATTAATGGATAATTATGTTCAGCAACCTGCCGGCCTCGGCAGGAAATTAAGGGCTTAGGCCTCGGTTCGCCCACTGTCCTAATAATATTAAAACGAATTATGAAACTATAATAAACGAATGAATGGATATTATCAGCTCCTTGCCAGCCTCAGCAAGCATTTAAGGGCTTAGGACTCGGTTTGACCACTGATAATAATTTCCTAGCTAAATAATATCACTTTTCTAGCTAAAACACTTTCCTAGATAACACAACCTGTCACCCCGACGGTTGAAACCTATCTCCGATGCCGCTGCTGATGCGAATATCTAATCCTATATGGATATAGACGAACATATCATATTTATATACATACCTGTACACACACATACTTTCCTACATGCATACACATAAACACATTTATACATTCACATAAACACAAACACATACATATATACACATATGCATGCATAAAAACAAACATACATACATCGAAGATTGGACTTATGAAAACATACCTACCAACTTACATGCACGTATACCTACACACGTATATTAATACGTACGAACATACACACCTACATTCAAATCAAATACTCACATTCATGTACTCATGAAGAAATAATCACATGCAAGCTTATATGAATAAATCCATGCATTCATATGCAAATTCAAAGTTAAACACGTGCACTTAAACACATCTACATAATAAACACATATAATAAATTCATACCTACAAAATAAAACCCAGACATACATACACGCATAAAGACATGCGTATGCACATACATACATCCGCATAAGTATATTCATAAACACTTAAACACATAAATGCATTGATTCATACCTAATTACTTACATCCATGCAAGCATGCAACCATACACACACGCATACATAAACACATACATACATAAACAAATACCTCAAATCGTTTAGACATACAAACATATAGGCACAATTACATGGATACGTAAACAGAATATACATACCTAGATACATACATACACACAAACATCCATCCATACATATATTCATATGTATGTGGATAAATAAATTAATTAACCTAAAGATACGATTATACACTAATACATAAATATTGATATACATCGATACTTACACACATATACATAAACCTAAATACATTAATAAGTGCATAAATGCATTCTTATATGTATAATATAAGAATGCATTTATGCACTTATTAATGCATAATATACATACATACTTATGTATATATACATACTTATACATACATACTTATGTTGATACATACATACAGGACTATATGCATGCAAACATGCACGAATACATTCATACAACCATACATAACTAAATACAAGTAAAAATGACTACGTACACAAGTTAACCCATACATCCATATAAACACGCAAACGTACATTTATGCATGCCTACGTTCAATCAAATCAAATTAATTTATTGGGTGATTTTTTCATACTATATACAATCATTATTTACAATATTTTCTTAACCTAATACTTAGCCTACGGACTTTGCCTAATGGCAAGAACTCTATACTAACATTTGTTTAATATCAAAAGTTATTACTTATATATCAAAAAAGAAAATTATTATTACTAACATTTACACCCTAAATGTGACCTCTGTTGTTTTTGGTCGTTTTATATTTATTTAATTTAAATCTTAATTTATATACAATAATTATTAATAAAATTTTTGTTTTAATTTTTTTTTTGTTAAATTTTTAATACAATATTTTACTTATAACTATTATTAAAATTAATTTCTTAATCTATCCGTTGGCGGCCTCCATCGCTCGACTATCTGCCGCGTTACTAATAGTGGTGGTCTCGTGCTCCGCCATACGCTTTGCAGCTCGTTCGGCCAATCTCTGGGCGTAGCGGTGAATCGGCTCCACGTCTGCCTCCCGGTATAGATATCGGTTGGGGTAGGACCGTCCGTCCTCCCTTTTGAACACTCCAGTGCAAGCCCGAAAGATTTTACGTTCCAATAATCCTATCTTGCCCCATTTGCATTTTGGTGCTACCTGCCATATCAGCACTGCGTACAGGAGTATGGGCCTGATTAGAGCTTTGTAAGCAATAATCTTGACCCGCTTGCTGGTCGTTGACTGTTTCCTGAAAAAAGGCATAAGAAGATGGTATGCATAAATGGCTTTCTTCCAAGCAGAATCTACGTGAGCACCGAAGGTGTTTTTTGTATCGAAAATCACCCCCAGATACTTCGTTTGTTTGGAGCAGTGCACCACCTGCCCGTTCAATTTTACTCTGGTATCACATATGTTCTTTGTTCGACGTCCATAACTTTGATGTGGGTCCTTGAGTTATGGAACCAGTCACTAATGACATGAATCCTGGTAAAGGGTCATAAACGAATGCATTAACGCATTTCCGTGAAATTGACCCTTGTTACTAATTACATGCCTATCATAAACCCTGACTGACCTTTTCTAATATTTCATGGTTTATGATGCTTTTGTCGGGCATGATAATTAGGTTTTTCTCTGAAGTACGTCTTCGTCCTTCCATACAATTAGTTAAGTAATTAAGGATAGATTAGGATAAAGATGTATTTGTAAGAAATAGTTTAGTTGGTAAGATATAAATACAATGTCTAGGTCTTAATAAATCAGTGTTAAACGTGAAACCAAATAAAGAACTTCACACATATTTCTTATTATTTAATTCCTTGAACACAATCAGCTCGCTTTTCCTAGCGTTAACCCTCATCCCCCACTTTCCGTAGTACGCAGTTAACGAGTCCAGGTACCTTTGGAGTCTCGTTCGCGCAAAGCGGAGATTGTGCTCAGATGACCACGCCAATAAGTCATCAGCAAAGAGATTCACCTCGATTCCAGGTTTAAATTCATCTCTGATACCGGGAATGTCAGACGTGAATATATTAAAGAGAAAAGGGCCTAGAATAGACCCCTGAGGGACCCCCGAATCGATACCAAAGGGTTCGGAACTAGCTCCACCAGACACCGCAAAGGCAGTACGTCCCCTCATGAAACTGCCTACTATTTTTGTAACACTCACCGGGAAGCCAAATTGAATTAGTTTGTAGATAAGTCCATCGATCCAAACCGAATCAAAAACTTTTTCTACATCAATGAGGCACGCTACTACGACCTTTCTGGCCTGCCAATTTCTTTTTATACTGGCTTGAAAAACAGCCAACGCGTCTACCGTTGAATGAGCTCTTTTAAAGCCGAATTGCCTTTCCGGTACAGTTCCTGCTTCTTCAGAGAACTGTGTGATGCCTTGTAGGATCACTCTTTCCAGTAACTTCCCTACGTTGGACAGAAGAGATATCGGACGAGTATTGACTACGTCAGTACTGTTGGACTCTTTCGGAATGACAAATATTTTGGCGCATTTCCATTGCTGAGGGAAGTAGCAAATGTTTATGCAGTTGTTTAGAAGGATTGCGAGAAGAACAAAATAAGTATGGGGAAGTTTTTGGAACTGTCGAAGATAAATATCCAATTCCCCAAATTGATGACATCCTGGGCAAATTGGGTAATGCAAATTATTTCACTACAATTGACCTGGCGAAAGGATTTCATCAAATTGAAATAGAACCTAAAGATCGCCATAAAACAGCATTTTCGACTGACGAAGGGCATTTTGAATTTACCCGAATGCCTTTCGGATTAAAGAACTCTCCTGCAACTTTCCAAAGATTGATGAACACAATCTTACAGGAGTACGTTTATAAAATATGTATCGTATATATGGACGATATTTTAGTTTTTAGCACTTCATTGGAGGAGCACGAAGTTGGATTGCGTAAGATTTTATCTGCATTACGTTCAGCCAACTTGAAAATTCAAATGTCAAAAACTCAATTTTTAAAAAAATCTACAGAATTTCTAGGACATATTATTACTAAAGACGGTATCAGACCAAATCCTAAGAAAATAGAAGCAATTCGCAAATTTCCTTTACCAAAAACTACAAAAGAGGTCAAATCCTTTTTAGGCCTGACTGGTTTTTACCGGAAATTTATTAAAGACTATGCTTTGATAGCAAAACCACTTACACTCACTTTAAAAAAACTAATTCAGTAAATATAAATGACTCAGATTATATTGCATCATTTGAGAAATTAAGGAATTATATTTTAAATGAACCTATTTTAACCCACCCTGATTTTAATAAAATATTTACTGTAACAACTGATGCCTCAAACTTTGCATTGGGAGCTGTTTTATCTCAAGGAAGTAATGCAATATGTTATGCATCACGAACTCTAAATGATTCTGAAACACGCATGGCAACTATCGAGAAAGAACTTTTAGCGATAGTTTGGGCGGTCAAATATTTCAGACCCTATTTATATGGACGAAGATTCATATTAGAAACTGATCACAAGCCTCTTACATTTCTACAAAGTATAAAGGAGGATACACCTAAACTTTTCAGATGGAAACTGAAATTAGCTGAGTATGATTTTACTATCAAATATATTAAAGGCAAAGCAAATGTTGTAGCAGATGCACTTTCAAGAATTGAAGTAAATGCGATAGATGTGATGAATAAAAGATCTGACTCTATGGCTACACAGCATACAGCTCGTGAAGACAACACGAACTATATCAGCATTTCCAAAAAACCATTGAACTGTTTTAAATTACAAATAGTTATAAAAAATGGAAAACGCATTCGTTGCACTACCCAAGCATTTCATAGTGGAAAAAGGATAGTTTTTTATTATAAACGATTCACCGCCAAAGAAGCAAGGTATATATTAGAAAATCATGTTCCGATCACTGGAAAAATAGGACTTAAAGTTCCTAATAAATCTATTTTAGCAACTTTTCAGAATGAATATGTAAATTGGAAATTAAATCATCCTAAATTAACTATTGAGAATTGTAACTATATTCTATATGATTGTTCGCACTCAGAGATATTGGAAATCATAGCTAAGGAACATCAAGAAACAAACCATCTAGGTATTAACAAATTATATAAAAGATTACGCAAAAAATATTACTATCCGAATATGAAACTAGCCATAACAAATTATGTTAATAAATGTACTATCTGCGCAACAGCAAAATATGACAGACATCCTCCAAAGGAACCATTCAGAATAACACTTACTCCATCTGATATAAGAGAAATCTATCATGTTGATATATGGCTTCGTGATAATAAGAGTCCTTATCTTACTTGCGTAGATAAATTTAGTAAGTTCCTTACGATACAAAAGCTAGCTAATAGGCAATGGGATACAATTATTAATACGTTGCAAACAATATTTAATAGAATAGGAAGTCCCAAATTCATAGTTTTTGATAACGAGGGAGCTATAACAAGTATCAAAACAAAAGAATGGTTAGACAAACAAGGAATATCTTATCACTTATGCTCACCGTATCATAAAACAGGAAATTCCGATATTGAGGTTGCTCATAGAACCCTAAATGAGCAACTACGAATATTTTTACAAAGGCAAAATCTAGAAGATTCAGATTTAAAACTATTGGATCCAATAGAAGAATGTTTATATTATTATAATAATAACATCCACTCAACGACCGATGAAACTCCGTTCAATATATTTTTTGGTAGAACAAAATTGGACAAAGAAAAAATACTGAAAAATATTCAAAGCAATAAAGAAAAGTGGATTTCCAAAGCAAATGTGAATCGTAAACATTTCCCTCTTGACAATAAATATCGCAGAAACATTCCTAAAAATAAATTAGATCTTAGATATGTATTTGATAAACACAACTCCAAAACACATCCACAAAGGAAAAAGAAATTAAGGAAGCATTATAATTTTCCCGGGGATACTGCTTGTATTAATGATAATATCTCCAGCTCTGGTCCGAGCACAAATGCTTATAACATTATTCCCCCAACAGAACGGCTACATCTTAATGAAAACGGGTAACCTGTTTAAAGCAACACAAAAAAAATAAATAAATAATTATCTTATAAATTTATGCCACATAAATTGGAACATATAAAAACTGACGTCCTCATTGAACAACATAAATTAGTAACATTTTTTTAGAACTAACAGACTACCCAATCTATCAGATATTTCCTGTGCCAAACAACAATAACTTAAAATAAACAGCATCCATTCTATATCACTTGGTGTTAAATTTACCGGTTCATGACAACTATCTTATAAGTATATTAAAAAGAAAACCAAATAATTGTACTTTCATTAAAAACACACAAAACCCAATTGTTCAAATTTCAAAGGATGTTTTTGTTAAATATTAATCACTTACAAATTTTTGGACCCAATCGAAAACTATGTAAAATGAATTGATAAGATTCGAAAAAAAAAGTAAATAAAATAAAACAATTCCAAGCAAAGTCGAGGACAACTTTGAACTTGAAGAGGGAGGAGTTATGGAACCAGTCACTAATGACATGAATCCTGGTAAAGGGTCATAAACGAATGCATTAACGCATTTCCGTGAAATTGACCCTTGTTACTAATTACATGCCTATCATAAACCCTGACTGACCTTTTCTAATATTTCATGGTTTATGATGCTTTTGTCGGGCATGATAATTAGGTTTTTCTCTGAAGTACGTCTTCGTCCTTCCATACAATTAGTTAAGTAATTAAGGATAGATTAGGATAAAGATGTATTTGTAAGAAATAGTTTAGTTGGTAAGATATAAATACAATGTCTAGGTCTTAAGAAATCAGTGTTAAACGTGAAACCAAATAAAGAACTTCACACATATTTCTTATTATTTAATTGGCGCAGTCGGGTCGCGGTTTTTATAATTGAGTAAAAATTCATATTTTACGCAAGTTATTATAAGCAGACAAAAAGAATCTCCGCGTTAGTTTTGTTCAATACGATAAAGAAAGATTTACTTTCATAAAATCAGTAGAACGTGATAGAACTAGAACTGGACGCATTAATCGCAAAATTTACGTCAATCAATTTAAGAGAAGCAAAAATGGACTACGGGAAATTGACCGCGTTTATTTCATCCATTCCTCAGTTTGATGGAAATCAATCGGATTTATATCCATTTGTTCGTGCCGTAGATGCTATCAAGGACGATTTAAATGCTAGTGATTTCAAGGTTCAGCTAACGCAGCAAGTGCTCTTAAGGATTACAGGAAAGGCCAGGGAAGCGATACTCACCTATAACCCGAGCTCATGGGATGAAGTAAGAAGAACATTGATTGCACATTTTGACACAGCGGAAACGGAGCTACAACTACAGGAGAGACTATGCAGTGCGACGTTTTACACAGCAAATCAACTATATGATTATTTTTGTAAGTGTTTATGTTTGATTAGTCAAAAAATTTTAAATGATAGTAATTATACCAGCAACCAAAAAAGTGATATAGTTAAAAGTAGGTATTTAATGGCAAAAAACATTTACATAAATAAATGTCCAGAACCACTCAAGAGTGTACTGTTGGCTAGGAACCCTGCTAGTTTGGAAGAAGTTAGAATTATCCTTCATGAGACAGGGTACTTAAATTTTGGAAAGCCTCAAAAATTGAAAAAATCAAATTTTCATAGGTTCAATGTGGATACAGTTGAAAATAGTTCAAGTGCAGTTCCCCCCGTAAGTTACACAATGAACCCACAGTGGTTGAGTCAACAACCACACCATATAATAAATAAACAGCCAAATATTGAAAACATTCCACAAACGAACTACGATCCTTCACGGAACATATGTTCGAACTCAAGAAGATTTCATAATCAGCCTGCTGATCACTTTCTGTCAACTGATAGGTCGATGAATACAGTAAATACAAATGAATCTTCTCTGCATGTAGAAAATTGTAATCAGGATTTTCCTTTACATGCCTCGGAATGTCTACAATATTACCCATCATTAAATTAAGTATTCAGGGTCATATATTACGCTGTCTGATTGATACAGGATCTTCAACGAGTATCATGTCTGCTGAAAAGGTCCATATCTCAGGTAGAGAAAAATTACGACACCCAATTTATCTTCATACACTTCATGGGAAAATTGCGTGTACAGAGACATTTAGGACGTTTGCACCTGAAGAGTTTGGTGTAAAAGCTACAATTAGTTGGAAAATAGCCAATATTTCTTTCTCAAATTTCGATGCTATAATTGGAATGGATATTTTAATAGCTTTAGGTGCTAATATTTGCATATCTCGTTCTGAACTTAAAGTCAACGGCTACGTGATACCATTTGGAACTGATATTCCAACTCAAATTATTCAGGAGTTCTCAAATATAATTGATAGTTTTGACAAACAAATAGATCAACACCCTGATCCTAATAGCTACTCTTCTCAGGAGATAGATGTTATAGCTAGAATTAAGAACGAGTTTAAAGATTTAGAATATGATCCGCAATGTAGATTAACATTTACACACAAAATTAAACATACATTGAAATTAAAAACTGATGAGCCAATTTATCAGCGCAATTATAAGTTGCCATATCATGTGAAAGATTTCATAAAAAAACAAATTCAAGAAGATTTGGCACAAGGAATTATTCAGCCATCTTCCAGTCCGTATAATTCACCGATATTGGTGGTACCCAAAAAGGAAAACACATACAGATTAGTCATTGATTTCCGTAAAATCAACTTAGTAACTGTCGAAGATAAATATCCAATTCCCCAAATTGATGACATCCTGGGCAAATTGGGTAATGCAAATTATTTCACTACAATTGACCTGGCGAAAGGATTTCATCAAATTGAAATAGAACCTAAAGATCGCCATAAAACAGCATTTTCGACTGACGAAGGGCATTTTGAATTTACCCGAATGCCTTTCGGATTAAAGAACTCTCCTGCAACTTTCCAAAGATTGATGAACACAATCTTACAGGAGTACGTTTATAAAATATGTATCGTATATATGGACGATATTTTAGTTTTTAGCACTTCATTGGAGGAGCACGAAGTTGGATTGCGTAAGATTTTATCTGCATTACGTTCAGCCAACTTGAAAATTCAAATGTCAAAAACTCAATTTTTAAAAAAATCTACAGAATTTCTAGGACATATTATTACTAAAGACGGTATCAGACCAAATCCTAAGAAAATAGAAGCAATTCGCAAATTTCCTTTACCAAAAACTACAAAAGAGGTCAAATCCTTTTTAGGCCTCACTGGTTTTTACCGGAAATTTATTAAAGACTATGCTTTGATAGCAAAACCACTTACACTCACTTTAAAAAAACTAATTCAGTAAATATAAATGACTCAGATTATATTGCATCATTTGAGAAATTAAGGAATTATATTTTAAATGAACCTATTTTAACCCACCCTGATTTTAATAAAATATTTACTGTAACAACTGATGCCTCAAACTTTGCATTGGGAGCTGTTTTATCTCAAGGAAGTAATGCAATATGTTATGCATCACGAACTCTAAATGATTCTGAAACACGCATGGCAACTATCGAGAAAGAACTTTTAGCGATAGTTTGGGCGGTCAAATATTTCAGACCCTATTTATATGGACGAAGATTCATATTAGAAACTGATCACAAGCCTCTTACATTTCTACAAAGTATAAAGGAGGATACACCTAAACTTTTCAGATGGAAACTGAAATTAGCTGAGTATGATTTTACTATCAAATATATTAAAGGCAAAGCAAATGTTGTAGCAGATGCACTTTCAAGAATTGAAGTAAATGCGATAGATGTGATGAATAAAAGATCTGACTCTATGGCTACACAGCATACAGCTCGTGAAGACAACACGAACTATATCAGCATTTCCAAAAAACCATTGAACTGTTTTAAATTACAAATAGTTATAAAAAATGGAAAACGCATTCGTTGCACTACCCAAGCATTTCATAGTGGAAAAAGGATAGTTTTTTATTATAAACGATTCACCGCCAAAGAAGCAAGGTATATATTAGAAAATCATGTTCCGATCACTGGAAAAATAGGACTTAAAGTTCCTAATAAATCTATTTTAGCAACTTTTCAGAATGAATATGTAAATTGGAAATTAAATCATCCTAAATTAACTATTGAGAATTGTAACTATATTCTATATGATTGTTCGCACTCAGAGATATTGGAAATCATAGCTAAGGAACATCAAGAAACAAACCATCTAGGTATTAACAAATTATATAAAAGATTACGCAAAAAATATTACTATCCGAATATGAAACTAGCCATAACAAATTATGTTAATAAATGTACTATCTGCGCAACAGCAAAATATGACAGACATCCTCCAAAGGAACCATTCAGAATAACACTTACTCCATCTGATATAAGAGAAATCTATCATGTTGATATATGGCTTCGTGATAATAAGAGTCCTTATCTTACTTGCGTAGATAAATTTAGTAAGTTCCTTACGATACAAAAGCTAGCTAATAGGCAATGGGATACAATTATTAATACGTTGCAAACAATATTTAATAGAATAGGAAGTCCCAAATTCATAGTTTTTGATAACGAGGGAGCTATAACAAGTATCAAAACAAAAGAATGGTTAGACAAACAAGGAATATCTTATCACTTATGCTCACCGTATCATAAAACAGGAAATTCCGATATTGAGGTTGCTCATAGAACCCTAAATGAGCAACTACGAATATTTTTACAAAGGCAAAATCTAGAAGATTCAGATTTAAAACTATTGGATCCAATAGAAGAATGTTTATATTATTATAATAATAACATCCACTCAACGACCGATGAAACTCCGTTCAATATATTTTTTGGCAGAACAAAATTGGACAAAGAAAAAATACTGAAAAATATTCAAAGCAATAAAGAAAAGTGGATTTCCAAAGCAAATGTGAATCGTAAACATTTCCCTCTTGACAATAAATATCGCAGAAACATTCCTAAAAATAAATTAGATCTTAGATATGTATTTGATAAACACAACTCCAAAACACATCCACAAAGGAAAAAGAAATTAAGGAAGCATTATAATTTTCCCGGGGATACTGCTTGTATTAATGATAATATCTCCAGCTCTGGTCCGAGCACAAATGCTTATAACATTATTCCCCCAACAGAACGGCTACATCTTAATGAAAACGGGTAACCTGTTTAAAGCAACACAAAAAAAAAATAAATAATTATCTTATAAATTTATGCCACATAAATTGGAACATATAAAAACTGACGTCCTCATTGAACAACATAAATTAGTAACATTTTTTTAGAACTAACAGACTACCCAATCTATCAGATATTTCCTGTGCCAAACAACAATAACTTAAAATAAACAGCATCCATTCTATATCACTTGGTGTTAAATTTACCGGTTCATGACAACTATCTTATAAGTATATTAAAAAGAAAACCAAATAATTGTACTTTCATTAAAAACACACAAAACCCAATTGTTCAAATTTCAAAGGATGTTTTTGTTAAATATTAATCACTTACAAATTTTTGGACCCAATCGAAAACTATGTAAAATGAATTGATAAGATTCGAAAAAAAAAAGTAAATAAAATAAAACAATTCCAAGCAAAGTCGAGGACAACTTTGAACTTGAAGAGGGAGGAGTTATGGAACCAGTCACTAATGACATGAATCCTGGTAAAGGGTCATAAACGAATGCATTAACGCATTTCCGTGAAATTGACCCTTGTTACTAATTACATGCCTATCATAAACCCTGACTGACCTTTTCTAATATTTCATGGTTTATGATGCTTTTGTCGGGCATGATAATTAGGTTTTTCTCTGAAGTACGTCTTCGTCCTTCCATACAATTAGTTAAGTAATTAAGGATAGATTAGGATAAAGATGTATTTGTAAGAAATAGTTTAGTTGGTAAGATATAAATACAATGTCTAGGTCTTAATAAATCAGTGTTAAACGTGAAACCAAATAAAGAACTTCACACATATTTCTTATTATTTAATTCCTTGAACACAATCAGCTCGCTTTTCCTAGCGTTAACCCTCATCCCCCACTTTCCGTAGTACGCAGTTAACGAGTCCAGGTACCTTTGGAGTCTCGTTCACGCAAAGCGGAGATTGTGCTCAGATGACCACGCCAATAAGTCATCAGCAAAGAGATTCACCTCGATTCCAGGTTTAAATTCATCTCTGATACCGGGAATGTCAGACGTGAATATATTAAAGAGAAAAGGGCCTAGAATAGACCCCTGAGGGACCCCCGAATCGATACCAAAGGGTTCGGAACTAGCTCCACCAGACACCGCAAAGGCAGTACGTCCCCTCATGAAACTGCCTACTATTTTTGTAACACTCACCGGGAAGCCAAATTGAATTAGTTTGTAGATAAGTCCATCGATCCAAACCGAATCAAAAACTTTTTCTACATCAATGAGGCACGCTACTACGACCTTTCTGGCCTGCCAATTTCTTTTTATACTGGCTTGAAAAACAGCCAACGCGTCTACCGTTGAATGAGCTCTTTTAAAGCCGAATTGTCTTTCCGGTACAGTTCCTGCTTCTTCAGAGAACTGTGTGATGCCTTGTAGGATCACTCTTTCCAGTAACTTCCCTACGTTGGACAGAAGAGATATCGGACGAGTATTGACTACGTCAGTACTGTTGGACTCTTTCGGAATGACAAATATTTTGGCGCATTTCCATTGCTGAGGGAAGTAGCAAATGTTTATGCAGTTGTTTAGAAGGATTGCGAGAAGAACAAAATAAGTATGGGGAAGTTTTTGGAACTGTCGAAGATAAATATCCAATTCCCCAAATTGATGACATCCTGGGCAAATTGGGTAATGCAAATTATTTCACTACAATTGACCTGGCGAAAGGATTTCATCAAATTGAAATAGAACCTAAAGATCGCCATAAAACAGCATTTTCGACTGACGAAGGGCATTTTGAATTTACCCGAATGCCTTTCGGATTAAAGAACTCTCCTGCAACTTTCCAAAGATTGATGAACACAATCTTACAGGAGTACGTTTATAAAATATGTATCGTATATATGGACGATATTTTAGTTTTTAGCACTTCATTGGAGGAGCACGAAGTTGGATTGCGTAAGATTTTATCTGCATTACGTTCAGCCAACTTGAAAATTCAAATGTCAAAAACTCAATTTTTAAAAAAATCTACAGAATTTCTAGGACATATTATTACTAAAGACGGTATCAGACCAAATCCTAAGAAAATAGAAGCAATTCGCAAATTTCCTTTACCAAAAACTACAAAAGAGGTCAAATCCTTTTTAGGCCTCACTGGTTTTTACCGGAAATTTATTAAAGACTATGCTTTGATAGCAAAACCACTTACACTCACTTTAAAAAAACTAATTCAGTAAATATAAATGACTCAGATTATATTGCATCATTTGAGAAATTAAGGATTTATATTTTAAATGAACCTATTTTAACCCACCCTGATTTTAATAAAATATTTACTGTAACAACTGATGCCTCAAACTTTGCATTGGGAGCTGTTTTATCTCAAGGAAGTAATGCAATATGTTATGCATCACGAACTCTAAATGATTCTGAAACACGCATGGCAACTATCGAGAAAGAACTTTTAGCGATAGTTTGGGCGGTCAAATATTTCAGACCCTATTTATATGGACGAAGATTCATATTAGAAACTGATCACAAGCCTCTTACATTTCTACAAAGTATAAAGGAGGATACACCTAAACTTTTCAGATGGAAACTGAAATTAGCTGAGTATGATTTTACTATCAAATATATTAAAGGCAAAGCAAATGTTGTAGCAGATGCACTTTCAAGAATTGAAGTAAATGCGATAGATGTGATGAATAAAAGATCTGACTCTATGGCTACACAGCATACAGCTCGTGAAGACAACACGAACTATATCAGCATTTCCAAAAAACCATTGAACTGTTTTAAATTACAAATAGTTATAAAAAATGGAAAACGCATTCGTTGCACTACCCAAGCATTTCATAGTGGAAAAAGGATAGTTTTTTATTATAAACGATTCACCGCCAAAGAAGCAAGGTATATATTAGAAAATCATGTTCCGATCACTGGAAAAATAGGACTTAAAGTTCCTAATAAATCTATTTTAGCAACTTTTCAGAATGAATATGTAAATTGGAAATTAAATCATCCTAAATTAACTATTGAGAATTGTAACTATATTCTATATGATTGTTCGCACTCAGAGATATTGGAAATCATAGCTAAGGAACATCAAGAAACAAACCATCTAGGTATTAACAAATTATATAAAAGATTACGCAAAAAATATTACTATCCGAATATGAAACTAGCCATAACAAATTATGTTAATAAATGTACTATCTGCGCAACAGCAAAATATGACAGACATCCTCCAAAGGAACCATTCAGAATAACACTTACTCCATCTGATATAAGAGAAATCTATCATGTTGATATATGGCTTCGTGATAATAAGAGTCCTTATCTTACTTGCGTAGATAAATTTAGTAAGTTCCTTACGATACAAAAGCTAGCTAATAGGCAATGGGATACAATTATTAATACGTTGCAAACAATATTTAATAGAATAGGAAGTCCCAAATTCATAGTTTTTGATAACGAGGGAGCTATAACAAGTATCAAAACAAAAGAATGGTTAGACAAACAAGGAATATCTTATCACTTATGCTCACCGTATCATAAAACAGGAAATTCCGATATTGAGGTTGCTCATAGAACCCTAAATGAGCAACTACGAATATTTTTACAAAGGCAAAATCTAGAAGATTCAGATTTAAAACTATTGGATCCAATAGAAGAATGTTTATATTATTATAATAATAACATCCACTCAACGACCGATGAAACTCCGTTCAATATATTTTTTGGCAGAACAAAATTGGACAAAGAAAAAATACTGAAAAATATTCAAAGCAATAAAGAAAAGTGGATTTCCAAAGCAAATGTGAATCGTAAACATTTCCCTCTTGACAATAAATATCGCAGAAACATTCCTAAAAATAAATTAGATCTTAGATATGTATTTGATAAACACAACTCCAAAACACATCCACAAAGGAAAAAGAAATTAAGGAAGCATTATAATTTTCCCGGGGATACTGCTTGTATTAATGATAATATCTCCAGCTCTGGTCCGAGCACAAATGCTTATAACATTATTCCCCCAACAGAACGGCTACATCTTAATGAAAACGGGTAACCTGTTTAAAGCAACACAAAAAAAAAAAAATAAATAATTATCTTATAAATTTATGCCACATAAATTGGAACATATAAAAACTGACGTCCTCATTGAACAACATAAATTAGTAACATTTTTTTAGAACTAACAGACTACCCAATCTATCAGATATTTCCTGTGCCAAACAACAATAACTTAAAATAAACAGCATCCATTCTATATCACTTGGTGTTAAATTTACCGGTTCATGACAACTATCTTATAAGTATATTAAAAAGAAAACCAAATAATTGTACTTTCATTAAAAACACACAAAACCCAATTGTTCAAATTTCAAAGGATGTTTTTGTTAAATATTAATCACTTACAAATTTTTGGACCCAATCGAAAACTATGTAAAATGAATTGATAAGATTCGAAAAAAAAAGTAAATAAAATAAAACAATTCCAAGCAAAGTCGAGGACAACTTTGAACTTGAAGAGGGAGGAGTTATGGAACCAGTCACTAATGACATGAATCCTGGTAAAGGGTCATAAACGAATGCATTAACGCATTTCCGTGAAATTGACCCTTGTTACTAATTACATGCCTATCATAAACCCTGACTGACCTTTTCTAATATTTCATGGTTTATGATGCTTTTGTCGGGCATGATAATTAGGTTTTTCTCTGAAGTACGTCTTCGTCCTTCCATACAATTAGTTAAGTAATTAAGGATAGATTAGGATAAAGATGTATTTGTAAGAAATAGTTTAGTTGGTAAGATATAAATACAATGTCTAGGTCTTAATAAATCAGTGTTAAACGTGAAACCAAATAAAGAACTTCACACATATTTCTTATTATTTAATTCCTTGAACACAATCAGCTCGCTTTTCCTAGCGTTAACCCTCATCCCCCACTTTCCGTAGTACGCAGTTAACGAGTCCAGGTACCTTTGGAGTCTCGTTCGCGCAAAGCGGAGATTGTGCTCAGATGACCACGCCAATAAGTCATCAGCAAAGAGATTCACCTCGATTCCAGGTTTAAATTCATCTCTGATACCGGGAATGTCAGACGTGAATATATTAAAGAGAAAAGGGCCTAGAATAGACCCCTGAGGGACCCCCGAATCGATACCAAAGGGTTCGGAACTAGCTCCACCAGACACCGCAAAGGCAGTACGTCCCCTCATGAAACTGCCTACTATTTTTGTAACACTCACCGGGAAGCCAAATTGAATTAGTTTGTAGATAAGTCCATCGATCCAAACCGAATCAAAAACTTTTTCTACATCAATGAGGCACGCTACTACGACCTTTCTGGCCTGCCAATTTCTTTTCATACTGGCTTGAAAAACAGCCAACGCGTCTACCGTTGAATGAGCTCTTTTAAAGCCGAATTGTCTTTCCGGTACAGTTCCTGCTTCTTCAGAGAACCTTGTAGGATCACTGTGATGCCTTGTAGGATCACTCTTTCCAGTAACTTCCCTACGTTGGACAGAAGAGATATCGGACGAGTATTGGACTACGTCAGTACTGTTGGACTCTTTCGGAATGACAAATATTTTGGCGCATTTCCATTGCTGAGGGAAGTAGCAAATGTTTATGCAGTTGTTTAGAAGGATTGCGAGAAGAACAAAATAAGTATGGGGAAGTTTTTTTATAAAGAAATTTGAAATTCCATCAGCCCCAGCCGATTTTTTGGGATTTTGTTCTAGTGCGAGCATCCTGAGTCTCTCAGGGCTCACAAACAGGGTACTGCCAATAGGAGCGTCCGACGGATTCGAATCGGAAAATCTAGTCAAGCACAAGTTTTTGTGGTCCCTGTCGAACGTTGATATTGTTCTTTTTACCAACGAATTGAAGGCAGAGTTATCACTTGCCTTCTCCCCTTGAAGAACTTTCGCAAAATGGTTTGCGATTGAGTCAGCAACGGCTTTGTCATCCATGAGCATGGAACCGTTATAAGTGAGAACTCTTGGCAGGCGCTTACGGCCAGTTATTTTGTTAATTTGAGGAAACATACAGGCACCGGGTCTGATGTTTGCTAGGGTCTGTTCGAATCTCTCATTGGCAAAAATCAGATGTTCTTCTCGAGATCACTCTATTAAGGGAGAGTATAAGGAGGTGAACCCGCTGATACTCCCAGTTAACTACATTCAAGTTGCGGTGGTATATTCTTGAGAGTAGTTTTTCTGAGGGTGCTACGTCTGCGATGAAGCTCCAAAATGTCCTGTGGTAAATCACTATAAAGGTAATTCCTGGAGGAGTTTTTTATGGAGATCTTTGAGATGACCGTATTAAGGGTTGAATTTAAACAAACGATTCCCTCTTCGATTTCGGTGGTTGTGAG